>JANAVB010026199.1:5233818-5503818 GCA_029216955.1 Iris pallida | reverse complement strand
GTATATTGGAAGGCCAACCTAGAAGACTGTAGAAGCATGAAAAATATTAAAAAAAATGACCCATGCGGCCGAAGAACCCCATGCGGCTCAGAAAGCCCATGCGGCTCAAAGAGTCATGCAGCATAAGGAACTATGCGGCCCAAGACATCCCATGCGGCTCCGAAGACACGTGGCGGGACAGTCCTCTTCTCTGCCCCCTCGTATTAATTGTTTGACGGCTGACAACTCTGAAAAAGTGACAGCCCTGACACAAAAAGAAGTAATTATGACTCTGTCATAATGAAAGACTTCTAGGGAAGAGAGAGAGAGAGATCTCGGACACAAATCCCCCGAGAGCCATAAAAATGCCACGTGGCCTTGCCACGTGGGCGTTCGTATGCGGCTCGAGCAAAGACTTCCCATGCGGTTCAGAATGAAGTCGTCCTATGCGGCTCAGGCCGAGACAGCCTCGTGCGGATCGAGCAAAGACTTTTCATGTGGTTCAGAATGAAGCCGTCATATGCGGCTCAGGCCGAGACAGCCTCATGCGGCTCGAGCAAAGACTTCTCATGCGGTTCAAGAGGACCATTTCCATGCGGCTCAGGCGGATGTATCCCTTTGCGGCTCACAATGATCACCTCCATGTGGTTCAAAGGCTCGAGGAAGGGCCACTACCCAGGCTGTAAAACCCCTAAATTTCTACTATATTTTTTATATATATTAAATTTTGTACTAATTTAAAATTTTTGTATTGTACGTCGCATAGTCGTATTGTATGTCGTGCACGAAATTTTATTTTTTGTAGTTGCTCGACGAGTGCGAATATGTGCGAGCGTACATATTTTGGAGAAAAATATTTTTTATTTTTATTGTTTCAAAATAATATATGTAATATTTAATCTAGCTATCAAAATTTCCTAAATTTATAATTTTATTTATGAAAGGCCTTTTATTTGGAATAAATAATATTATTCATGCATACATATATTTCATAAATATTTGCTAGTTTAATTTAAATAAAAATATAATTTTTGAGATTTATTATTTAAAAAGATATTTAAAAATATTTATTATTTTTGAAATTATTATTATTGGTATTTTAAAAAATATATTTTGAAGTTATGGTGGCCATTTAAATCTTGATTTGATTTTTGGATTTATTTAAATAGTTAAATATTCGAAATTAATTTATCCCATTTGATTTTGAGCTAAAAATTTAAATAGATTTAAATTGGATTTAATTGATTTGATCTTAAACTAAGAGAATTTGATTTGATTTAAATTAGGTTTGGATTTGGATTTGGAATTGGATTTGAATTTGATTGCTTTTAAATTAAATCAGAAAATATCTAAATTGGGTTTAAAGGAATCCTAATTCTTATCTAATTGGGAATTTTCACATCCTATAAATAGGCAGGTACTCCTCCATATTATTTTCACCACAAATCATCTTTCAAACCATCCTTTTCAAAATTTCTCTCTTTTTTCGTCATAAATTCAGCCCCACTTTTTAGCAGCAAGAGCAACTTGGAAATACGATATCTTCTAGCTCCGAACTCCATTTCGTCTCCAGTTTTTTTTAAAAGAAGCGTATCGAGGTATGGTTTCCAAAAACATATTTTAATAGACAAAATTCGTTCTGTAGATTTTTACAAAACTGTTTGAGTATCTAGTGTCCTAAAAATAAACGTGTTTCAGTATTTTTACGATTTCGGGAGATTCCGGAAACAAAAATGCGATCTGTTTAGTTTTTCGAAAAGATAATACGAAAACCTATACCATATCCTAACTTCAAAATTTATTAAATAAATGTAATAGGTGCAGTATTAATTATAATTAGATAATAAACTATTTTCAGCATCTGAAGTTGTTCCTGCACCTTCTTCTTTGTGCGCTGTTGTTGATTCATCGCCAGGACATCATCTTACCTCACTTGGACATCAGGCAAGATACCTTGCCATTTGCTGTTTATCTATTTTAGCTCATATTTCATGCATTATTTATTTTTTTTATATGCAAAATAAACTGTGATACATGGCATAACCTGTTAGAACTTACTGTTCATTTATTGTTCCTGCTATGTATTATTTTTCTTACACATTAAACCTAGATTTAAGGGACCACTTTGTGTGTTGCATTCATGGCCTTGACACGTGGTATCACGAAGTTGTGTGTCGCATATAGAATACGGACATGCGTGACTGGCTGGCCACTGATGCGTATAAGCCGTACGATAGGAATAACCGCTATTAGAGGTTGCATGCTAGTTTGACTTAGCGGTTATAGAGGTTACTGTTGTGGATACAACATGGTAGGTATTGGGTGGGAAGAACATCTCCTTAGCGTATGGGTCATATATACACTGTCCTGATTGCCGGTTATCTCCAGTGGGAGGTACGGTCCTGATTGCCGGTTATCTCTAGTGGGAGATACGGTCCTGATAGCCGCTTATCTCCAGTAGGAGGTACGGTCCTGATTCCTGATTCCTGACTGAGCCGGCCCATGCGTCAAAGGTTTGTTCTTTAATTGCATACTCACTATAGTACGGTTAGGTACCTTATTGTATGTGTCCTTTAATTATTGAGCAATATTTATTCAGTTTATATGGCATGATATTATGTGTCTTGTTACGTCCCTCTGAGGACTTGGTTATCTCTCCAGGTGTGTGCTATTGTCTTTTGCAGGTGTTCTAGCTCTAGCCGTGATCATCGCTATTTCTTCGAGGATGATTGTATTTGGATCGTCTTCGCTTCGCTCGCCAAATTCATATCTTTTCTTAAGTATTTTTCCTTTACTTGTTGGTAGTGAATTTGTCTCCCCCCAACATATTGTATCAAGATAATTCATTATCTTTATATGATGTCTTTTATTCATTTATTTTGCGTGGATGAGATTAGTTATGGTTCTACTGCATCTTACAACTTATGTATCCAAACGAGGCCTATGTACTTCGTATGAATACAGCTGGCATGTCTATGTTCCTAGTCCTACGTATTTTGGGACTGGGGCGTTACATGTTTTTGTGGTGGCCTATGCAGGTCGAGTTTGTCACTTCGGTTACGTTACTGTACCGATGTGAACCTGCAACATAGGATTAGAATTATAGAAATCTCATCCATACAGCTTGACCTCTTCCCTTGGATTCAAATTCCGAACTCTCGTTCGACTTCCTTGAATTGCATCTTGCTTGATTCCTTTCTACCGTTGATTCTTATTTTCGTGCTTAGTGTCAACTAGGAAGATGACTACACTAGTATATGCTCATAGGTCAAACACATGGCTAGAATGGTTATATTGGCAATTGGAATACATTTGAGACTCTAATTAAGTTAAAGGGTTTTTTTAGTGTGATTTAATGATTAGTAATTTGTAAAGTAGGATATTACCACGGAAAGTTTTAACCTTGAGATTTCTAAATAGTAAACACCAGAGGATTTATAGAATTTCATACTTGGTTTAAGAAATTGATTGATTTTCAAAGATTTGATATTTATGATTTATAATGTCTGTGGTTCGTATTATGTATTTTGGAAATACGTGTACGTATTTTCTTGTATTATTCCTTGTTTATTTCTTGGCTTGGTTTGCTCTCGGTTTGGGTTGGCTTGGGTTGGCATTGGTTCGGCCGGCCTAATGCTTGGTTCATCATGAACCCAAGGGATGAACCCCCTACCTACCACCACCCATGATATTTATTTCCCTACCAACCTTCTCTCTCCTCCATAACTCTCATTTATTTCTTCTTCTTCTTCTTCCTTCCTCTCCACAACTCCCCAACCCATAGGCAAGTGCAACTTGCTTCCACAAGAGAACTCATTTTTATGGTTCCATTAGCTTCTTCTCATGATTCTAAACCACATTAGAACTTGTCATTTTCCATTTTGAGGCTTTAATTCTTGTAGATCTAGAAATTAGTTATTTTTGGATTTTGGTAGTTTTGATCTATCAAACTTTCTTGTTTTCAAGTTTTGATGGTTCCATGTTTTAGAGAATTTTATTCTACCCAATTTTGACCTTTGAAAAGTTGGATTTGGACTTATTTTGACCAAGTTATGGACTTTTGAAGCTTTGGGTTCTAACCATAGAGTTCTTGCTGATTTGGAGAAGACAGTGAGAAGTGCACGAGCTTTTTAGCTTGTGTCACTGAGCTGTGCGCGCTCTTTAGCGCAGCGCAGTCCCCATCCGCGGCCTTTTGGGAGCGTATGACTCGCATACGCTCGCTTGCTTGACAAGGAGTCGTATGGAGTGCATACGCTGCCTTTTGGGAGCGTATGACTTGCATATGCTCGCTTGCTTGGCAAGGAGTCGTATGGAGTCCTTACGCTGCCTTTTGGAAGCGTATGACTTGCATCCGTTCGGTTGGATAGCCAGGAGTCGTATAGAGTCCTTACACTGCCTTTTGGGAGCGTATGACTCGCATACGCTCGCTTGGGTGACAAGGAGGCGTATGGACCTCATACGCTGCCTTTTGTGAGCGTAGCCTTACCTGAGCGTAGCCTGACTTGAGCATAGCCTGACCTGAGCGTATGGCCTTTGGCTGGCTGGTCTTATGTCAGCATGTCACTTTGGTTTTATTTTCCTTAAGTTTGACTCTTCTATACCCCTGTATATTGATATTTTATTAGGTATTTAACGTCCATTTTATATCCTTACGCCTTTTGTCATAAACTTGATAATCACGAATCTACTTGATATGTTTGAAATTGATAACTGAGCCTGACACGATAGTGACCCGTAGTGGTGCACTCCTGACATGAGTAACCTGACATGACCAGATAGTGGCCCATCCTGGCGCACTCCTGACTAGTACACTTAACCTGATAACCTAACATGTTATCTTGAATAAGCTGTTACGACGGCTACTTGACATGATATGACCCGGCAAGAACACATTACCTGGACACCGTGGGCGCTTGTGCTTGTATAATTAAACCAGTCCTGTCTTGCATCATGTCTAGGATGGGACTCCTGAGTACCACGGTCAGGAGTACCTATTGAAATGAACTAAGGACTAACAACTAGATTATCTCATTAGTCATGAAGAGATTTTCCAGCTACAGGTAATCCCGTTACCTGGGCGCGCCTGGGATCTGTAGCCTGCCGTCGAGTAGGGCACATTTCCAGCACACTGTCATGTGTTGCACCCTTCAAGCTACTTAAGGGTACATGCGTTTCCTGGACGATGTACCCACCTGAATTCAATCCTAATCTTTCGACCTGGGTAACCTGGATAGTCTGCAGGGCTTGTGGCTGTGGAATAATCTCACTGCATCTTGCTAGTAACTAGGCCTGTGATAACCCAAGTTAGTTAAAGTATCAAGCCGTAATTCTTGCTTGGCCGTGAAATGATTGGATGGAGTCTAACCAGTCTAGTCTTGCCCTGATCCTGTTCCAGATTACTGCATGACCAAAATGCTTACATTTATTTTACCGATAAATGGTGAGAATTCCAAGTTCTGTTCAGACGAAAGGTTACAACCCCGGTCCTTATTTGGTTTACGGGTTGTAACCTGGTTACCTGAACGGTTCCATGGTTATCTCGTCGTATATCATCCTGGTGTACTTTCTTTATTTCCAGTTCTTACTTTTATTTATATCTTGTGCTGATTTCTGGTTTTAGTTCTTAAGTGAAGCCTCCTTTGTGGCACTTGCTCTTTCTGGGGTCTGACCCAGCTGGTTTTGTGTGGCCAGATTTTGGAGCAGCTCCAGAGGATCTACCGACCTTCCTACCGGATGGTGAACACTAGAAGGAATCCCGGCAATGAGTGGGTTTTATTTTGCTCTCCCACTCCCTTGTAAAAATATTCTTTTGAGGCGTTTAGCCGACGAACACCTGTTAGCTCGATTGCACTTTTACTTACTGTCTGCCTACGGGCTGTAACATGATTAACATATCCTAGGGTTGATCATGTATGACTAAACTCTTGCTAGTCCTAACATTTTGTAACGACTAGCTTCATGATCAACTGAATATGTAATGTTTGGGACGCCTTACTATTGTATATTTAATGATCATACATCTTGTGACTTTTACTTACTTGCTTGTGATTGAGACACTAGGCTTGTTCATGACCTTAAGAGACTGATGGCTTGTAGATAAACCATCATGTATCCTAGACAGCCGTGACCGTATAGCGAGGTGGGTTGCACTTCAATATACGTCGCTGGCTATGTCTGCCCCCGCTCTCCAGTATTCTGGTTCTGGGGCGTGACATGGTTTAAGTGGTGGCCCATGCAGGTCTTGTAAATCAAGATATGTGAGGGTTTACCGAATAGATGTCTCAATCAGTATTCGTCCTTGATCTCTGCTCGTATTCTCTGAATCCCTGGATTCTTGTCCTGATCATATGCTTGTATCGTTGATCTGTCCTGGTCCTTCCTTATCGTTCCCTATGTCGTCTTCTTCAGCGGCACCATTCGTGGTCCTACCGATCAGCAAGGTGGAGCACCTCCCGCGAACCAGCAGCAACCTGGAGATCAAGTCCAGCACTCTGGAGTAGCCTCCAGAGTCGAGCCTATTGGAGAAGAACCACCAGTCCAGCCAGTTCAGCCTGCCGAGCCTTATGATGGCACTTTGGTAGGGCTCGTCAGGACCCTGATAGCTTCTCAAGATCGTCGTGGAGATGCCTTGCAACAGGCAGTGGCGGATGCTTTAACCAGAGGTGGTCATCCAGGGAACAGCGCGGCCAACAGCTTCAAGCGCTTGAACCCTCCATTCTTCGACGGTAGTGAAGATGCTATCGCAGCAGATGTATGGCTTCAGGACACAGAGGTAATTCTAGAAGCGGCCAGGACCCCAGAGAACGAGAAGGTGGCCGTTGTGCGCCTGCAGTTGTTAGATCTTGCCCGCAGCTGGTGGGCAGCGCAGGCCGTTGGATTAGCAGCACCCATTGCTTGGGCAGTATTCAGAGAGAGATTCCAGACCAAGTATTTTGATGCCGTGGCTCGGTACGATCTACAGACGAGGTTCACTAATCTGAAGCAAGGAGGCAGGACGGTCGACAGATATGCGGCCGAGTTTTCCAGACTCAGTCGGTTTGCTCCCACCTTGGTGGCAACCGAGTATGATCGAGCCCAGCGGTTCCAGCAGGGTCTTCACCTGGAGATTTTGTTGGCAGTTGAGCAGTTTGAGCATCAGACTTTTGATGCAGTCTTGAGAGCGGCCCGGAGGCATGAGTATACCTCCCAGAGGATTGTGGACAGGGTCGAAGGTCGGAAGAGATCCCACGGCCAGATGAATCAGTCTTCAGCACCGGCCCCGGCAGCCAGGGCTTTGACTATTGGAGCTCCGAGGCGAGCGGCCTCAGTGACGTCGGTTCAACATTCGACCCCGACGTACCCTCAGCAGCAGCAGAAGCAGAAGCAATCTTTCGCAGTGGGTTATTCTCACTGTGGAAAGCCAGGCCATGTGGTGGCAGAATATCGCTGGGCACAGGGATTGTGTCTGGTTTGTGGAGCACCAGACCATAGGGTTGGATCCTGCCCGAACAGGGGTGGTTCATCGTCGTCCAACCTTTCTAGCTCTTCGGTGAGAGGACCAGCACCAGTCCAGCAGCAGCAACAGTATCCATTGATGAGGCCCTTGCCGCCTCAGACCCAAGTGTTCCAGCAGCAGAACCCCCAGCAGTATGCGCAAGCCCAAGCCTTGAGCCAGAGTAGGCAGCGAGGATTTCAGCAGAGGGGACCAGCACCCCGAGGGCACGGTCAGGCTATGGTGATGACCGTGGAGGAAGGATTGGCACCAGGAGAGGTAGTGGCAGGTACTATTCTCGTCAACTCTTTTCCAGCTTCAGCTTTATTTGATTCTGGTGCATCGCATTCATTTATGTCTGCACGATTCACGAAACGGGTAGGATTGGAGCCCGAGTCATTATCAATAAGGCTCAATATACTTACTGGTAACGGACTTGTGGGAGTAGATAGAGTGTTTTCCTCGTGTCGGATCGTAGTTAGCGGTAGAGAATTCCCCGCTAGATTGATAGAGTTCCCGATGGCCGATTATGATGTGGTCCTAGGGATGGATTGGTTAAGGAACCAGTATGCTAGGATAGACTGCTACATTGGCAGGGTTGTTTTTAGCATTCCAGGCGAGCCAGAGTTTTCTTTCTCCCGAGGTGAAGTTGAGTCATCTCCTCCAGTATTGCGGATGGCAGTAGCAGCAGTTCAGTTGCCCAAGGTAGTGGATGAGTTTCCAGATGTTTTCCCAGAAGAACTTCCAGGTATGCCTCCGGAGCGGGAGATCGAGTTCACTATAGACTTGATTCCCGGGACAGCCCCAGTGTCAGAAAGAGTCTACAGGATGGCACCGTCAGAGTTGGAGATATTGTACAAGATGATTGAAGAACTTAGAACCAAGGGATTCATTCGTGCTAGTGGATCGCCTTGGGGAGCCCCGATGCTCCTTGTGAAAAAGAAGGATGGTACGTCCAGGTTATGTGTTGATTATCGTACCTTGAATTCAGTAACAATCAAGAACAGATACCCTCTCCCGAGGATAGATGACTTATTTGATCAACTCAAGGGGCTTCAGTATTCTCGAAGATTGATTTGTGCTCAGGTTATCATCAGATCAGAGTCAGAGAGCAGGACATCCCGAAGACAGCTTTTAGATCGAGATATGGGCATTGGGAATTCCTTGTTATGCCTTTTGGAGCAACCAATGCGCCGGCAGTATTCATGGACCTCATGAATCGCATCTTCATGCCTTACTTGGATCAGTTTGTGATTGTGTTCTTAGATGACATTCTGGTCTACAGCAAGGATGAGACGGAGCATGAGCAGCATCTTCGTGTGGTTCTTCAGACTCTCAGGGAGCACCAGTTATATGCCAAGTTCAGTAAATGCGAGTTCTGGCTCGATCGTATTTCGTACTTGGGTCATATCATCACTCGAGGAGGAGTAGAAGTGGATCCCCAGAAGATTGTGGCTATTGAGTCGTGGCCAGTGCCCAGCATAGTTACAGAGGTTCGTAGTTTTCTTGGATTGGCCGGCTACTACCGGCGGTTTGTTTCGGACTTTGCTCGAATTTCAGCACCATTGACGCAGTTGACCCGTAAGGATGCGCAGTTTGCTTGGACAGTAGAGTGTCAGAGTTCTTTTGAGCAGTTGAAGCGAGGCCTGATAATAGCTCCTATTCTCTCGCTTCCAGATGGGACCGGAGGATTCTCAGTGTACTGTGATGCTTCAGGCAGAGGTTTAGGATGTGTTTTGATACAGCATGGGAAGGTAATAGCTTATGCGTCATGACAACTTCGTGATCATGAGAGGAATTACCCAACCCATGACTTGGAGCTGGCAGCAGTGGTGTTTGCACTTAAGTTATGGAGGCACTACTTGTATGGAGACAGGGTGGAGATTTTCACCGACCATAAGAGCCTGAAGTATGTTTTCACCCAGAAGGATCTTAACATGCGTCAGAGAAGGTGGCTGGAGCTTCTTGTGGATTATGATGTCAACCTGCAGTATCATCCTGGGAAGGCCAATGTTGTTGCGGATGCCTTGAGCAGGAGAGCCGGAGCTTTTTACTAACAGCGCAACCAGAGCTGTTAGCAGATCTTCAGAAGATGGGTATTGAAGTCGTTCTCCCTTCCAGTGTGGCCTTGATGGCCAGTATGCAAGTTCAGTCCACTATAGTCGAGAGGATCCGGATTGCGCAGTCGGCAGATTCCAAGCTTCAGTGACTCAGAGCAGAGTGTGAGGCAGGAGGAAGACCAGAGTTATGCATTCATGAGGATGGTACACTTCGATATGGTAAGCATCTTTGTGTACCCAGCAGAGATATCCGGCAGGAGATTATGTCAGAAGCGCACAGTTTGCAGTATTCCATCTTCTCGGCAGTACGAAGATGTACCGTGATATCCGACAGCATTTCTGGTGGAATGGCATGAAGCGGGAGATAGCTGGGTTTGCCTCTCGGTGTTTGGTTTGCCAATAAGTTAAAGCCGAACATCAAAGACCGGTTGGACTTCTTCAGCCATTGCCGATTCCAGAGTGGAAGTGGGAGCATGTGACCATGGATTTTGTGACTGGATTACCTAGATCCCCAGCTAGTAGAGATGCTATTTGGGTTATAGTTGACAGGCTCACGAAGGTGGCTCATTTTTTCCCATTCAGAGTTGGTCAGTCGACGGCTCAGTTAGCAGAGATGTACCTCAGACAGATTGTCAGATTCTACGGTATGCCAGTCAGTATCACCTCGGACCGAGATTCAAGATTTACGTCACACTTTTGGCGTAGCTTGTAAGAGAGTTTGGGAACTCATCTCCAGTTTAATTCAGCATATCACCCGCAGACAGATGGCCAGTCGTAGCGTACGATCCAGACTCTTGAAGACATGTTGCGGTCTTGCACACTTGACTTCGGTGGTTCATGGGAAGATCACTTGCACCTGGTGGAATTCTCGTACAACAACATTTTCCAGGCCAGTATCCAGATGGCACCGTTCGAGGCACTGTATGGTAGGAAGTGCAGATTCCCGCTAGCCTGGGATGATGTTGGAGAGAGACAGATGCTCGGTCCAGAGATGATTGCCCAGACAGTTGAAGTGGTCAAGCGAGTCAGAGATCACCTTCGAGTTGCCCAAGATCGCCAGCGCCATTGGGCCAATTCTCATCGACGTCCTCTCGAGTTTTCGGTCGGCGATCATGTATTCATGAGGATTTCGCCTAACCGTGGCGTCATTCGTTTCGGCGTACGGAAAAAGCTTAGTCCTAGGTATATAGGATCGTTTGACATTCTGGAGCGAGTAGGAGATGTATCCTATCGTCTCGCTCTTCTGCCGTCGCTAAGTGAGGTGCATGACATGTTCCATGTATCCCAATTACGACGGTATATCCTGGACCCGAGCCACATCCTGGATCATTCGGAATTGGTTGTTGGTACCAACCCTTCGTATGAGGAGAGGCCCGTGTCTATATTGGACCGAAGGGAGAAGATCCTTAAGAACAAGACTATCAAGTTAGTCCGAGTTGCTTGGGGTCATCACTCTTTGGGGGAGTCAACGTGGGAGCGTGAAGATGATATCCGATCGCGATATCCTGACTTGTTTGACTCATGAGGTATAATGTCTTTCTTATGCCTCATGCCTTCGATTCCTTGCTTGAATGAGTGATTGTCTGCCTAGTTATAGCTTGCACGTGATTAATGTAGCTTGTCATTGCTCCTCTAGCCTCTTGATTAAATTCCGAGGACGGAATTCTTTTAAGGTGGATAGAGTTGTAATATCTGTGGTTCGTATTATGTATTTTGGAAATACGTGTACGTATTTTCTTGTATTATTCCTTGTTTATTTCTTGGCTTGGTTTGCTCTCGGTTTGGGTTGGCTTGGGTTGGCATTGGTTCGGCCGGCCCAATGCTTGGTTCATCATGAACCCAAGGGATGAACCCCCTACCTACCACCACCCATGATATTTATTTCCCCACCAACCTTCTCTCTCCTCCATAACTCTCATTTATTTCTTCTTCTTCTTCTTCCTTCCTCTCCACAACTCCCCAACCCATAGGCAAGTACAACTTGCTTCCACAAGAGAACTCATTTTTATGGTTCCATTAGCTTCTTCTCATGATTCTAAACCACATTAGAACTTGTCATTTTCCATTTTGAGGCTTTAATTCTTGTAGATCTAGAAATTAGTTATTTTCGGATTTTGGTGGTTTTGATCTATCAAACTTCCTTGTTTTCAAGTTTTGATGGTTCCATGTTTTAGAGAATTTCATTCTACCCAATTTTGACCTTTGAAAAGTTGGATTTGGACTTATTTTGACCAAGTTATGGACTTTTGAAGCTTTGGGTTCTAACCATGGAGTTCTTGCTGGTTTGGAGAAGACAGTGAGCAGTGCACGAGCTTTTTAGCTTGTGTCACTGAGCTGTGCGCGCTCTTTAGCGCAGCGCAGTCCCCATACGCTACCTTTTGGGAGCGTATGACTCGCATACGCTCGCTTGCTTGACAAGGAGTCGTATGGAGTGCATACGCTGCCTTTTGGGAGCGTATGACTCGCATACGCTCGCTTGCTTGGCAAGGAGTCGTATGGAGTCCTTACGCTGCCTTTTGGAAGCGTATGACTTGCATCCGTTCGCTTGGATAGCCAGGAGTTGTATAGAGTCCTTACGCTGCCTTTTGGGAGCGTATGACTCGCATACGCTCGCTTGGGTGACAAGGAGGCGTATGGACCTCATACGCTGCCTTTTGTGAGCGTAGCCTTACCTGAGCGTAGCCTGACTTGAGCATAGCCTGACCTGAGCGTATGGCCTTTGGCTGGCTGGTCTTATGTCAGCATGTCACTTTGGTTTTATTTTCCTTAAGTTTGACTCTTCTATACCCCTGTATATTGATATTTTATTAGGTATTTAACGTCCATTTTATATCCTTACGCCTTTTGTCATGAACTTGATAATCACGAATCTACTTGATATGTTTGGAATTGATAACTGAGCCTGACACGATAGTGACCCGTAGTGGTGCACTCCTGACATGAGTAACCTGATATGACCAGATAGTGGCCCGTCGTGGCGCACTTATGACTAGTACACTTAACCTGATAACCTAACATGTTATCTCGAATAAGCTGTTACGACGGCTACTTGACATGATATGACCCGGCAAGAACACATTACCTGGACACCGTGGGCGCTTGTGCTTGTATAATTAAACCAGTCCTGTCTTGCATCATGTCTAGGATGGGACTCCTGAGTACCACGGTCAGGAGTACCTATTGAAATGAACTAAGGACTAACAACTAGATTATCTCATTAGTCATGAAGAGATTTTCCAGCTACAGGTAATCCCGTTACCTGGGCGCGCCTGGGATCTGTAGCCTGCCGTCGAGTAGGGCACATTTCCAGCACACTGTCATGTGTTGCACCCTTCAAGCTACTTAAGGGTACATGCGTTTTCTGGACGATGTACCCACCTGAATTCAATCCTAATCTTTCGACCTGGATAACCTGGATAGTCTGCAGGGCTTGTGGCTGTGGAATAATCTCACTGCATCTTGCTAGTAACTAGGCCTGTGATAACCCTAGTTAGTTAAAGTATCAAGCCGTAATTCTTGCTTGGCCGTGAAATGATTGGATGGAGTCTAACCAGTCTAGTCTTGCCCTGATCCTGTTCCAGATTACTGCATGACCAGAATGCTTACATTTATTTTACCGATAAATGGTGAGAATTCCAAGTTCTGTTCAGACGAAAGGTTACAACCCCGGTCCTTGTTTGGTTTACGGGTTGTAACCTGGTTACCTGAACGGTTCCATGGTTATCTCGTCGTATATCATCCTGGTGTACTTTCTTTATTTCCAGTTCTTACTTTTATTTATATCTTGTGCTGATTTTTGGTTTTAGTTCTTAAATGAAGCCTCCTTTGTGGCACTTGCTCTTTCTGGGGTCTGACCCAGCTGGTTTTGTGTGGCCAGATTTCGGAGCAGCTCAAGAGGATCTACCGACCTTCCTGCCGGATGGTGAACACTAGAAGGAATCCCGGCAACGAGTGGGTTTTATTTTGCTCTCCCACTCCCTTGTAAAAATATTCTTTTGAGGCGTTTAGCCGACGAGCACCTGTTAGCTCGATTGCACTTTTACTTACTGTCTGCCTACGGGCTGTAACATGATTAACATATCCTAGGGTTGATCATGTATGACTAAACTCTTGCTAGTCCTAACATTTTGTAACGACTAGCTTCATGATCAACTGAATATGTAATGTTTGGGACGCCTTACTATTGTATATTTAATGATCATACATCTTGTGACTTTTACTTACTTGCTTGTGATTGAGACACTAGGCTTGTTCATGACCTTAAGAGACTGATGGCTTGTAGATGAACCCTCATGTATCCTAGACAGCCGTGACCGTATAGCGAGGTGGGTTGCACTTCAATATACGTAGCTGGCTATGTCTGCCCCCGCTCTCCAGTATTCTGGTTCTGGGGCGTGACATGGTTTATTGGATTATAGTTATACATCCTTGCACAAGTATAAAATTGATTTGCTTTTCGAGTTGTGATATTTATGAGTTTGGGTGATAGATATACATCTTTGAACAAATATAAAATTTATTTGATTTTCGAGTTTTAATGTTCATGATTTATTGTATTATAGTTATGCACCTTGAACAGTTATAAATTTGGTTTGAAAATGATTTTAGCTTTTAAAAATGGTCGTAGGAATTATTTAAACGGAGTTGTACAACTTGCGGTTTTCGTGTTTATAAAATTTTAAATTTTAAAGGGAAGTAATGACGGTGAATTTTGGTTTAAAATATTTGAAAGTTATGAAAACAATTTTTGAGAATTTTTTTATTTTAAATTATGTCCTATGATTGAGGATTTACAAATCTATTTAGATTTTTGGTAAAAAAAAAAGATTTTGACTGATAAGATTATTTGAAAATTTAGTTTAATGTAGGATTGCTAATATTAATTTTTTTTTAAGAATTTCGAAGGATGTGATAGAAAGTTATTTTGATTGATTAAAGGAAGTTACCATTTAAAAGTTGTGAGTTTGTTGGAATAACATAGCATAAATAGAAGTTAAAATTGATGAAAGCATTGAGCTTAATTTTTTGAAATTGCTTTTAATATGCTAAGAGTTTTATTATAAATTATTTGAAAATTTTAGAGTGTTAAATTTTTGATTGATTGTGAAATTTTTATGGATTCGTAAATTATGAACTTTTGAGTTAAATAGTTGAGTTTAAACGTTAATTTTGAAAATGGTTAGTAGTAATGTGATAAAATTTTGCTTTGAGATTTATGAGAGTGATTTAAATTTTTTATCATGAATTTGAACTGCTTGGAGTGAATACAAATTTTGGTGGTATATTTTTGAAAGTTTATTTTTAAAAAAAAACTTTTGGAGGAAACTTGAGTTAAAATTTTAATGGTAGGCCCCAAGATAACCCTATTGAGTATTCCACACTAATTGTCATGTCACTTATGACCATGATAGTAGTATATACACAAGTGTTGTTAGTCATCAACCCAGCTATGTGACTATATTTCCACCTTGACTTACTCGACCTTCCTTCAATTCTAGATCTTTTAATTACGACCTTCTAACCCATTTGCAATTTGAATAATGAGTTAATGTTTCCTTAACTGTATTCATCTAGGAGAATATCTTCTCTCCGAAATTGTGTTCCTAAATTATTTTTACTGGATTCTTTAATTAATTTTATTTTACGCTTTAACTTGATCTTCTTTATTTTGTGCATTAATTATCACCTCGTGAACTCCCACTTTCTATTTTTGATCGTCTGGCGTCCCCTATCGTGACTTGTATATTTGGAGTACAACACTACACTTTTTCTTCTAACAAATTTCATATGTAAGACCTAGACAAGTCCACCTTCCTGTAGACATATCATATCCCACCAAAACCCATCTTCTTGTACTCTATTTCTTGATATGACTTTATGGTCAAAATGACCAAACTATAATCTTTACCATGATACCGATATATTTTCGACCACGGATAGGGATTCAACATCAACTCAATTCTTTCGACCCGATATGTGATTGTGTTCTACTAAATTTCTTAAATGCTTAAATTTGTACTTTATCTTGATTGCCTAACCCATTGTCTCATCCCATTACTAGTTTAAATCTTGTAAGTTGGGTAGAATTCCTCACGGCCCAACAAAGCCTTTGTCCATGTGACCCATGTGGATAAGTTCACTTAGACTCTAAATTCAGAGGACCCTACCTTATCTAGTCTACCAAGCCATAAATGAAGAAACACTAGAACAACTGTATAGGCCCGCACTTCGGACGAGCCTTGATTTTAAAAGATCTGGGACTATTTAATTTCCTTCATCCGTACCTCCCTTGCACACATTTTGACTATCCCATGCTACTAATGTAGTTTCAGTTTTGCAAGCTTATTTCGTCATCAAGCTTGATCATGACATATTTTATTGGGTGCACCCACTAACATATTGTCTAATCAGAACCGGTGCATAATGGTCTGATCAACCGAGTGCACTTTGGTTCGCTTTTATCTATCGTTCTACGTGGACGGGGACATAGCTAAACTTGTCCTCTAGAGTCCCATCCGCGACTGCCTTGACAACTCCTTTTGAATTATTCGGTCGCCTTTGAACCACGTATTCGTATTCGATAACGCCTCCTTCGAACTCTATATTGCGTTCGCCTTCACCTATTTTAAAAGGACGAAAGCGTCGTACTAAAACTCCTCTAACTGTCCTATCACCACGACCATTACCACCCAATGTAACCATATCTTTGTCTTGAACTACTCGACCTTTTCCTCGATACTAAATTTACAATCTTGACTTTCTAATCACTTGAATTTAAGAGTTATTACAATCATCTCTTAATCATACCCTCAACCTAGACTACGACCATACAAACTTCCTTAAACCCTCCTATCTACCGTTGTGCCTTATCACCCCCTCCTAATTCTTAATTTCGAGGACGAAATTCTTTTAAGTTGGGTAGGATGTAAAACCCCTAAATTTCTACTATATTTTTTTATATATATTAAATTTGGTACTAATTTAAAAATTTTGTATTGTACGTCGCATAGTCGTATTTTATGTCGCGCACGAAATTTTATTTTTCGTAGTTGCTCGACGAGTGCGAATATGTGCGAGCGTACATATTTTGGAGAAAAATATTTTTTATTTTTATTGTTTCAAAATAATATATGTAATATTTAATCTAGCTATCAAAATTTCCTAAATTTATGATTTTATTTATGAAAGGCCTTTTATTTGGAATAAATAATATTATTCATGCATACATATATTTCATAAATATTTGCTAGTTTAATTTAAATAAAAATATAATTTTTGAGATTTATTATTTAAAAAGATATTTAAAAATATTTATTATTTTTGAAATTATTATTATTGGTATTTTGAAAAATATATTTTGAAGTTATGGTGGCCATTTAAATCTTGATTTGATTTTTGGATTTATTTAGATAGTTAAATATTCGAAATTGATTTATCCCATTTGATTTTGAGCTAAAAATTTAAATAGATTTAAATTGGATTTAATTGATTTGATCTTAAACTAAGAGAATTTGATTTGATTTAAATTAGATTTGGATTTGGATTTGGAATTGGATTTGAATTTGATTGCTTTTAAATTAAATCAGAAAATATCTAAATTGGGTTTAAAGGAATCCTAATTCTTATCTAATTGGGAATTTCCACATCCTATAAATAGGCGGGTACTCCTCCATATTATTTTCACCACAAATCATCTTTCAAACCATCCTTTTCAAAATTTCTCTCCTTTTTCGTCATAAATTCTGTCCCGCTTTTTAGCAGCAAGAGCAACTCGGAACGACGATATCTCCTAGCTCCGAACTCCGTTTCGCCTCCAGTTTTTTTAAAAAGAAGCGTATCGAGGTAAGGTTTCCAAAAACATATTTTAATAGACAAAATTCGTTCTGTAGATTTTTACAAAACTGTTTGAGTATCTAGTGTCCTAAAAATAAATGTATTTCAGTATTTTTGCGATTTCGGGAGATTCCGGAAAGGAAAATGCGATCCGTTTAGTTTTTCGGAAAGATAATACGAAAACCTATACCATATCCTAACTTCAAAATTTATTAAATAAATGTAATAGGTGCAGCATTAATTATAATTAGATAATAAACTATTTTCAGCATCTGAAGTTGTTCCTGCACCTTCTTCTTTGTGCGCTGTTGTTGATTCATCGCCAGGACATCATCTTACCTCACTTGGACATCATGCAAGATACCTTGCCATTTGCTGTTTATCTATTTTAGCTCATATTTCATGCATTATTTATTTTTTATATGCAAAATAAACTGTGATACATGGCATAACCTGTTAGAACTTACTGTTCATTTATTGTTCCTGCTATGTATTATTTTTCTTACACATTAAACCTAGATTTAAGGGACCACCTTGTGTGTTGCATTCATAGCCTTGACACGTGGTATCATGAAGTTGTGTGTCGCATATAGAATACGGACATGCGTGACTGGCTGGCCACCGATGCGTATAAGCCGTGCGATAGGAATAACCGCTATTAGAGGTTGCATGCTAGTTTGACTTAGCGGTTATAGAGGTTACTGTTGTGGATACAACATGGTAGGCATTGGGTGGTAAGAACATCTCCTTAGCGTATGGGTCATATATACACTGTCCTGATTGCCGGTTATCTCCAGTGGGAGGTACGGTCCTGATTGCCGGTTATCTCTAGTGGGAGATACGGTCCTGATAGCCGGTTATCTCCAGTGGGAGGTACGGTCCTGATTCCTGATTCCTGACTGAGCCGGCCCATGCGTCAAAGGTTTGTTCTTTAATTGCATACTCACTATAGTACGGTTAGGTACCCTATTGTATGTGTCCTTTAATTATTGAGCAATATTTATTCAGTTTATATGGCATGATATTATGTGTCTTGTTACGTCCCTCTGAGGACTTGGTTATCTCTCCAGGTGTGTGCTATTGTCTTTCGCAGGTGTTCTAGCTCTAGCCGTGATCATCGCTATTTCTTCGAGGATGATTGTATTTGGATCGTCTTCGCTTCGCTCGCCAAATTCATATCTTTTCTTATGTATTTTTCCTTTACTTGTTGGTAGTGAATTTGTCTCCACCCAACATATTGTATCAAGATAATTCATTATCTTTATATGATGTCTTTTATTCATTTATTTTGCGTGGATGAGATTAGTTATGGTTCTACTACATCTTACAGCTTATGTATCCATACGAGGCCTATGTACTTCGTATGAATACAGCTGGCATGTCTATGTTCCTAGTCCTACGTATTTTGGGACTGGGGCGTTACACAGGCAGTCCTGACACGTGGCCCTAACCATATGCGGCCCAAAATCATATGCGGCTCACTCGTCATGTGGTTCAGATCCCTCCAGTGGCTCCTAGGACACGTGTCCTAAGCCGATCAATTTCTCAGATTTACTGCAATCAAAGATTGGGTCAAATCCCAATAATCTGGGACACGTGGCAGGAGAATAAATCTAATTTATTCGCAGACACCAGAAGATCATTATAAGGAAGATTTATTCCAATTAGCATTAATTGCTGATGGGATTTGGTGTAATCTACACTCAATGGCTCGGATTCGTCACAATAAAAAACGAACGGCCTAGATGGACCAATCCACAGGCCGTCGCCATCTCCAAGAGGTAATCATTGGCAAACCTAATGATCACATCCCACTATTATAAATAGCAAGGTGCCATTCCCTTGTGAACATATATACTGTCAGAGAGAGAGATACGCACATACAGAGAGGCTCCCCTGATAGTCAGAGAGAAGAATCCACAGAGATCAATCCAGAGAGAGAAAGAGAAGCCAGAAGAGCAATACGAGGAGAGCAGGAGGTGCATTTCTTTATCAACGCCAACCATCTCGTCACAGGAGCCAAGGCTGCATACCGATCGTCCAAGGAGTAAGGCAGGGCTGCCGTCGCCTTCCCGAGCCTCTATCATCACCCTCCAGAATCAAAAATAAATAATTGTACTTAGATTGCTGTACCTAGGTTTTTGTCCCTAGGCTTTCTTTGTACAAGCGAGTTTGTATTGTGAGTCTAAGTTCAGTCCTCCCATAAAACTGTTCTGTACTTTTACAATCAATGGCAAACACGATGGCGACTCTGCTGGGGACAAACTTCTCCACGGCTGAGGAGTTGGTGATGCAATCAGATGCAGCCAAGCTTGGCTCCACGCAACAAAAGATGGTCGCCCGGTTCGACCAACAGGCGTTCGAAGAAATGCTCTCCGACAAGAGAGCTGGCCCGGTCCAGAAGCGAGCCCGCACAAAGAAGGCCCGCAAGGAGTGGAGATCTCGATCCTTCGTTCCTACTGAAGCTCTTGCAGAGATACCCTCTGTTGTTCAAGACGGCGAGCAAGACACTCCTGCGGCCCTACTTCAGACCGTAGGTAGCTCTGCTGTCCCCAAGTTCGGCAGAAGAAAATACTATGATGCTGGACTTGCAGGGGAAAAGAGGAACTCTATGCGATCCGAGTCGCATAAGGGTGCTAGCCGCATGAAAAAAGCTCATGCGGCCACATCCGCTAGCCACATGAAGAAAACTCATGCGGTCACATCTGTCAGCCGCATAGCTTATGTGGCTACAGTTGCCAACCACATGGATGAAGCTTATGCTTTTACTGAAGTCAATCGCTTGTAGAAAACCCATGCGGCCACAATTGCCAACCGCATGCGGCCAGCCTGCACGATCGTGACTCCTACTAATCGTACCAAAGCAACTCATCCGGCAGCTAAGGACAACCGCATGCAGACAGCCTGTACGGTTTCCAATCCTAGCCGCATAGCGTCTGTTCCACGCTCCTCTCGATCAATCTTCGACCGTCTCTCATACGGTCCTGACCCTGATGGTTCTCTGGATAATAAGCCAGACTCTGTGGTATTCAACTTAGACTCTTCTTATTACGCACCCGCAAGTGCTAAAAAGAAGAAGTCTAGGGCAGCGCGGGCTTATCAAGCCCAGTCAGCTGTCCCAACCTCTGACTATCGGGGCGTCCCGTTGATTATCACACGGGCTTCTGATGGAAAGTTGTATAGAACCGCTTAAGTCCAGCCCCCGGCGGCAAAAGGATAAAGTGGTTCCTCTAACCTGGGTGAGGCGATCCTCCACAAGCGCAAGGAAAGAGAAGGAGCTTCAGTGTGCAAAGAGTCCTCGCTTGGACGTCACTGCACCCAAATTATCGTCAACTGCTGTTGCAACAACGCGGCAGCGACGGAAGATCGGTCGTCAGTCTTCCAAAGACTACAGCATCCGAGCTCAGAGGACGAGGCACCTCCTGTTGTCTCCTGCAATTCCACTCAGAAAATCCCCGCCGAGGGGAGAAGGAAGAAAACAAGAATCTTCAGCCCCAAGATATCAACCACTACAGCTAAGAAACCATCGTCTAAACGGCTGTCCTCCATCGGAATATTCTAACACACCCATTCAAAGACAAAATCTGCTGCAATGGGAAATTCATCATCCACATCGCTGGGGGTCGTGGGAACTGGGGGTAGCACTCCTCCGAACATCCATAACAATCCGATGTTCCAAGGAGATGAACCCGGGGAAACAGCTCTCCCATCAGGTATAACAGACACCGATGGCCCCGAGGACACCCATGAAGATGAAGCAAGCTCTGAGGCTGGGGATACCGTTCCCTCCGAGTCTGAGCCCGAAAAGAACATTCCCACCTACCCCGATTACTTCTCGGAGCATGGGTATGACTCGGAGGGCACATCCTCCACCGTTCCTTCCATCACTCCTTATGTAAGGACGGTGTTCATGACGGACATCAATCAAGGTGGTTCCAGCGATCGCCAACGCATCGACACTTTGGAGGCTATACTGCAGGCCTTGGTCAAGTCTGTAGATAAAATCAAAGCCGCTCTTCCAACTCTGTAAGGAGGAACGCATGGCCAAACAAGCATGGATCCCGCGGTCAATGCGGACTCGAACTCAGCGGCACCAAACCCGGGCAATAATCCTTCCGAAGTAACAGCCCCTACCGCGACAGATGAGGCCCGAGAAGTAAGAAGAGAGGTCCAGGAGCTCCGAGCCATGTTCCATGCCCGAGAAAACGCTCAAGACCTCAGAATGCGGCAACCATACCCTGCCGAATGGAGGGATGTTTCATTCCCACCAAGATATAAGCCGTTCAATATCAACCCGTATGATGGCAAGACCTCAGCAAGTCGGTACATCACTTACTTCGAGGTCACCACCGACCATCTGCCCCATGATGATGCTATCCTCATGCGATTATTCATTGGGGCATTGGAAGGAGTCGCTTTCGACTAGTATCGCAATCTGCCGGACAACTGCTTCCACTCCTTCGCCGGCTTCAAGCGCCTGTTCTTGGAGAGATTCTACGAAGTAGGACAGGACGTCACCATGTCCACCCTCATGGACGTCGTCCAAGGGGAGAAGGAGTTGACAAGGAACTACATTGAGCGGTTCCGCCAA
The DNA here is from genome assembly GCA_029216955.1 of Iris pallida. Taxonomy (NCBI): domain Eukaryota; kingdom Viridiplantae; phylum Streptophyta; class Magnoliopsida; order Asparagales; family Iridaceae; genus Iris; species Iris pallida. The sequence goes on along the minus strand of JANAVB010026199.1, from coordinate 5,481,884 downwards.
ACCGCCATGAAGCTGCCCTCTGGAAATCCGGATTCTTCCTTAATTGAAATTTGCCAAAAGAGATTGCTCCCAACAATTAGTCTCTGGATGGGCGAGAGTCAATTCAAGGACTGGAAGGCATTTATCATCAGTGCCACAAGTGCCGAAGAACGATTGAGAAAGGCTCGCCAACTGGGATTGCACATCTCAGAAGGAGAAAACAAGGGCAAGCGTCCCAACAACGATAATGGGGGTAGCCCCTCCAACAATCGGGATAGCAAAAGAAAGCAGGCTATGGTGGCCGATACAGCACAAAACCTGAGCCGAAGCCAGCAGACAAACAATGGCCGCAAATCACTTACTCCTTCGAAGACGGTCAAGTCAAGCCCATCTTAGACATGCTCATACAAGGGGACAGAATTCAGCTTCCTCCACCAAGACGGGAACCGCGGCCGGCAGAGATAGAAAATCCAAAGTACTGCCATTACCACCGCTACGTCCACCATCCTACATACGACTGCTGCCAACTGAAACGATACATCCAAAACCTCATCGATTCGAACGATCTGGCCATCGATTTCGAGGAGGTAACCGTAGCAGCCAACATGGTATCCGTACAATTCGGCAACTTCCCTCCAACGGAGACTCAAGACGGTGTCATACCCATCCCTCTGGCGACAATTGAAATTGCTAATCTTTCGTCTACTCGTGATCAAGCTGCCGGTCTAGTACCCCTCACCACATCGCGAGGAGAAATCATGTGGGTCCATCCGGACCTGGTCTACGAGGTGACTCAGTCCACGCCACCTTCCATTCACAAGAAGTGAAGTGGAAAAGTCAGATCCTGTCGTACCATCTCGGCAGATGTAGAAGAAGTCACAACCGTCGTTACTCGATCTGGAGCACAATCCCAACCTGTGGCTGAGAACTCGACTGATGATCATCCTCCAGCTACCACTGACACTCCAGGGCCCCCTCAGCCTCCGACGACCGACAAGCCTAGGTCGAAGGAGACTCGCTTTGACAAATCCCTCCGAAAAGAGACACCTCAAGGGCTGGAGAGGCCCTACAGCTTTGATATACTAGCGCAATTGGCCAATACACCGGCCAAATTGTCCTTATATGAGCTCCTGAGGCTCTCGAAGGATGTCCGCGCAGCCTTGAGCGACGCACTCCAAAATGCCGACGCATACTTGGCTCAGGCCAACCTCACGGGAGATAATCAACCTGCAGATCTCCAAGACAGTGCGTGTACGGGAACGATGCCTAATATCGTCTTCACCCCGCAGGACATGCTCATCAAAACCAACCTACACGATCGCCCGCTATACTACACAGGATACATCGGCGACGTGAAGGTGGATCGGATGCACATAGATCCTGGCTCTTCCATAAGCATCATCCCGAAGGGTCTGCTACATCATCTCCGCATCCCAATGCATCGCCTGACAGCTACAAGCACCGCCATCAGCGGTTTCAATTCGGACAGGAGTTACCCAATCGGGAAGATTCGTCTGAAGTATCAGATTGGCGATCTCTAATCCGAAGTCACCTGCTACGTCATAGATGCAGACACTTCTTAAAACATCCTCTTGGGCGCCCATGGATACACGATTATATGATCGTGCCTTCCACGCTACACCAGTGCTTCAAATATGTCAACAAACACGGCTTCGTGAGGACGGAATTTGCTGATATCGATCCCTTCAAAGGGGTCGAATCTTACTACTCAGACTCCTGCCTGTACGAAAAATCGAAGAAGCATCTTGCTGAAGGAGATGTACAAGCCAGTACCGAGACAACCACAGGATCAGAGGAACCTCTGACGATCCACCTCCAAGCTCGCAAACCGGGCAAGTCCGCAGCCCTTATTGCCACTCTGCGGAAGGACGCGATCAGCCTCTCGGTGCAGGAGGAGCAGATGATAATCCGGCTGCCAAGGTTCGGCCAAGCTCCAAGACCCACAACGACGCCACTGACAATCAGACTGCCGAGAGTCGGTCAATCCCAAACGGAGAAGCTCAATCCCTCCGATAGGCCACTGACGATACGCCTTCCCAAGAAGGGTCGTCACCCCGATACGAGGTCTGACACTTCTAGCGAACCGGCCACTCCTCGCTCCATATCGAGTACAAAACTGGGGGTCGCTAGTCTGCCAAAGACTCCACGCTCTGCCCCATCAATTAAACTACTGACAATCAAGCTTCCCAGGTCGTCCTTTCAGTCTTCATTCACACAGGGGGTAGCCGAAGAGGAACCAGAGTTAGCCAAGTATGTGGCCACCCACACTGATGTTTCCTCCGCAGATGATGTAATCCCCCTAGAAAAGATACCTTATTCATCAATAAAGGGTTATCTTTGAACTATACCGAGCTCAATAAGCTATGTACAATGTATGCTATGGAACATGGTATAGGCACTCACCTACACACACAGGTGACAAATGTGTACACCGCAATCCAGCTTGCTCCAGTAGAAGACGCTTACCGAATAACCAAGGGAGGGGACCATCCAATCATCTTCGGCCGGACGAACAACCCGTATCCCTTCGCCATGGAGGAAGCCGACCTCGGGTCAGATGCCGGAAGACTGCCTCTGTATCTCTATAGCCCTCAATCCAAATATCTCATGCAGAAATAGGGGTATGATCTGGAGACGACGCCAGGTTTAAACTACGGCACTGGGCGGCGATTACCTTTGAAGCCGCCAGTCCCGACGGGCAAACCACGAGACTACTATAGCAAAACTCGATGCGGGTTGGGGTATGCAACGCCTACTACGACCCCTGAGAGTTCAGATGAAGGATGCGACTGGCAGTCACATTCAACCGGGTCACCAACTTTGGACTCGGATACCAGCATCGGAGATGTGTTCAGACAAGTCATGACAGTCAACATGGCTTTCGCCGACGCTTACGAAGAAGACGAAGACATCCTCGAAATTCTCGAGCTAGATCCGTGGGCCCAATAATTGGATGCACAATGGAAAAAGCGGTTCGAACAGAGAGAACCTCCTACTGAAGATGAAGTCATACAGGTTGACCTCGGCAGCGAATCTTCTCCAAAACTAATTTTCGTCAGTAAAAGCCTAGCAGACGAAGAGCGGGAGTCGCTGCTAGAACTTGTCAGAGAATACATTGATGTGTTTGCCTGGAGCTATGAAGATATGCCAGGGTTAAATCCCGACATTGCTCTTCACAAACTCAACATTCGGCCGGATGCGAAGCCAGTCAAACAACAACAGCGACGCTTTCGCCCGGGCATCATGGACGCGATCGAAGCCGAAGTCAACAAACAGATAATCAGCGGTTTCATTCGTGAAGAACAATATCCCAATTGGGTCGCCAATATAGTGCCCGTCCTCAAGAAGAATGGGAAGATTCGAATCTGCATCGACTTTCGCAATCTGAACGAGGCATGCCCCAAAGATGAGTTCCCCCTCCCTATCACGGACATCATGATTGACAATACCTGCGGTTTTGAACGTATGTCATTCATGGATGGCTTCTCGGGGTACAACCAAATCAAGATGTCTCCTGACGACGAAAAGCATACATCATTCCGAACACCGATTAGCACATACTGCTATACAGTTATGCCTTTCGGTTTAAAGAATGCAGGCACCACATATCAAAGAGCCATGAGCATCATCTTCAGAGACCACTTACGCAAGACAGTGGAGTGCTATGTTGACGATATAGCCGTTAAGAGTCGCTGCAAGGAAGACCATCTGCAGGATCTAAAGACGGTATTTGTCACGCCCCAGAACCAGAATACTGGAGAGCGGGGGCAGACATAGCCAGCTACGTATATTGAAATGGAAATCACTTCGATATACGGTCACGGCTATCTAGATATATGAGGGTTTACTATAAGCCAACAGTCTCTTATGGTCATGAACAAGCCTAATGTCTCAATCACAAGCAAGTAAGTAAGGTCGCAAGATGTATGATCATTAAATATACAATAATAAGGCATCCCAAATATTACATATTCAGCTGATCATGAAGTTAGTCCTATAAAATGCAGGGACTAGCAAGAGTTAAGTCATACATGATCAACCCTAGGATTTGTTAATCATGTTTACAACCCGTAGGCAAACAGTAAGTAAAGTACATCGAGCTAACAGGTGCTCGTCGGCTAAACGCCTCAAAAGAATAACTTTACAATAGAGTAAGCGAAACAAAATAGAAAACCCACTCGTAGCCCGGGTTCCTTCTAGTCGCCACCATCGGACTGGAGGTTCGGAAGATCCTCGGGAGCTGCTCCGAAATCTGGCCACACAAAACCAGCTGGGTCAACCCTAGAAAGAGCAAGTGCCACAAGGGGGCCACGAAATAAGAACAAAAGCCAGCATTCAGCACAAGAAAATCTAACATTTAAAACTAGAATATACGAAAAATATGTCAGGATGATATACGACGAGATAACCATGGAACTATTCCGATAACCAGGTTACAACCCATAAACCAAACAAGGACCGGGGTTGTAACCCTTTATCTGAACAGAACTTGGTTTCCCACCATTTATCGACAAGATAATAATGTAAGAAATTAAGACAGAAAGCAATCTTGTACTGGATCAAGACATGGCTAGACTGGTTATACCTCAATCAATCCCGGCCAAGCAGATACTACGGCTTACTACTTTAACTAACTAGGGTTATCACGGGCCTAATTACTAACAAGATGCAGTGAGATTGTTCCACAGCCACAAGCCCTGCAGACCATCCAGGTTACCCAGGTCAAAAATTAGGGGTTGAATTCAGGTGGGTACATTGTCTGGGGGACAAATGTACCCTTAGGTGACTTAGAGGGTGCAACACGCGATGGTGTGCTGGAAATGTGCCCTACTCGACGGCAGGCTACAGATCCTAAGAGCGCCCAGGTAACGGAATTGCCCGTAGCTGTGTCATCTCTTCATGACTACTGTGTTATTCTAGTTATTAACCTTAATCCATTTTAGTAGGTACTCCTGACCGTGGTACTCAGGAATCCTATCCTAGACATGATGTACGACAGAACAAGTAGATTTAACAAGCAAGCTAGAAAGAACCACCCACGGTGTCAAGGCAGGTCAAGTTAAATTAGCCATCGCAACAGCGTTAAGATAAATCATGTCAGGGTACTTGTCAAGAGTGCGCCACGACGGGCCACTATCATGTCAGGTTGGTCATGTCAGGAGTGCACCACTACGGGTCACTGTCGTGTTATGCTAGTTTCTTGTCATACCATGCCATGTACAATAGTCATTCCAAAAGTATTAAGTAAAATCAAGTTCATGACAAAAGGCGTAAGGATATAAAGTGGGCATAAAATATCTAATAAAATATCAATATACAGGGCTATAGAAGAGCCACGCTTAAAGAAATAAGACCAAAACTCCAAGAGCCAATGGGTTAAGCAAGGGGTCAGGGGAGCAGCGTACGCACAAGGGCACGCACGCAAGGGAGCAGCGTACGCACAAAAGCACGCACGCAGGAGAGCGAAAAGTCACGCACGCAAGAGAGCAGCGTACGCGAAAAGTCACGAACGCAAGAGAGCAGCATACGCGAAAAGTCACACACGCAGGGGAGCTACGTACGCAAAAAGTCACGCACGCAGGGAAGCTGCGTACGCAAAAAGTCACGTACGCAGGGGATCTGCGTACGCGAAAAGTCATGCACGCCAGAGAGCAGCATACGTGAAAAGTCACGCACGCCAGAGAGCTGCGTACGTGAAAAGTCACACACACAGGGGAGCTGCGTACGCGAAAAGTCACGCACGCAGGGGATCTGCGTACGTGAAAAGTTACGCACGCCAGAGAGCAGCGTACGCAAAAAGTTACGCACGCCATAGAGCTGCGTACGTGCAAAAGCACGCAAGCAGAGAGCTGCGTACGCATAAAAACACGCACGCAGGGTCTGTGTCTTCTTCTCCATGGCTGAGAAGAAGTTCCAATGGCTCCAAAACTTTAAAGCATCACAACTTGGCCATCCGAACTCCAAATCCAGATTTCCAAAGTTCCAACCAGGGTAGAATTGAACTCTCTTCCACATGGAAACATCAAAACCCATAAAATCTGACTTAAAATAGATCAAAACCATACAAAACCGAAAATAGGGAAAACTTAGATTTAGAACAATGGAGACACCAAATCACAAAATGCTAAGTTCTAATGCTGATCACCATGTCCTAATCTAGCAAATGGACCAATAAAATAGGATTCTCATGTGGTGGCAAGATGTACTTGCCTATGGGGTGGTGTTGTGGAGAGGAAGGAGGAGAGTGTTGTGTAGAGGAAGGAGAAGAAGAAATTAATGGAGGTTTATGTGGAGAGAGAAAAGGTTGGTAGAGTTTTGAAGAGGGTGGGATGTGGTGTGTTGAGGGTGGAGTATAGGCTAAGGTGTTCCAATACACATAAACCAAACTAAACCAACCCAATCCAATTAAAACCGAGCCATGACAACACCCAAAATACGAGAAATACCAAAATTCCCCAAGTTGAGAAAAATAAAAATACATGCCAAAATCCAGATACGAGTATAAATACGAAATACGGGAAATACGAGAAATGAGGGTGAAAACTCTACCCACCTTAAAAGAATTCCGTCCTCAGAATTTAATCAAGGAGCTAGAGATTGTCACGACGAGCTACACTAAGCACAGGCAAGTTACACTAAGCAGTTCAATCATACAATCATACAATGCAAGCAAGGAAGGGAAAACGTAAGGCATAAGAAAGACATTATACCTCACGAGTCAAACAGGTAGGGATATCACGATCGGATGTCGTCCTCACACTCCCACATTGACTCACCTAGAGAGTGATGACCCCAAGCAACACGGACTAATTTAATAGTCTTGTTCTTGAGTGTCTTCTTCCTCCGGTCCAATATAGACACGGGCCTCTCCTCGTACGAAAGGTTGGTACAAACAACCAATTTCGAATGGTCTAGGATGTGGCTCGGGTCCGGAATATACCGTCGTAATTGGGACACATGGAATACATCATGCACCTCACTTAGCGACGGCGGAAGAGCGAGACGATAGGATACATCTCCTACTCGCTCTAGAATATCGAACGGCCCTATATACCTAGGACTAAGCTTTCCCCGCACGCCGAAGCGAATGACGTCGCGGTTAGGCAAGATCCTAAGGAATACATGATCGCCGACAGCAAATTCTAAGGGACGTCGATGAGCATCGGCCCAATGGCGCTGGCGGTCCTGGGCAACTCGAAGGTGATCTCTGACCTTCCTGACCACTTCAACCGTCTGGGAAATCAATTCGGGTTCGAGCATCTGCCTCTTCCCGACATCGTCCTATGCTAGCGGGGATCTGCACTTCCTCCCATAAAGAGCCTCGAAGGGTGCTAACTGGATACTGGCCTGATAACTGTTGTTGTATGAGAATTCCACCAGGTGCAGATGATTCTCCCATGAACCACCGAAGTCAAGGGTACATGATCTCAACATATCTTCAAGGGTCTGGATTGTGCGCTCTGATTGACCATCCGTCTGTGGGAGATAAGCTGAGCTGAATTGAAGGCGAGTTCCCAAACTCTTCTGCAAGCTGCGCCAAGAGTGTGAGGTGAATCTTTAATCCCTGTCCGAGGTGATGCTGACTGGCACACCGTGAAGCCTGATGATCTGCCTGAGATACATCTCTGCTAACTGTGCGGTCGACTGTCCAACTCTGAATGGGAGAAAGTGTGCCACCTTGGTAAGTCTGTCCACAATTACCCAAATAGCATCTCTGTCGACCGGAGATCTGGGCAATCCGGTCACGAAATCCATGGTTATATGTTCCCATTTCTATTCTGGGATCGGTAAGGGTTGAAGAAGTCTAGCGGGCCTCTGATGTTCAGCTTTAACCTGTTGGCAAACCGAACACCGAGAGACAAATCGGGCTATCTTCCTCTTCATGCCATTCCACCAGAAATGCTGACGAATATCACGGTATATCTTCGTACCACCCGGATGAATAGAATATTGTGAACTGTGGGCCTCTGCCATAACTTTCTGTCTGATATCTCCACTGGGTACACAAAGACGAGTACCGTGCCGAAGTGTACCGTCTTCATGGATACATAACTCTGGCCTTCTTTCTGCTTCACACTCTGCTCTGAGTCGCTGGATCTTGGAATCTGTTGACTGCGCCACCCGGATTCTCTCAACTATGCTGGACTAAACCTGTAGGCTGGCCATCAATGCTACGCTGGTTGGAAGAACCACTTTAATTCCCATCTTCTGAAGATCTGCCAATAATTCTGGTTGCGCCGTCAGGAAATAAACTCTGGCTTTTCTGCTCAATGCATCTGCTACAACGTTGGCCTTCCCGGGATGATACTGTAAATCCACATCATAGTCCACCAGTAGCTCGAGCCATCTTCTCTGCAGCATATTAAGGTCCTTCTGGATGAAAACATACTTTAGGCTCTTATGATCAGTAAAGATCTCCACTCTATCTCCATACAAGTAGTGTCTCCACAACTTCAAAGCAAACACTACCGCCGCCAATTCTAAGTCGTGGGTCGGGTAATTCTTCTCATGATCATGTAGTTGACATGACGCATAAGATATTACCTTCCCATGCTGTATCAAGACACACCCCAATCCTCTGCCTGAAGCGTCACAATAAACTGTAAATCCTCCGGTCCCATCTGGAAGGGTGAGAATGGGAGCCGTTATCAAACCTCGCTTCAACTTCTCAAATGATTCCTGACACTCTGCTGTCCAAACAAACGGCATATCCTTGTGGGTCAACTGGGTCATCGGTACTAAAATCCTTGTGAAATCTGAAATGAACCGCCGGTAGTAGCCGGCCAATCCAAGGAAGCTGCGAACCTCTGCCACTGAGCTGGGTACCGGCCATGACTCGATAGCCATAATCTTCTGGGGATCCACTTCCACTCCTCCTCGGGTAATGATGTGACCCAAGTATGATATACGATCGAGCCAGAACTCGCATTTACTGAACTTGGCGTACAACTGATGCTCCCTAAGCGTCTGGAGGACGACTCTGAGATGCTGCTCATGCTCTGCTTCACTCTTACTGTAGACCAGGATGTCATCTAGGAACACGATCACAAATTGATCCAAGTAAGGCATGAAAATGCGATTCATGAGGTCCATGAATACGGCCGGCGCATTGGTCGCTCCAAAGGGTATAACAAGGAACTCCCAATGTCCATACCTCGATCTGAATGCTATCTTCGGGATGTCCTGCTCTCTGACTCTGATTTGGTGGTATCCCGATCGCAAGTCGATCTTCGAGAACACTGAAGCCCCTCTGAGCTGATCGAACAAGTCATCTATTCTCGAAAGAGGGTATCTGTTCTTGATTGTCACCAAATTCAAGGTACGATAATCAACACATCGCCTGGACGTACCATCCTTCTTTTTCACAAGAAGCATCGGGGCTCCCCAAGGTGATCCACTTGCACGGATGAATCCCTTGGGCCTCAGTTCTTCAATCATCTTGTATAAAATTTCCAACTCTGAAGGCGCCATCCTGTAGACTCGCTCTGATACTGGTACTGTCACGGGAATCAAGTCTATAGTGAACTCAATCTCCCACTCCGACGGCATCCCTGGAAGCTCCTCTGGAAAGACATCTGGAAACTCTTCAACTATCTGGGGTAACTGCACTGCTGCTACTGCCATCCGTAATGCTGGGGAAGATGGCTCTACTGCGCCTCTGGAAAACGAAAACTCTGGCTCGTCGGGGATACTAAAGATAACTCTGCCAATATGACAGTCTATCCTAGCATACTGGTTCCTCAACCAATCCATGCCTAGGTCTACATCATAGTCTGCCATAGGAAACTCTATAAATCTAGCGGGGAACTCCCTACCGCTAACTACGATCCGACACGAGGAAAACACACGATCTACTCCCACAAGGCCACTACCAGTAAGTATATTGAGCCTCACTGATAATGACTCGGGCTCCAACCCTATCCGTATCGCGAATCGTGCAGACATAAATGAATACGATGTACCAGAATTAAATAATACAGATGCTGGAGAGGAGTTGACGAGAATAGTACCTGCCACAACCTCACCTGGTGCAACTTCTTCTTCCATAGCCATCATCATGGCCTGACCTTGTCCTCTGGCTGCTGGTCCCCTCTGCTGGAAACCTCTCTGCCTATTCTGGGTCTGAGCTTGGGCTTGCGCATACTGCTGGGGGTGCTGTTGCTGGAATACCTGAGACTGAGGCGGCAAGGGCCTCGAAGACTGATACTGCTGCTGCTGAACTGGTGCTGGGGCCGGTCCTCTCACCGAAGAGCTAGAAGTGTTGGATGCGGATGAACCACCCCTATTCGGGCAAGCCCCTATCCTATGATCTGCTGCTCCATAAGCCAGCCATAATCCATGTGCCCTGCGACGATCTGCCACCACATGCCCTGGCTTCCCGCAATGAGAATATCCTATCGCGGAAGTCTGCTTTTGCTTCTGCTACAGCGGGTACGTCGGGGTCGAATGCTGAACCGACGTTACTGAGGCCGCCCGCCTCGGAGTTCCAATGGTCAACCCCCTAACTGTCGAGAATGGAGCTGATGATTGGTGCATCTGGCTGTGGGATCGCTTCCTACCTCCGGTCCTATCCACGATCCGCTGGGAGGTGTACTCATGCCTCCTAGCTGCTCTTAAGACTGTATCAAACGTCTGGTGCTCGAACTGCTCAACCGCAAACAGGATCTCCAAATGCAGTCCCTGCTGGAATCGCTGGGCCCTATCAAACTCGGTCGCCACCAAGGTGGGGGCAAACCTACTGAGTCTAGAAAACTCTAATGCATAACTGTCGACTGTTCTGCCTCCTTGCTTCAAGTTGGTAAATCTGGTCTGCAGGTCGTACCGAGCCACAGCATCGAAATACTTCATTTGGAATCTCTCTCTAAACACTGTCCAAGCAATGGGTGCTACTAATCCTATGGCTTGTGCCGCCCACCAACTGCGAGCCAAGTCCAACAACTGCAGGCGTACCACCGCCACCTTCTTATTCTCGGGTGTCCTAGCTGCTTCCAAAATCACCTCGGTATCCTGAAGCCATGCATCCGCAGCAATCGTATCCTTGCTGCCGTCGAAGAAAGGAGGGTTCAATCGCTTGAAGCTGTTTGCCGCCTGGTTCCCTGGATGTCCGCCTCGGGTCAAAGCATCTTGAACTGTCTAGTGCAGGGCGTCGCTTCGACGATCCTGGAAAGCTATTAAGGTTCTGATGAAGCCTACTAAGGTACCATCATATGGCTCTGCGGGCTGGACGGGCCGAACTGGTGACTCTCCTCCAGTAGGTATCACTCTGGAGGCGACTACGGAATGCTGGGCTTGATCTCCAGGTTGCTGCTGGTCCACGGGAGGTGCTCCTCCTTGCTGATCGGCAGGGTCAGGTACAATGCTGCTGAAGAAGACGACACAGGGAAACAATAAAGAAGGACCAGGACAGATCAACGATACAAGCATGTAATCAGGGCAAGAATTTCAGGGATTTGAAAATACGGGCGGAGATCAAGGGCGAATACTGATTGAGACATCTATTCGGTAAACCCTCACATTTCTTGATTGACAAGACCTGTATGGGCCACCACTTAAACCATGTCACGCCCCAGAACCAGAATACTAGAGAACGGTGTTTCGATTAACAAAATGCCTTGGAGGAATTGGCTTTTGAAAACAAAAACAAGAAAAAAAGTACAGGGAGTACTAATTTGATTCTGGAAAAGTATTGCATGGAAGTCTGATTCGTAAACGATCACTTTATTCCTTGGACCATATAATGATGATGAAGATCACTGCTTGAAGTAGAACAATTTGGAAGAACTAATGCACCAGAAAGGTATCGACGCACTTGAGCACTGATGGCGAGGCCGAATGCTTTCCTGCTTTGCTTCACTTTCTTCTGGAAGAAAAGTTGAAGAAGAATGCTCTAGAGGATCAAAAACTCGAAGCTCTGATCTCTGTATTCTCTCCCGTCTCTCTCTGTGTGTCTGTTGTATGAGAAAAATGAGTCTATTTATAGACTGGGGCTTTCGTGCGTAAAAGAGCATCAACATCTGTCTTTACGCTGACAACTGCCCTCCACGATCAGAATCATCCTCTGTATATGCTGACACGTGTCCCATCATTTCAGTAAGAATAGGATACATGTACACACGTTCTTCGAAATAGGTGGCATGAAGACCACGTAGACACACCACGTTCCAAACTGGCCAGAACGAATCGGGCGTAAAAAGATGAGCGTAAACTAGCTCTGTCATGGGTTTCCAGCGTAAAGTGGTTATCGAATAACCTTGAGCATAAAATAGCTCAAATAGACTTCATACACACATTGTTTTTTATGAGCGTAAGGACTCATATAAAACCTCGTGCGTAAAAGAAACCATTCAGTGAGCGTAAAGTAGCTCGATCTCTATAAACGACAACAATGGTCTTTGTATGAGACAAATTCCATTGAATTCTGTGGTAAATGCCATTATTGATATCTTCATATCAAAGTCAGCATTAAATGCGAGATTTGATAGCTTTTATCCAGCGTGAAAGAGGCTGCTCAGTCCTTGGCGTAAAATCACCGGTGTAGACCCAAGCGTAAAAAGATCAATCTGCTTAGGCGTAATACAATTAGCCTTGTCTTGGGCGTAAAGAAATTCCCTGCTCTGTTAGGCGTAAAGCGGGCCACTTATGACTGAGATGACTCTCTCATTGAAGCACTTTTTACGCTCCTACAAGACCCCCTTCAAAGTTTTCAAATGTCTCCAAAATTTGAAATACTTTGAACAGATGCGTAAAAGTTGAGATTTGCTGAGCGCAAAATTCGGGATACGCAACAGTCGACCGCGTAAGAGCGGGGATATCCAACAGTCAGCGTAAACATAGGGATATCCAACAGTCGGATTTGAATCTCTCTATAAATAGACCTTTTTAGAGAGAGAAAACACTTTTACTCATCCTCTCGAATCTCTTTGCCTTTTCTTTCTTCGAAACTCTTATCTGATGGCTCCTAAGAAATCATCTGCCGCCGGCAGCAAGGGGAAGAAACCAGCCATTGATTCCTCATCGACCGACCATATGAAGACTTCTACTCAGTCATTGTCACCACAACGAAACCCTAACCCGGCCGTGGCTCCACCCATGATAGGTAAAAACCATAATCTTCAGAAAATAAATCCGTCGGGGAAGAAGAAGATAAACGAATTTTTCAGCTCTTTACGCCCACGTTGTACGTGTTAGCGTAAAGTTGAAATAATATTGTACGCCCACGTTGTACGTGTTAGCGTAAAGTTAAAATAACATTGTACACCCACGTTGTACGTGTTAGCATAAAGTTTAGCAAGAATACGCCCACGTTACACGTGTCTGCATAAATCTGTTCTTGTGCCCACAGCCAATATGCTAGCGTAAAACTTAACTACGCTCATGTTCGTACATGCCAGCATAAAAAGTTGCATTACGCTCATATCACTGTATGGTAACGTGAAGTTAATCAATCTTTTCTGAGAGGTTTTGTCGAGCCAATACTGCATGAGTTTTTCCTCAACTCTTAAAAACTTCGAGCTAACTTGATCTCTTTTGTTATTTGACCAGTGGATCTGCAAGTCCACCCCCTCGCTGAATTTTTCGGATCATCAGTTGGTATGGTAGGTTCGAACTATTTGGAAGATTTATCTCATGTCCAATTTCCCCAGTCGAACCCCGAGTATCCGGCAGAGAGGGCACAGTTGATAGTAGCTCAAGGGGATAGATTGTGGCTATCCATGATAAATGGGGAGTTGTTGAATTCACTAGACGGACAACACTTTGCAAAACCAGCTTTTCTGTTTGGAGATGCCATTGATTGTAAATCCCAAACACACCCCAAGAATGAGTCTTGGGTTTTTAAATTTGGAGATAGAGCTATGTATCTTCCAGATATGGACAGAGATTATCCTTTATCGGCATTCATCCATGCCACTCATCCTCGACAGATGTTGTGGAATTTGACTCCCAATAGTCATGGACGCCCAGGTAGAATTGTCTTCAAGAGAGAGCGTGCCAATGATATGGGATACTTTGTTAGTGTTCCAAATGGAGGCGTTACTTCTATCTTAGTCCTTATACCAGGCTCTAATCCAAGCGAAGATTCGGGCCTAATACAGCCAGTTCAAACTCCGATGTTTGTCAATAAATTTATGAAGGAAGCTGTATTATATCCTCAAACCAACCCCAGACTGCCAGGATGGTTGACTCCATTCAACCAGAGTCGGATTCAGATAAGCCTTTGGATGATGAAGAACTTTGAGGAAGAATTGAAAGATATTGGCTTATACGAAGCAGTAGCTTCCACCAGCTATGGTATTCCTGTGAATGGAAACTTATTTCTGGCCTTGATGGAGCTATATTTAAGTACAACTGGAACTTTTGCTACTCCGAAGGGTGAAATGGGTCTTGCCCTTCATGAGATGCAGTTTATCTCGAAGCTGCCAATGGGGGAGGCCCCATATGAAGAATATGTTCCCTCCAACAGGGAGCTTGCTGAGATCAGAGAAGTTAACCCTCAGTTAGTCGAGATATACGAAGAACTGATGTGCCACTACCTAACTTGTACCACGATGTATGAAAGTACGTCCCATTTGGCGTATATCAACAAATGGACGACTTATCTTTTCTTCCACAAGGATAAGATCTCCAAGGAAGATAAAGAAAGGTTTCAAGAGAACAAGGCTCCAGTAATCAACATAGATTCGACAATCCCTTCTAATAAGGTTCGGGATATGATGGTTACTTATAAATTCCCGAATAAATATCTGTCTACGAAGACTGGGGAATTTCCTGCAGGAACTGAAGCCTTGAGCTTTCTCAGATATGGTAGTCAGAGAATCTCTCGGAGAGCTTTGCTGGCGGGCTTTCTTTCTTTATGGTTGAGAAGATGGGTTGTACCAGGTATTGGTACTGTTGACAGAATTTATCGCAGTGTGCTATGGCCAGCAGTACGTCTGGTATTTAAAGTCAGGATCAACCTGCTGTCGGCCATGGTGTGTCGGATAAATGCAGGTTTAAGGACCTTCGGTGAGGAGTTAATTAACAATGCTCCTCATCGAAAAGTTTTCCCTAGGGTAGAGATGCCCTACACTTATCTGATGGGTTGGTTGTTGCATCACAACTGCAGATTATTACCGCCGGGCCCAGGCGATGATGCGGAGGTCTTTCTCCAAAAATTCAGCAAAGCTACATGGATTGCTACAACTGTAGCAGATACCCGAGCGGTTTTGAATTATTCATATAGTTGGAACTTCTTTTGTACCCGACCGCATGTTCCGGCAGACTGCTTTGGTGTCCAGTTCGAAGATAAAGTTAACGACAGAGTTGTATTGCCACAGTTAGTCTTTAGGTGGCTTCAGTGCATCAGACCGTCTCATCTAATGTACAGAAACGAAGACAATTATGCGTTCGAACCATATTTACCCAGTAGGTTTGCTCGCCAATTTGGATACGACCAACTTCATGTTGGTAATCCTCTAACTAATTTCCGTTACTATGGGAAATTACTTGACGGAGCCAGAGGATGGAGGTATTTTGGTAGTGCTCGGATTGGTGCTAAATTTTGAATTTCGACTGCCACCAGTACTACAGAACTGCGTATACTCCATACGTATGCCCACTTCTACGCTTCAATTCGTTTCTTTGCCCACGGTTACAATATGAAGGGTAGTCTGAGGTGGCCGAAAGAAGGTGATGTTGAAGAGCAGGTCAGGGTACCAGCAGACATCCCTGACGACACTGGCATCCCAGATCCGTTTCTAGTAGTTATCCCGACAGGAGTTGTAGAACCAGCTGCGGAACCTATCATTATTGGTAAAGGCCGCAAAAGAAAACAAGGTGCAGCTGCCACATCTCCAGAAAATACTCCAGAAAAGAGGAAGAGGTCTACCACAAAAGGGCCTTTTAAGACAAACGTTCCCACTCCAGAAGAGGATATTGAGAAAGATCTTCTCGTTGGTCCTTCTTCAGTTCATCCTAGAGAGGGGTCTTCAGCCCCTCCATAGACAGTTGGACCAGGGTCTGTAACACTTTTGTCTCCTGGACGTCTTAGCACCTCGTTTCATTTATCTTTGCTGTCCAAGGCACAAGTTACGGAAGGTACTACCACTGTATCCGCTGCTGATCAAGATCGCATTCCATCGGACGAACCGGCTCTTGACTTTGAGGATGATGACTTGGATGGTGATTATGACACATATCTTGAAAAAAATGCATATATTCCAAGTATTATACAAAACCTATACGGAATTATGTATCAAGGTTTTGCATACTAATTTTTTGTTTATTTTACAGATGTCATAATTGCACCAAAGTCGGTAATTCCTCTTCCTCAAGAAGAAGAGATCTATGAAGAAAATGAGAAATCTGAAGGGGAAGCTTCTTCTTTAGGAAACTCAGATGCTGGAGACGAGGGAGTGCAAAAGCCTGAGATGGAGCCTCTAAAAGAACATCCTCCGTCGCTTGAGGCCCAACAAGCACAGTCTGAATTGTCTTCTCTTGTTGAGGATCAGCACCAAGAGGAGACAAGAGTCGATCCTACTGTAGGAGATGATGAAACTACTGGAGGTGATCCAGAATTGAACCAAGAATTAACTGTAAAAAGTTTCACTACAGCTGAAACACTGGGCAATCCTGTGGAGCCATCAACTGGAGGAGATGCTGGAGGCATACTTGAACTTCCAACCGAAGCTGAGGAAATGATAACATCCTCTACTGTTGTCACCAATTCAGTACAATTTCTGATAAGACGATGTCAGAATCTGAACCAGCTCCTGTGGTTGTCATCACACCCATTGATATTACCGCCGCCAGAACTCCAGAAATGGCTGGGGTGACAAATATTAAAGATGTTGATACTGAGGTCCTTGGGAACCAGACATTATCGGTTCCATCCCCATCTGTTATTACACCGATTGGAGATATAATCCATGAAACTTCTAGGGATCCATTGGCTATAACGGTGGTAGCAACGACGACTTCGTCTCATCCTGCTGTTGTACCCCTGATGTCTGCTTCTAATCTCCAAGAAAAAGACCAGTTGGATATTGTTGCCAAGCCAAGTTCCAGCACAGAAATGAATCTCCTAGTTGAGATTTATACCGACACATTTTACAAAAGTTTGGCAACCTTGATAAAAATGGTCTTAAACGAGGGCCTCAATTATGAGACTTTGAAGACGGCAATGTCTTCGACCATCAATAACGTTGCTCTGTTCAGGGATGCAGAGAGAGCTGCCAAATTGGAGAAAATTGTGGAGGACCTTGAACAACCAATCAGAGAATATCTCAGGCTGTCAAATAGAACTGTAGAAAGTCTTATTGAGGAGGAATATGAAGCCTTAACAGCCGATTTCCTTGCTCGGGAAGCTACATACAATGAATCTCTTCGTGAACATAGTCTGAAGGTTGCCAAAGAGAAAGCATTCTTGGCTGGGATAAAGCCCTCACTTCATAGTCACAGGGTAGCTTATGATGCTCTTAACATAGATATTTAGAACAAAAATCATGAAATCCACGAGTTCGAGGCAGGATTGGCTCGCCTTAAGGCTGAAAGAGACAGGATGATCGAAGCTCGAAATCTGCACCTTACCCAGAGCTCGATTTTAGAAGAGAAAGCTTATGGGGCTGAATCAACTATCAGGACCCTCGATGAAGCTAAAGAGGGTTTAATAACTACCTTTGCTAAGCTCTCTTGCATTTGCACACCTGAGGCTCGACGTGCCGAGGCTACAAAGAAAGTTATGAGTTCTCTTGGTAAACGGCTAGAAGAACTACGGCAGTTGCTTCTAGATATCTCTACTCCACTTTAAAAGAATTTCTTGTAATCCATTTTGCAATATTTCCAAGATGAATGAAATATATGTTTTATGATCCTATCGCTTATTTGAAACAATAGGTATGAGATAGGAGATACTTGTTAGAGGTTATAGGAGCATGACAAGTCTTTTAAATGCATTATATCTATCCAAAGGTAATATGGACATGATAGATAAGTAAATTTAATATTCATCCAATTATCATGAGAACATGATGAAATAATAAATTCAATTAATCATCTGATGAGACAGAAGATTAATCTCTTCTCGAGAATATACAACGCCATCAGAGGTAATATGGACGTGATAGTATGTAAGAACTCAAAGAAGAGTAGATTAATATCTATGCAGAGCTCAAATGAACATGATAGATAAAAATAAAAAAAAAGTACTCGTCAGAGGTAATATGAACATGACAGTATATAAGAAGTAGATAAATATCTACACAGAGGTCAAAATGATAGTTAGGAAGATTTGATATTCATTCAGAGGACTTTAAGATCGTGATAAATAATGAATCCATCTTTATGTGCCAACCGGCAAGATATAAGAAAAGAGATAAGTGGTCAGCTTGACCAAACTTTGGTAGCTGGGGGATAATAAGACAGATGTCATTGAATTTCTTCCAAATCTGATGAGCAAGAAGAGAATTCTTCTTGTATATCGTCATCAAAAATGTGAGACGGATCATATCCCAGCCCATGACGAGTCTTCTGGTAAAACGGATCGCCGCATAATGGTAGTCGTCTACCTCTTCCTTGATTAAGACCTTGCATAATCTTTAAATCATATCCCATATTTTGGATGATCTTAATAGATTGCTGACTATATTTGTCAATTCGGATTCTTCCTTTATCTTTATCCTTCAGATCATCTGTTCGAGTAACAGAGATATTTCTGGCCAGGCCAAATACAATTTGGCACTTGTTTTTCTTATCAGATGGGACCACGAAATAGGATTCTTCGTATCGTCTGAAGGTTATGCAAGCTTGTGATGAAGCGGCTACAGGAAGCAGATAGGGAGAAGATGTCAAGAACTTTTGAGCATAAGGTCCAACATCAACATGGGGAGGGAAAGAATTCTCTTTATGATCAATGTATAAAATTTCATCCGGCTCTATGTTGTCTTTATATTGATGACTTTGACTATCAGAAGATAAAGTCATTCTCTCAATAAACTTGACAGCCATATACTCGAAAAGGAAATCTTCATTAATATCAAAGAGATGAGCAATATTTACATCATTTACAGTCTGATTGCTACGCTTCGGATTAGTCAACGGTGGACCATCATCCGTCTTCTGCGTAGAATTGCCAATATTGACGATCAATGGTGATTCTAGATCATTTGTACCAGAAGTACGCCCTTTGACTTTGATCATAAAAGATTGAACTTGGTTCTTAGCAGGAATTTTTATTGATTCCTCAGATAAAGTTTGAGTTCTTCCTTTAACCTTGATTATCAAAGGTTGATCATTGACAAGTTGAGATTGGATTCGTCCCTTGACCATGATCTTCAAGGGTTGTTCCTCTGGCGGATCTTCATTAATAGACTGATCCTCAGGTGATGATTCTTCAGCTATGTCTGATATCTCTTTCATATGCTCCTGCTTATAAAGCCTTGAATCAGAGAAGTAGGCTTCGACACCCTTGAAAGGATTAATATCAGCAAATTCAGTTTTCACAACTCCCTGGGAATCCACATATTTGAAGCATTGGTGGAGAGTTGAAGGCACAATATTGTGCTCATGAATCCATGGTCTTCCAAGAAGAATATTATAGGATACATCCGAGTTGATAACATAGAAAGTTACCATGGATCGAAGATCACCAATCTGGATCTGTAACCGGATCTTCCCCAGTGGCTTACTATTGCCAGAGTTAAAACCAACAATAGTGGTACTAGTGTAAGTCAGTTCACTAGTAGGAATCCTCAGGGGTCTTAGCATACTCTGAAGAATTATGCTAATTGAGGACCCGGGATCAATGTAAATCCTGTCAATTTCAGTGGATCCGATATATCCAGTGTAGCACAGAGGTCTATCATGCTTGTTGTGTTTCAATAGCATATCCTCTTGTGTGAAGATGATGTTGGGAATTGCTTCCATCACGCTATGACATTATGGACATGACACTGGCATATTGTCGGGAGTCTTGAGTTGAGCTAAGCATGAATCTGCTTGAAGTAAAGCTTCACTCAAGGTCTCTTTGCTTTCTCTGGAGAGGCGAAGCAGTTCAAATATAGACAATCTAGCCGGAGTATTGGCTAACTGAGCTAGAATATCGAATTTGTAAGGCTTCATTGTCGCCCCCTGACTGGAAGCAGACTTCAATGGGATATCAAAGCACACTGCTTTCTGTTTACCCTTTTCAACCATAGACGGTTTAGCAGGAACAGGAGAAGATTGAACCGGTGGTGTTTCCACTACATCTTCTGCTTTATTGGAGGATCCCTCATAATCTTTATGGTACTCTTTTCCAGATCTTGTACCAGCAAAAGTTTCTTCTTCAGACTCAGGAGAAGAAAGTACCATATTACAGGATTTAGTCTTTCTTCCTTTAGCCTTCTTCTTGTGAGGATTGTTACGAGGAACTTCAGAACCCAATCCAGCAGTAGAATTCTGATTTTGAATTTGTAAAGAAAGACGTATTCCTTTATCATGGTTCAAACCTTCGGCCTTTTGAAAGTTGTAACCCATCTTCTTCATAAGAATGACAGATTGCTGACTATACAAATGGATAGGCAGTGGACTTTGAACAGGCATTTCAGCACAGGAAGAGAAATGAATCTCTGCAACTACAGGAGAATGAAGTACAGATGTCTCTGTAGTTAAGGGAGAAGAAGGATTCGGGATACGAGGAGAAATCCCTGTTGGAGCTTTTTTATAAGCAGCAAAGACTTGTTGTGCCCGGTATAAAGGAACACTATTTATGGCTTACCACTGCTGATGAGTAAGCTTGAGCTTAGTAGGAGGAGCTAGACTTGGAGGACAGATGTTTAGTCCTTTCAGTCTATCTTCCAGAGGGAGGCCGTCCCATAGATGATCCAAGTCATCAGGATCTGGAATAATATGAGAGATCATGTTGCAAGTTTTGACTTTCTTGCCTTTCTTGGATTTTGAAGTTTTACCTTCATTTTCCAGTTCAGGCACTAAGTCAGGATGTACCCACATGATATCACCATTCTTCAATGTGAGAGGCAGCAATCCTGTATTTTCTTCCCTGGCAGGCGGGATATTCATAATCTTCATCGTCGCCTTCGAAATTGGTATAATTCCATCTGGGACTTGCTGTGGAGGAAAATCCCCAAACTGAAGAGAAAGCATAATGGTTGTCACCGTATGGTCATCGTTGGTTAAAGCGATGGCGCCACCATTTATCAGCTCTTGGATCTTCTTTTTCAAGACATAGCAAGCATTGGTAGGATGATTAATGTATCTATGATAGATACAATACTTGGGATTGTCAGTCAGATTCACCTCATTAGGCCTCTTTGGCTCTGGAATCTGAAGTTTACCACTTTTCACCAGACATTGGAATATCCCTGGGATATCGCTTTCGTCAAAGGAGTATTCTTCCTTTGGCCTGGAAGATTCTTGATTGCTTGATGTCGTTTTGTTCTTGGAAAGATTGACCATAAAAGTATCTTTTCCTTTCACATTACGATTGCCGAGATTATTGCCAGGATTATTTTTCTTCCCTTTATCTTCTGAAGCAAAAATCATCCCATGTTCGCGAGCCAACCTACCGTTGGTCTCGGCAGAAACTGCTGCTATGATGAACGAAGCCCAATCTGTGAATTGGGAACCTGTGAAGACAGCGATGATGGTCGCAGATTCATCTTGCACGTGTCAATCAACGCTGAATCTGGCATACCAGGAGGCATCTTGAGAGTAGCCTGTCGGAAACGTTCAATGAACGTCCGAGTATCTTCTTTCTCCTTTTGTTTGATTTCTATCAAGGAGGACATGTTCATGTCCATACCTCCTTCATAGAAGCGGGAGAGGAACATTGCTTTGAATTCGTCAAAAGACGAAATAGAGTTATCGGGTAAGCTACGATACCAGTCGTAAGCCGAACCCGTCAGACATCCGATGAACACTCGAGTGAGAAGAGCATCATTTTTCTGCAAATGTACAGTCATAATATCAAAGTAATTGATATATTGACTGGGAGATGCTTTTTTATCGAACAAAACCATGGATTGTGGCTTGAACTTCGATGGAAAGGGTACGTCATTCTAATGAGGAGGATAAGGTTGCTTAATCCCTAGCCTCTGGAGTTGATCTTTTTGCCTCAAAACTTCAAACTGTGCTTTAAGTTCACGCACTGCTTGAATGGCTTCACTGGTTTGAGGAAGCACATTTGACTGAGTAGTCGTTGGATGCACCATGACCCCCACTGGAGGTGGTACATCTTCTAGAATAATGGGATTCGGAGATGCAGAATTTTGATTAGCAGCGGGCTCTTGAATGTTCAAATGTATTTCAGCCCCTTGACTATCTTGAGATTGGGCTGCTACTGGTGCCGGTGTCACTACTGTCGGTTGAGCAGTTTGCTGATTCAAAATTATTTGATGCATGCTTTGTACCATGTTAAGCATATCCTTCAGCGATTGTTCAACAGCAGTGAGACGTTGTTCTGTATTAGCAGATGACGTCTCTGGCTTATCTCCAACATCGTAGGATTCAACCTCTCTTGAAGATACAGAAGGGTTTGTATAGAAGTACGAATCCACGCTATCGGTATCAGACTCAAAAGATTGAGTACCCCCAGCCTCTGAATTAGAAGTCTGTAATTGTCTTTGTCTTCTTGATCGAGTATTCTGATATACTCCTTCAAAGGAATCAAAAAGCCTGTTGAACTGTTGTTGACTTGGAGTTTGGGACGTGTTCCGTCTTCGACGTCGTCCTCTGTTAGTATGAGATGCCATATTGACTGACACATATGGCGACTCATGTTCTTGGTCTTCAGCTTGATGTGGAGGTACATTGAAACTCAATCGATCAAAAACTGATCTTCTTGAAACCGAACAACAACAGTTGATCACAACCTGGTGGTATTCACAAAGATGTTTTTCTTGGGGGAATGTCACCGGAGATTGTCTATTCTTACGCTTTTGCATTAGCAATTCGCGTAAATCAGAAGGAGTGGATGAAGTATTCTTCTTTACTACATTGGCGGTAGAAAAATGTTTAGTCCCTTGTATATAAAGAAGATTACTGGCTGCATTCGCAGAACCAATTTGTACGTTTCTACGCGTTTGGAATTGTGTGCATAAATCTTGATATTTAGCATACAGGACTCCATTTTCTTGGCGTGTGATTTGTAAATTTGGTACCTTGCGTAAAGCAGTATAAGAAGGTTGTTGGTATAGAACAGAAGTTTTACCAATAATATTTTTATGTTGCACACGTTTAGATACATTAACATTCGACATGTGAGCATCGTTGTGAATTTCATCTACACTGTCATAGACAGGAGATTTATCTTTAAGCATGAAACGTAAAATCTTGTTATCTACCACGTTACCAACGGGAGATTTTGTTTTACGCGAGGAGCGTAATTTATTTGGGCCTACCACGTCACCGACGGGAGACTGATTTTTACACCCAGAAACACAAGCTTTAGAGTCTGCCCCATTACGAATGGGAGACTCATTCTTATGAACTGAGCGTAAAATTTGGTTCTTACCCACTGAGCGTAAAACTTGATTTTTACGCGGTGGGCGTGAAACCTGGTTATCTTCACCGTTACAAACGGGAGATAAATCGTCACATCTCGAGTGCAACTTTGAAGTAGGGACTGCCTCGTTATGAACGGGAGCCCCTACGACAGGAGTGGAAAGAATCCCCTTGTCATCAGAAGCAGCAGAGAGATCAGAAATCACTTTGGATTTGGGAATCCAAACTTTTCGTGCTTTGCGAGACTTTTGAACATTGGAATGGTGAGAACCACCCCCAGTTCGGAGCATTTCTTCATAGGCAGTCTGGTCGAAGTGTACCACCAGAGTCTTCTTGGTCGAACCGACCGAAACATCATCATATTGAGCAATCACCTCCTCATCAGAGGAGAAGGTAGTCCCTAGCAGAGTCGCCATTTTTGTTTCGATTAACAAAATGCCTTGGAGGAATTGGCTTTTGAAAACAAAAACAAGAAAAAAAGTACAGGGAGTACTAATTTGATTCTGGGAAAGTATTGCTATGGAAGTCTGATTCGTAAACGATCACTTTGTTCCTTGGACCATATGATGATGATGAAGATCACTGCTTGAAGTAGAACAATTTGGAAGAACTAATGCACCAGAAAGGTATCGACGCACTTGGGCATTGATGGCGAGGCCGAATGCTTTCCTGCTTTGCTTCACTTTGTTCTGGAAGAAAAGTTGAAGAAGAATGCTCTAGAGGATCAAAATCTCGAAGCTCTGATCTCTGTATTCTCTCCTGTCTCTCTCTGTGTGTCTGTTGTATGAGAAAAATGAGTTTATTTATAGACTGGGGCTTTCGTGCGTAAAAGAGCATCAACATCTGTCTTTACGCTGACAACTGCCCTCCACGATCAGAATCATCCTCTGTATATGCTGACACGTGTCCCATCATTTCAGTAAGAATAGGATACATGTACACACGTTCTTCGAAATAGGTGGCATGAAGACCACGTAGACACACCACGTTCCAAACTGGCCAGAACGAATCAGGCGTAAAAAGATGAGCGTAAACTAGCTCTGTCATGGGTTTCCAGCGTAAAGTGGTTATCGAATAACCTTGAGCGTAAAATGGCTCAAATAGACTTCACGCACACATTGTTTTTTATGAGCGTAAGGACTCATGTAAAACCTCGTACGTAAAAGAAACCATTCAGTGAGAGTAAAGTAGCTCAATCTCTATAAACGACAATAATAGTCTTTGTATGAGACAAATTCCATTGAATTCTGTGGTAAATGCCATCATTGATATCTTCATATCAAAGTCAGCATTAAATACGAGATTTGATAGCTTTTGTCCAGCGTGAAAGAGGCTGCTCAGTCCTTGGCGTAAAATTACCGGTGTTGACCCAAGCGTAAAAAGATCAATCTGCTTAGACGTAATACAATTAGCCTTGTCTTGGGCGTAAAGAAATTCCCTGCTCTGTTAGGCATAAAGCGGGCCACTTATGACTGAGATGACTCTCTCATTGAAGCACTTTTTACGCTCCTACAAGCGGAGACAGACATAGCCAGCTACGTATATTGAAACGGAAATCACCTCGATATACGGTCACGGCTGTCTAGATATATGAGGGTTTACTACAAGCCAACAGTCTCTTGTGGTCATGAACAAGCCTAATGTCTCAATCACAAGCAAGTAAGTAAGGTCGCAAGATGTATGATCATTAAATATACAATAATAAGGCGTCCCAAATATTACATATTCAGCTGATCATGAAGCTAGTCGTACAAAATGCGGGGACTAGCAAGAGTTAAGTCATACATGATCAACCCTAGGATTTGTTAATCATGTTTACAGCCCGTAGGCAAACAGTAAGTAAAGTGCATCGAGCTAACAGGTGCTCGTCGGCTAAACGCCTCAAAAGAATAACTTTACAATAGAGTGAGCGAAACAAAACAGAAAACCCACTCGTAGCCCGGGTTCCTTCTAGTCGCCACCATCGGGCTGGAGGTTCGGAAGTTCCTCGGGAGCTGCTCCGAAATCTGGCCACACAAAACCAGCTGGGTCAACCCCAGAAAGAGCAAGTGCCACAAGGGGGCCATGAAATAAGAACAAAAGCCAGCATCCAGCACAAGAAAATCTAACATTTAAAACTAGAATATACAAAAAATATGTCAGGATGATATACGACGAGATAACCATGGAACTATTCCGATAACCAGGTTACAACCCGTAAACCAAACAAGGACCGGGGTTGTAACCCTTTATCTGAACAGAACTTGGTTTTCCACCATTTATCGACAAGATAATAATGTAAGAAATCAAGACAGAAAGCAATCTTGTACTGGATCAAGACATGGCTAGACTGGTTATACCTCATTCAATCAATCCCGGCCAAGCAGATACTACGGCTTACTACTTTAACTAACTAGGGTTATCACAGGCCTAATTACTAACAAGATGCAGTGAGATTGTTCCACAGCCACAAGCCCTGCAGACCATCCAGGTTACCCAGGTCAAAAATTAGGGGTTGAATTCAGGTGGGTACATCGCCCGGGGGACAAATGTACCCTTAGGTGACTTAGAGGGTGCAACACGCGACGATGTGCTGGAAATGTGCCCTACTCGACGGCAGGCTACAGATCCCAAGAGCGCCCAGGTAACGGGATTTCCCGTAGCTATGTCATCTCTTCATGACTACTGTGTTATTCTAGTTATTAACCTTAATCCATTTTAGTAGGTACTCCTGACCGTGGTACTCAGGAATCCTATCCTAGACATGATGCACGACAGGACAAGTGGATTTAACAAGCAAGCAAGAAAGAACCACCCACGGTGTCAAGGCAGATCAAGTTAAATTAGCCGTCGCAACAGCGTTAAGATAAATCATGTCAGGGTACTTGTCAGGAGTGCGCCACGATGGGCCACTATCATGTCAGGTTGGTCATGTCAGGAGTGCACCACTACGGGTCACTATCGTGTTATGCTAGTTCCTTGTCATACCATGCCATGTACAATAGTCATTCCAAAAGTATTAAGTAAAATCAAGTTCATGACAAAAGGCGTAAGGATATAAAGTGGGCATAAAAGAAATAAGACCAAAACTCCAAGAGCCAATGGGTTAAGCAAGGGGTCAGGGGAGCAGCGTACGCATAAGGTCACGCACGCAAGGAAGCAGCGTACGCACAAAAGCACGCACGCAGGAGAGCGAAAAGTCACGCACGCAAGAGAGCAGCGTACGCGAAAAGTCACGCACGCAAGAGAGCAGCGTACGCGAAAAGTCACGCACGCAGGGGAGCTGCGTACGCGAAAAGCCACGCACGCAGGGGAGCTGCGTACGCGAAAAGTCACGCACGCAGGGGATCTACGTACGCAAAAAGTCACGCACGCTAGAGAGCAGTGTATGCAAAAAGTCACGCACGCCAGAGAGCTGCGTACGCGAAAAGTCACGCACGCAGGAGAGCTGCGTACGCAAAAAGTCACGCACGCAGGGGATCTGTGTACACGAAAAGTCACGCACGCCAGAGAGCAGCGTACGCGAAAAGTCACGCACGCCAGAGAGCTGCGTACGTGCAAAAGCACGCAAGCAGAGAGCTGCGTACGCGTAAAACACGCACGCAGGGTCTGGGTCTTCTTCTCCATGGCTGAGAAGAAGTTCCAATGGCTCCAAAACTTCAAGGCATCACAACTTGGCCATCCGAACTCCAAATCCAGATTTCCAAAGTTCCAACCAGGGTGGAATTGAACTCTCTTCCACATGGAAACATCAAAACCCATAAAATCCAACTTAAAATAGATCAAAACCATACAAAACCGAAAATAGGGAAAACTTAGATCTAGAACAATGGAGACTCCAAATCACAAAATGCTAAGTTCTAATGCTGATCACCATGTCTTAATCTAGCAAATAGACCAATAAAATAGGGTTCTTATGTGGTGGCAAGATGCACTTGCCTATGGGGTGGTGTTGTGGAGAGGAATGAGGAGAGTGTTGTGTAGAGGAAGGAGAAGAAGAAATTAATGGAGGTTTATGAGGAGAGAGAAAAGGTTGGTAGAGTTTTGAAGAGGGTGGGATGTGGTGTGTTGAGGGTGGAGTATAGGCTAATGTGTTCCAATACACATAAACCAAACCAAACCAACCCAATCCAATTAAAATTGAGCCATGACAAAACCCAAAATACGAGAAATACCAAAATTCCCCAAGTTGAGAAAAATAAAAATACATGCCAAAATCCAGATACGAGTATAAATACGAAATACGGGAAATATGGGAAATGAGGGTGACAATATTCGACCTAATGCGAGCGCATAATTTGAAAATGAACCCTACGAAGTCCTTTCTGGGCGTATCCAGCGGGAAGTTCTTGGGCTTCATCATCACGGCACAAGGTATCCATGTAGACCCTGAGAAGACGAAAGCAATCATGGAGATGGGTCCCCCGAGAAATCTCCGCGAACTCAGAGGCCTCCAAGGGAGGCTAGCTTACATCAGGAGGTTCATTTCTAACCTCTTCAGGCGATGTCGACCGTTCACGCACCTCATGAAGAAAGGAGTCTCATTCGTATGGGACAAGGAATGTCAGCGTGCTTTCGACAGCATCAAAGAATATTTGTCAAATCCTCCAGTTTTGGTGGCCCCGGTTCCTGGAAAACCATTCCTGCTCTATGTACGAGCAATGGAACATTCCCTCGGGGCTCTGCTCGCACAAAACAATGATGCAGGCCATGAGCAAGCCATATATTACCCCAGTCGAATGATGATTGGGCCAGAGCACCGATACACCGCTGTGGAGAAGGAATGCCTTGCTCTGGTGTTCGCCATTCAAAAAATACGGCACTATGTCACCGGACAAACGATACATGTGATCTCACGAGTCAACCCTCTCAGGGTCCTCATGACTAAACCAGGGGCACTCAGCTCTCGCCTCGCTACATGGACAATATTGCTGTCCCCTTATCATATGATCTTCATCCCCCAAAAGGCAGTCAAAGGTCAAGCCCTGGCAGACTTCTTAGCAGCCCACCCAGGCTCGGAGTCCTCCAGGATATATGAGGAGATCCCATATGAGGTCGCCGACTCGCATGCAACTTCTTACGATGATATATGGCGAATGTTTTTCGACGGTGCTTCGAGGATCGGACCTAAAGGCAATATAGTCGTCGGAGTCGGGGTAGTACTGGTCTCCCCTTCTGGATTGGTGATTAACCGCGCTTATTCCCTCACAGAGCCCTGCTCTAACAATGTGGCCGAGTACAATGCTCTGGTCATTGGCCTCCAACTTGTAAGAGAGCTAGGGGTAGAATACCTTGAAGCATACGGCGATTCCCAACTAATCGTCAATCAGATCCGGGGCTCATACGAAGTCCGCTATGAAGACATGATCCCTTATCACCAAATAGCGATTGACATCATCTCGTCATTTGAGGGGTTCTTCATCGAACATGTCTCCAGACTCCGAAATATCGAAGCTAATGCCCTAGCTGGTCTTGCCGCTTCCCTAGCAGTTCCGAACTATAATCGCCAATCAGTGGATGTGATAGGCCACGAACTGGTCTGTCCCAAGAACAATATGCAATTCATGGTGAGTTATTCTGCCCAGACGATCGATGATGCCCCAGACTGGAGACAACCATTCATCGACTTTGTCGTGTACGACATCCTGCCCGAGACCCCAAAGGAAGCCACTTCCATCAGACGGCGTTCTCTCAGATTCTTCTATGATACAGAGACAAAAATGCTGTATCACCGCTCCTACGATGGATTACTGCTTCGGTGTCTGTCAAATACAGAAGCCAAAGAAGACGTACGAGAAGCTCATGACGGTATCTATGGGGCCCACCAGCTCGGTCCTAAATTGCACGACCGTCTTCGCCGAATGGGCTACTATTGGCCCACGATGGTGGCAGATGCGATAGATTATGCTAGAAAATACAAAGCCTGCCAAGTCCACGCGGACTTCATTCACCAACCATCCGAATTTCTACATCTGACAGTGGCGTCCTGACCATTCGAAGCATGGGGATTGGATATCATTGGTCCAATCACCCCACCTTCCTCCCGAGGACATCGCTTCATACTTGCGATCACTGATTACTTCTCCAAGTGGGCGGAAGCTGTCCCACTCGTAGAAGTCAAGTCTTCAAACGTGATCAGCTTCCTTAAGCATCACGTTATCTACTGCTTTGGATTGCCCCAAAGGATCATCCATGATAATGGTACGCAGTTTGCAAGCCACGCATTCTATCGGTTTTGCGATAAGCATCGTATTTAAAATATCGCTTCGACACCGTACAACCCGACAACGAACGGGTTGGCAGAGGCATTCAACAAAACAATCATCAAACTCCTCAAGAAGTTTGTCTCCTCCAACAAACGCGACTGGAACGAGAAGCTCGGCAAGTGTTTATGGGCGTACCGTACTACAGTCCGAACAGCTACCGGAAACACACCATTATCTCTAGTATACGGGAGTGAGACAGTTCTCCCATTAGAGACTCAAATACCCTCACTCTGCGACGCCCTCACTTATCAATTAACGACGGATGACAACTACCGGTGTCGATTACAAGAGTTGGAGGCCTTAGATGAAAAGTGCCTCCTAGCTCAGCAAAGGATCGAGCTATACCAAGCACGCATCTCAGGAGCCTTCAACAAGAAGGTCAAAATCAGAACATTCTAAGTGGGCGATCTTGTTCTGTCAGTCCGGAGGCCAATGGTCATGACTCACAAGACCGCCGGCAAGTTCCAGCCAAAATGGGAAGGTCCATTTGTCATCGAGGCCGTGTTCTCCAACGGTTCTTATCGCCTCGCTAAGCAAAACGGAGACTTGCTCATGTTGCCCGTCAACGGCAAGTTCCTGAAGAAATATTATGTCTAAACAACATTTTCCAGATTATTGAGTCATGTACCCGCTGGTACCGCTGAACTCACCCTCATAATTTTCCAGGTCATCGAGTCATGTGCCCGCTGGTACCGCTGAATACACACTCACCATTCTCCAGATTCCCGAGTCATGTACCCGCTGGTATCGCTGAACTCACACCCACAATATTCCAGATTTTTGAGTCACGTACCCTCTTGTACCGCTGAACTCATGCCCTTCTTCCACAAAGATATCCTAAATTACCAAGTCATGTACCCGCTGGTACCTCTGAACTTACACTTTGATTCCAACATTCATGGATTGTCGAGTTATGTACCCGCTGGTACCCCTGAACTTACATCCCGGTCACTCTTTTGAAAGAAAGTCATGTATAACCGTACCGCTGAACTTTCTTCCTATAAGAGATCCTCCCTCATGATCCACTACCTGCACTCCCAGTGCACAAAAAGGGTAACGGGTCCACAAACTTCCAAGACGGCCATGTCATCATTACCTCTGAGTCGTTCCACTTCCACCAAAAATAAATCACCCCTTACATAGAACTTCCATGTCCTCATTACCTCTGAGTCGTTCTATGTGCCCTCCTTCATTGAGCCCACTCCTGTCATGTCCTCATTACCTCTGAATGGGAAGGCTCTGTCGAAGAAACCTTCATACTTGCCATGTCCTCATTACCTCTGAGTAAGTATGATGATCCCCTTTCGACCTATTATCTGTACCCACAATCGGGGTATGCCAAGGGTAATAGGCCCACAGATGTCCTCTATTGAGCACAAATGTCCTCTATTGACCACAAATGTCCTCTGTTGACTACCAATACCCTCCGTCGAGTTTACTCCTGCCATGTACTCATTACCTCTGAGTAGGAAAACTCTACGTCTAAAAAACTTTCCTGCTTGTCATGTCCTCATTACCTCTGAGCAAGTATGTCGGTTCCCCTTCATCCTATTATCTGTATCTTAAACCAGGATACGTCAAGGATAATAGGCCCACAAATATCCTCAGCTAAGTTTCTTAGCACAAACACACCATCTCATCATGTCCCAGGAGCCCAGCTGCTCTACGGCACTCCTTTTCCCAATACCAAGAGCACCCATGACTACTTTGCAATGACCGCTTCAGGTATTCTGACCAAAACTTGTTATCTGTACCTAAAACCAAGGTATGCCATGGGTAACAGGTCCACAAATATATCCCCTATGCGGGGGAGAACATCACCACAATATCACAGGCGCAGCAGGCAATACAAATGAAGGGTAGAATTGAAAGCACTCTTTATTTGAAGGAAGAAAAAAGTATTACATATTTCGGGATCACGTCCCCTTCAGAAAGAAAAAAAACATGAACAAAACAAGAAGAAAAGGCCGACTATAGTTCGGCATTGCACAACTCCAAGAGACGGTTTTTCACCAAGGCAGTCCCTCGATCAAGCCTCTGTTTAGCTCGGCGCTCGGCCTCTTGGGGCAACTGCTCTGCGTCATTCAAATGCATATACGCCTGCCAGTTGTTCTCCATCTTCTTTAGGGCAAGCTCTAGATTAGCAGAAGCCCTACTGTACTTGTCAGCCTCCTGAATAGCAATCCCTTTCTCAATACGAGCAGCCTCAAGCTCTGACTCCAGGAAGGCTAGCTTTCTCTAGAGCTCGAGGATCTTTTCCCGGGCATCAGTTACCCCGCGGGAAGCATCTGCTTCCCGAGTTATGCAATCTTCAGTCCGACGGCGCCATTGGTCGTACAACCGAGTCAGATCCCGACGGTCCTTCAATATAGCCGGCTTGAGCGATTCCCGGGCAGCCATCACCTTCTCCACCGCGGTAATGAGGAAGTTGCGCTCTTGATTTATGACCGCGGGTAAATCAGTCTATTGCAACAAGCAAAACTGGGCCACGAGACGATCAGCTTCTAATAGCTTAGGCTCCAAAAGTACAGCCAGTTTCCCTCCTCCAGGGAGTGTCTTAAGGATATTAATCTGGCCACCGGCACATCGACGGGCCAGAGTAAAGGGAGTCCCCCTTTCTACTGCTGCCTCGATCCCCCTCTTCAGGTGGCGATGGAAACTGGCAACCACGTCCTGTAACGCGTCATCCAAGACCTCTGTAGAGGACGGCGTCAGAAGGAGAGTGGCAGACGGTACCGGAGGAGCAGCTTCAGAAGTTACTGCACCCGCCACCAAGGAAGCAAATTTCGTACGAAAAGATGCATAAATGGCGGCTAACTCCTCTTCCGCCGCCCGAAGAGCCTGGATACTCGGCAGGGAGGAAAGGTTGACCCCCGAAACTACATTCGCAGAAGAGGACACAGGAAGCATCGTCCCTTGTCCCAGCTGCACTGCTACCTGGGACCCCGAGCTCGACCCGTTCGATCCAGCAATATCCATCACTGGCAATAAAGGGTTGGGATCTGAACATCCAAAGCAACCGTTAGTCGACATAATCTGAAAGATAAGATGACGGAATACATAGGCTCATTCACAAGCTATGGTTTGATTTGTATTACCAGGGGAAGAGCGTGGGGGGGACGGCTCATTCACGACCGACGTTGTTTCTCCACCCACAAAGTCATCATGTTGGGGTTCGGATGTCTCAGGGACGGGCGCGGTAAAGCCCCCATCCCCCTGGGTTGAGGTCCCAGCAAGTTGGGAATCCTCGACCGTAACCGGAAGCACCCTAGCAGCAATGATAGCGATGCACACATCACTGACTAAATGAGACAGGACCGGGTCAGCCTCGGTAATCGGGTCCTAAGGAGCGAGCTCATCCGACGCCTATAAAGAGCAAAAGAAACAAATGATTAGGCCATAACACAGAAGAAGAAGAAAGCGAACAGCTAAAGCCCAAATCACCTCAGGAACAACGTCCACATCATCAACAAACAGCCTGCGACGTCTTACCGCAGCGTGCTTCGTGGAATAGGTTCGGTCGTCAGCAATAGTCACGTGCCTACTTCATTTGCGCAAAGGGCCAGGTACCACAGATGGTTGATCCTCCACCACCGCATCAGACCAAGTAGACGGTTGACCCGCAGCCCTTTCAGCCGGCACGACAGGGGGTTGATTTCCAACTTCCTCGTCCGAAGAATGAGATGAGTCATCAGCATCTTGTTCGTCATCTTCCTTATCTGCCCTAGTAGACTCTGAGTCCGGCACAGGAACCTTGTTCGCCCCCCTCTTCCTCTTCTTGGACCCCTCTGGCTTCTCAGCCAAACCAGTGCCAACAATGAAGCTAGTATTCATATCAAAATCAATAGGAGGCTTGCTCGCTGCAATATGATAAAGGGCCACTATATACAAGATATCCCCTGCCACCTTGGCATCAGGGACTGAGAAGCTGGCCCGGGTATGGGCCGCATTATAATAATGCCAAGCCCGGACGCCATCGAGTACACTGCCCTCAAAGCTCAAGCAAGCACTAGGGCGATCCAGGAACAATTGTCTATACCCAAATTGACGGGAAAATCTACTGGGCAGATAAGGCTCCAGGTATACTTTATTCCGGTAACGATACACCAGGTACGCGGGACGGATGTTGCATAACCAAAGAAGCATCTTCTCAGATAAAAGTTGGGGAGGAGCAACGCCGTCAATGTGTACCCTCCTCACTTCTCCAGGGGTGAATTCAGGAAGAGATACGAAGAATTCGGGCCCATCAACTCTTGCCAATGCCCTCCGACAGGCCGGCATGGTATCGTGCTCCCAAGGCTGATGACGATACCGAAAAAGGAAGGCGTCATCATCGGTGATATTTTCATCAGTTCCTGGCCTCATCAATGACCGATAGTGTATCAATAACCACCCCATGAGGTAGTGGTATGGTAGTTCTATCCGTTCAAAGTCATCGACACATCATGAGCAATGACTTTGGATGAAAAGGCGCGAAGGCCGTGGTGTATGCTATACATCATGGCTGGGAGGAGCGCCAGTCTTACCTTGAAGAACAATTTCAAAGAAGGAAGAATGAAATGGCGGCTGATCCTTTCCATAGAACCTGCGCCGCCCGAGACTACACAATTGTGTAGCCACACCATCAAGAACCCAGCTAAGATCGCTTTATCAGACATCTCCCGGGTACCTTAGTGGAAGTAACTGAGGGAGTCAGTGCGACTCCCAAACCGGTCATGGGTAGACCTCAACCTTTTGACCTTCAACATCATGTCCTTCACCTCCTCCGGGGTTCGAGGAGTTCGAGACGAAACTTGGCCGGAGGGACGCAACTTGAAAAGATACAAAACCCAGGCCGTGGTGTGAGGGGCGCTCCCTTCTGAGCTATTTTCTTTCTTGATAGCCATCTGGTGGCAGGCGCTATAATGACACAACAGTTCTTGGTACACGGCGACGAAACCAGGAAATCGTCGATCCAGGTCTTCGAATTCTTCGTTCGTCGGTGTATATGCTTCAAAGGCTTCACCTCCCCACGGCAATCTAGAAACAGCGTTCATCTCATGGAGAGCAAGCCCCAGCTCTCCTCTGGGGGCAAAGAAAGTCCCTGTACGCCGATTATACAGCTCCAAAAGAGCCATAAACAATGGCTTTTTAATGGGCAACCCGTAGCAGGTACCCCTGACGGCGTAGTAGAGGTCAATTTCCCGAAGGTATTCCCCATACTTCCTCAAGATCTATGAGGTAAGATTAGACCATATGGGAATGGGGTTGATCCAGTTCAGCAGCGACAACCTGCCTACGGGATAAGACCCCTTGCGAGCGAGCTGATTCAGAAAAGTATCAGCTAGAGTGAAGGTAAAATTAGGGCCAGTCATGTTTACAAAAGTGCCAGGGAGCAGCCCCATCACAGTCCGACTCACGGATTCCTTGCCCGCACATACTAAACCCGTGCGCCTGTTGTAGTGGATGTTGCTCACAAACATTCCCTGTTGGGTAGGAGTCAGGGAGCCCACCATTGTCCTGTCCAATAGTACCATGTTAAACCATGAGAGAGGATAATGCCGCTCCATCTTGGGGATATGAATCTCTACTCCGTCTACAGAAAAATCCCAGTTCTCTGAAACATCCAGCAATCGGGAGTTCTTTATGGAAAAGGCGTCCCCAAAGAGAAAAGTCGGTTTCAGATATTCTCCATCCAGCTTCTCCGAATTCATCATTGAACAAAGAAAGTGAAAATATTGGTTATTAATGGCAGCCACCCTCTCCCTAGGTTCATTAGTGGGAAGCTGATCTAATATACGACGGATTAAGTCATCAAGCCGCACGCCCACGGCGAACTGAGCTAAACCCACAAGAAGCTCTCCTGCCGGGTTGGTTGGGAGGTTCACTAAAAAAAGGACAAAGAGAAACAGGATTAAAAGATGGTTAAAGCAAAAAATTACTGAATAAAGAAGCTCCTACGAGCCTATGCGGTTCGGGTCAACAAAGCCTTATGCGGCTCCATTCCAATTGGGTCTCAAGAGATGCGGTTTCGAGGAAGCCTATGCGGTTCGACTCAACACAGTCTCATGCAGCCCAAATCAGACGGGAGTTCCATATGACTCTAGCTCGATAGCTTATGCGGATCAGATGAATATACGCAGTTCTAACAGAAGAGCTCATGCGGCGTAAAATGCCATGCGATTCAGCCTGCTAGAAACA
Source organism: Iris pallida (assembly GCA_029216955.1). NCBI lineage: Eukaryota > Viridiplantae > Streptophyta > Magnoliopsida > Asparagales > Iridaceae > Iris > Iris pallida. The sequence continues at coordinate 5,445,984 of JANAVB010026199.1, read as the reverse complement.
TATGAGGCTCCGTTCAGAGGAGACTTTATGCAGTTTTTTATCTAGAGACTTAAATCCTTCTCATGCGGTTCAAACATAGGATATTTTCTATGCAGCTCGGGTATGGGAAGGTCATGTGGCCCATACAGCATATGCGGCTCTGCCATCAACTTGGGTGGAGGCTTGTGCATAAATATGCAACAGAGCCATGGGTTCTCTAGATTCAAATGCAACCCTTACCATTGAAAGCCGGACGAACATCAGAGGGCACTTTGGATGCTTCGGGCTCGGCGGCCGACGAAGACGTCACCCTCTTGCCCTTCGCGGTGGCAGAGATGACTTTGGAAGACTTAGGAGCCATTTGCTTCGACGGGTGGACAAAGAAGATCAGAAAGAGGAGACATCAAAAAGAGTGAACGAAGGAGAAGGTAAAGAAGTCCCTCCGGCCAAAGTCATCCATATTTATAAACAAGAGTGAAGCGTTTCGATCCCAGTGCGTACACGCAGACCAACTCTTCGGTTATCAAAATAAGCCGCCGAAAATGGAGGCCAAGCTCCTCGGATCCCGCACCAAAAAGTGGCCTTTAAAGCTGACATCAAATCAGCAACATTTAAATGCAAAAGATTGCCATACGTGGCAAATAATGACGTAGCAAAGAGCTATGCGGATGAGACACTCCTACGGCTGAACAATCTATGCGGCTAAGATCTCTATGCGGTCAGGGTTTCATATGCGGCCAGAAAATACGACCATGCTTCTTATTCAAAGTATTTCAATTTTACAAATTGAAAACTTTAAAGGGGGTCTTGTAGAAGCATGGAAAATATTAAAGAAAATGACCAATGCGGCCAAAGAACCCCATGCGGCTCAGAAAGCCTATACGGCTCAAAGAGTCATGCGGCATAAGGGACTATGCGGCCCAAGACCTCCTATGTGGCTCCGAAGACACGTGGCGGGACAGTCCTCTTCTCTGCCCCCTCGCATTAATTGTTTGACGGCCGACAACTCTGAAAAAGTGACAACCCTGACACAAAAAGAAGTAATTATGACTCTGTCATAATGACAAACTTCTAGGGAAGAGAGAGAGATCTCTGACACAAATCTCCCGAGAGCCATAAAAATGCTACGTGGACTTGCCATATGGGCGTTCGTATGCGGCTCGAGCAAAGACTTCACATGCGGTTCAGAATGAAGCCGTCCTATGCGGCTCAGGCCGAGACAGCCTCGTGCGGCTCAAGCAAAGACTTCTCATGCGGTTCAGAATGAAGCCGTCCTATGCAGCTCAGGCCGAGACAGTCTCATGCGGCTCGAGCAAAGACTTCTCATGTGGTTCAAGAGGACCATTTCCATGTGGCTCAGGCGGATGTATCCCTATGCGGCTCACAATGATCACCTCCATGTGGTTCAAAGTCTCGAGGGAGGGCCACTACCCAGGCAGCCCTGACATGTGGCCCTAACAATATGCGGCCCAAAATCATATGCGGCTCACTCGTCATGTGGTTCAGATCCCCCCAGTGGCTCCTAGGACACGTATCCTAAGCCGATCAATTTCTCAGATTTACTGCAATCAAAGATTGGGTCAAATCCTAATAATCTGGGACACGTGGCAGGAGAATAAATATAATTTATTTGCAAACACTAGAAGATCATTATAAGGAAGATTTATTCCAATCAGCATTAATCGCTGATGGGATTTGGTGTAATCTATACTCAATGGCTCGGATTCGTCACAATAAAAAATGAACGGCCTAGATTGACCAATCCACAGGCCGCCGCCATCTCCAAGAGGTAATCATTGGCAACCCTAATGATCATATCCCACTATTATAAATAACAAGGTGCCATTCCCTTGTGAACATATATACTGTCAGAGAGAGATACACACATACAGAGAGGCTCCCCCGATAGTCAGAGAGAAAAATCCACAGAGATCAATCCAGAGAGAGAGAGAGAAGCCAGAAGAGCAATACGAGGAGAGCAGGAGGAGCATTTCTTCATCAACGCCAACTATCTCGTCACAGGAGCCAAGGCTGCATACCGATCGTCCAAGGAGTAAGGCAGGGCTGCCGTCGCCTTCCCGAGCCTCTATCGTCACCCCCCAGAATCAAAAATAAACAATTGTACTTAGATTGCTGTACCTAGATTTTTGTCCCTAGGCTTTCTTTGTACAAGCGAGTTTGTATTATGAGTCTAAGTTCAGTCCTTCCATAAAACTGTTCTGTACTTTTACAATCAATGGCAAACAAAGACTAGTTAGATTGATTAGTTATTTCAGTTTATTTTGTGAGACTTGTAAATTCTTTAAATGTAAACTTTAAATGTTGTAAATGGATTTGGTTTTGTTTATGAGCAAATAAAGTTATTGTCATTGTGATTTTGAGCATTGTGGTCTAGACAGCGTTCTACCGTCGACACTGCGGCGTAGGTTGGACTTGGACACGCACTCGCATCTAAAAAGAAAAAACTGGTACGGGTCATAACAAAATGTACTTCGCTCTAATCTTGACTGGATATATTTTTTTAGACAATGATGAGGACGAGTGCACCACCTACTATGGTCCACGGGACGTAGTGGGTATAGATCAGGAGACTATGGCATAGTAGGGCCTAGTTCCAGTTGAGGAGACCGTAGAGGCGACCCAGTAGACTAGGCTTGTACTGGATATGTCTCTAGCACTCTCTGATTAGCATGTTATTATTATTCAGACTTGTAATGATATATTCGACTGTGGGTATGTATTATGATACTCTACACTTATGGATATTTTCTTTATGTCAGTATCATTTATCGTGGCTTTATAACTTACTATAGATTTGTGATTGAGTATGCTATATCATTATTGCCCTTCGATTGGAGAAGAGCTATATTGACAGGTTATCATATTCACTGCTAGTATAATAGACTTAGACAACATTCTACCGCTGATACTGCAACGTAGGCTGGGCGCTGTCATGCACTTGTGCCCCTATACAGGATGCGGGTCGTGACAAAAACCACACTACAATGATTCTCTATTTCTACGTATACGACAACAAATGAAAGGATAAATTTAAGGAGAAGTCCTGCGAGTCCGAAGGGGGTAGCAGATGAAACCATAATCCACATGTCCCCCTATTGGTTAAAGTTGAGCCCACAGACGCTAGCCTCATGCGATCCACGTGTCCACCTATTGGTCGAAGTCGAGGCCACAGATGCCAGCCTCATGCGATTTGAGCTGCAGTCCACCCCCTAGGCTGCAAAATAGATAAAGCAGTACGAGTTCGGCTTGATAAATGGTTCGACCGGGGGCCGTCTAATTGAATAAACGAATAGAACTTGGACATTTTTTGATTCGTTTAAAAATTAGACCTGGACATGATCATATCCATGTCCGGTCCGAATTTGTCCACAGACCGTCGAATAGTGAAGACTCATTTTGGTTTTGCATCAATTATGTCATATCATTTTGGTTTTGCATCAATTTTTGGTGTCCAGTCTAAAATTTTGTTAACCTTTTACCATTGTTCGCTGCATTTTATAACCTTCAAATGTATTTTTTTTCAACTTGATTTTTTGTACCAACTATCAAGCTATCTTAATAAAATAACAGCTTTTGATAATATATTTAATTTGTCCGTGGACAATCCAATTGAATTAACGAACATTGGTTGTGCGTGTCCGTCTGGCCCGAACTCGAATAGTGGACTGTCTATGTCCATTCGAACTCATTTTCATTTTCGAACCGAATACAGACAGTGGATTGTCCGTGTCTGTTCGGCTCATTTATACCGTTAACCTCATGTGCGTTTATTATAGAAATCTCCATTAGGAGTTTTTTTTTTCTAAAGTGAATTTCTACCATAGAATAAGAGAGATAAAAGCCCTATTAGAGATGGCCTAAGCGCTTGTCCATACTTGAAAAATGCTAGAAAGCTAAGACCAACTCCAATGGGGTTTCTATTTCCCTATTTCTATGGTAGAAATCCATTTTAGATTAAAAAACTTCTCTCGATGGTGGTTTTTATTCAAATTTCTGTCCTAGGTGGCCTTGATGTAGGATGAAGGGTTTTTATGAGGGTTTCTACATGTACAAACTATCATAGAAATTTTCCATCTCATGTACAAATTAATATTGGTCCCATGTCATTAAAGTAATCCTTTCATTTGTTGCCATATAGGATAGAAATAAAAACCCACTTGAGAATATTTCTTTGCTTGTGCAATTTCTCTTTAGAAACTCTACCAACTATGATATAAATTTGCTTAAAATGCAATGCCAAGTTGGATAGAAACTCAATTTAGAAATCACCAAGGCCATCTCAAATAGGGATTTCTAAGTTTGAGTTTCTATCATACATGGCATTGTACTTTGTGGAAATTTATATCCTAGTTGGTAGAGTTTGAGTTTCTATCATACTTGGCATTGCACATACACAAAAATACTCTCCAATTGTTTTCTATTTTTATCCTATATGGAAAAAAATGAAAAAAAATCAATATAGTGATTATGACCCAATATTAATTCGTATGAGAAATGAAGAGTTTCTATGAGGCTTTCTACATGTAGAAACCCTCATAGAAACTTTTCATCCTACATCACCGCCAAATAGGGTAGATAGGATAGAAATTGGGATAAAAATCTCCATTAGGAGAGTATTTTCTAAAATGAGTTTCTACCATGGAAATAGGGGAGATAGAAACTAGGGTGAGTATTCGGTCTAATCGGTTCCAACCGAACCAAAATTTTGAAAACCGAATTAATCGAAGTTTGGAAACACATAACCGAAATTGAACCAAATGTAGGAAGAACCATTTTGAACCGAACTGAATTCGTTGGCTCAGTTTAGTCGGTTGGGCCGTTTTAATACAATTGGCCGGGCCCAAATAAATGATAGTGGCCTTCAGAAAAATCTCAACAATACATAAAATTATAAAGCAAAAAAGGGGCCAATTACATGTACTTCCAAACTAGTCTTTCAAATGATGGGTCGGTTCAGAAAATTCTCAAATACACAGCACTGGAAGATGACAATTCTTTAAAGCTTAGGAAAAACAAAATATTGGTCACATTATACATAAAGTACTCTTTCTAATAATGGGCCTATTATATATAGTTCCAAACTCTATTCATAGCTGCAGACGCATTGTTTCCAAATTATGAAACCCAGTTTTGTAGTGAGATTTATTATTATTATTATAATATTATTGGTATTATTATCAGTATTGTTTGTGAGTTTAAAATAAATTTTGAAAATTAAAAAAGGATTTTTGAGTGCTAACCTGACCCGATCCGGGACCAAATTCCCGAAACCCAGACCCTGTCCTAACCTGTTCTCTTAAATTCTGATTCTATTATTAAAAAAATATATAATTTATCACACTTTGGAGCTGGTCCAAATTGGACCAGATCCTCAACTTCCCCCTCACCCACGTACATAACTCCCCTCTTTTCTCTCCCCTTCTTTCACTCACAGCCTTCCACTCAACTCCCACTCCTTCTTTAAACTCTCACTCACCAATCCTACTACCACAAAACCCATCTCTCACTCTCCAGAGAACAAACCCATCTCTCACTCTCCAGAGAACAAACCCATCTCTCTCTCTCTCCATCTCCACCACTTCACCCTCTCTTTCTCCATCTCCACCACTTCACCCTCCCCTCCCAGCGCCTCCCCGGCGCCTGCCGACCCGAGCACCCCGATCCCCTTCGCTGTGCCCCGGACCCCCGGCTCCCCGACGCCCTTCTCGAGTTGCCGCGGCGCCTCCGTGCCCGACCCTAGCGGCGCCACCCGCGCCTGACGCCGGCGCCCCGACCCCCAGCGCCCCTCGCAGTCGTCCCCGAACCCCGATCCAGCCGACCCCGACCGCCCCGCGCGTTGTCCTCCCCGGCGTCGTGCCCGACCAGCACCCCCGGCATACCCCGAGACTGTGTCCGCTGTTCTGGACAGCTCCTGTCCAGCGCTCTTCGCTGGATTTCGAGTCCGATCTGTGGATTTGCGCGTCCCGAGTCCGAGGCAACCCTTCGGATTCCGTCGTTTTGGGTAATCCCTGGTTAATCACAGTAGTTCGTCCCTCCCCGTGTCAATGATGAATTGGTCCACGAATTTTCCTTCGGGAAATTCGATTTTTAGGTTAATGTCGTTTCCGGGATTTTCTGAGAAACCTTCGGAAAGCTTCTGTTAGTTGGTTTTAATCTTTTTCCGAAACTTTCGAAAATAATTTCTGAATATTTTGGGTTTCGGATCGTTTCGATTAGTGCTGTGATGTTTTGGTTTGGTTTGGACTCCCGAATTCGTTTCGGGACGTTTCGAATTAATATTGAGAATGATTGTGGTTATTTATATATATATTTTGGGATTTGCAGGAAAATAATGGCACACTTTCCCAGATTTTGGGTTGACTAAAAATAGAGGAAATGCTGCCGGATTTTCCGTAAAATTTAATTATATTTTAAAAATAATTTTAAAATGGATTTTTGGAAATACTAGTATTTTGGGATTTTGGGCGACGACCGTATCGGTCAATGGGCCCTGGCTTAGTGCAAACGAAACCGACTTCGCCCGGACGTTGAGGCATTAGCCTATATGACGATTGGACCATATCTGAGACTCATTAAATATTAATTTATTTTATTCATAACTAAATTATAGGAAGATTTTAGAACTAACGACCATTTCGTCTTATTTCAATTTATGTAAATAAATTGTAATGGGCATAATCCCAGCTGGTTGTTGGCTCTGTGACTTGTAATTTGGTAGCGTAGGATTTTCTGTTATTTTTTTGGTTTTGCGAGTTCTTTTAGCGTACGCATAAATCAAAATAGATAATTATTTTCATATAGAAAATTAATAAAGTTTTCTCACATAAAAATTTACAAATTTTAATATTTAACAACGATCATGTATTTCTCATTAAAATAAGAAATTTAGTTTTATATGTATAATTATGAAACTACAAAGTTTTAATCAAATTAATTTGGTAACGACGAGTTTTTCAAAATACAAGTTTAAACGATCTTTCCCTCGTTATTAATTACAATGCACCGATAATCACGTTTTTGTTTATGATTGCATAAATAAAGAATAAAATTGATTAGGACGCAATTAGAGATTTCAACTAGTATAGTTAGCTTGGTAACCCTGGATTCTGAGTCAATTTCTCGAATGTAGGAATTCGAGGACGATCCTAATTCCCATCCCGAAGTCTTCAATCTTTCCAGTCCAGTCCATTTTAAGGCAAGTACAGTTTGTTTTAGTTTACAGTTATTTTAATAATCGTTTTACTGCAAGTTTAAACCACGATGCAACACGAAACTCTCTCTGAGAGCACTGTCTGATTGACTGTTGGGTACTGGGGAATAGAGTAATGTTTATGACTACATCCAACTGTTAACTTAGAACTGTATTAGCTTACCCCTCTCTCACACGGGGATAAGCCATATCGTATCAATAGGATACTACTGTAACAACCCAAGCCGGTCATATTCATTGCCTATTCAAATCATACTGTTTTACTGCTAGAAAACTGTTTACTTTAAACTGTTTAAAAGTGCATGATTCTATTATTTATTTTAACTGTTTAAATTATCATGAATTGTACTTTGCTCCCTCCTAACTGGAGATACATTTTTAGGGGATATTGAGGACGCTGAGCTGTTATACAGCAGCTACTACGACCCTGTTCTGTACCCCGTAGTGCTGCCAGAGTCCCCATTAGAGGACGCAGGGACTGAGGCCGATGAGCCGAATCCTTAGATAGATTTTCTTTTCCAGTTTTGTTGTTTCATTGAAAAGCTGTTTATTTGAATTCAGTATTTAATTCAACACTTTTAAATTCCAGTTGTATTTATTTCAAATGTTTAATAAAGTTTTAACTTCCGAATATTGAGTTGTGACAAATATAGATGTTGTTGTTGTGGTTATCTGCTTATGGAATAGCTTACTGCCGCCGTCTCAACAACGGTGCAGGCTGGGCATGATCCGGTTCGACCCAATTATTTGGGATCGGGTCGTGACATGTTCCCTCCTCAGGAACGAGGCAGTCCTGACACGAAGTCCATTGTGATGTGCTCCCACTTCCACTCTGGAATGTCCAGTGGCTGTAGAAGTCCTGCGGGTCTCTGTCTGCTTGCCTTCACTTGTTGACAAATCAAATATCTGGCCACATACCTGGATACGTCCTTCTTCATTCCGTACCACCACACTATTATACGCATATCCCGGTACATTTTGTTGGCTCCAGGATGTATGGAATACTGCGACTGGTGTGCTTCCTTCATCAGCTTGTTCCTCAGTTCGCCAGATGCTACGCAGAGCCTCATACCATTCTTTAGTGCTCTGTCACTAGCGATTGAGAATCCTTCAAGTGTTCCTGCCAGCACTTGATCTCTAAGTTTGCAAAGTGTCTCGTCTTAAAACTGCATCTCCTTAATTTTTGTCCATCAGACTCGAGCTCACTTGCAACTTCATCAACAATGGATCAGCATCCAGCTCCTTCCTTCCAGGCAGTATAATCTCCAGTCCAAGCTTCTCGATGTCCTCTAGCAGGTGCCGCTCCTTGGTCAAAAACATCGCCATAGGGTATCGACTAAGTGCATCTGCGACCACATTAGCCTTACCCGGGTGGTACTGTAGATCGATGTCAAAATCCTTCATCAGCTCCTGCCATCTTCTTTGCCTCATGTTCAGCTCCTTCTAAGTGAAATCATACTTGTGGTCTGTTAATATTTCCACTATCTCTCCATAAAGGTAATGCTTGCATAACTTCAATGCAAATATCATCGTTGCAAGCTCCAAATCATGTGTGGGATAGTTTTTCTCATGAGTCCGTAATTTCCTAGATGCATAAGCAATCACTTTTCCATGTTGTTGAAGAACGCAACCCAGTCCTTTACCTGAGGCATCACTGTAGATTGAGAAACCACCAGTTCCTGCGGGTAGCGCAATGATTGGTGCAGTAGTAAGTCTCTTCTTCAGCTCCTCGGATGATGCCTAGAAATCTTCCGTCCAGATGAACTCTTCATTCTTCCGAGTGAGCTTCGTCATCGGCTCAGCAATTCTGGCAAAACCCTTCACGAACTTCCGGTAGTAGCCAGCCAAGCCCAAGAAACTCCTGATTTCAGCAACTGAGCTTGGGGTAGACCACTTCTCAACAACGACTATCTTCTTCGGATCCACCGAAATTCCTTCTCCTGTGACAACATGGCCAAGAAAATCCACCTTATCTAGAAAGAATTCACACTTGAAAAGTTTACCATATAGCTTCTCCTTCCTTAAAGTTTCCAAAACTTTTCTGAGGTGCTCTTCGTGCTCCTCTTTCGTCTTTGAATAGATCAGAATGTCATCGATGAAGACTACGATAATTGATCTAGGTATTCATGGAAAACCATGTTCATAAGGTTCATGAACACCATAGGAGCATTCGTCAGTCCAAACGGCATGACCAAGAATTCAAACTGCCCATACTTGGTGTTGAATGCCGTCTTGGGAATATCTTCCTTCCTGACCCTGATCAGGTGGTAGCCAGATCTAAGATCAATCTTCGAAAATACCTTGGCTCCGCTTAATTGATCAAATAGGTCATCGATCCGGGGCAGAGGGTACTTGTTCTTGATGGTGATATTGTTCAGCGCCCGGTAGTCGATGCACATCCGTACTGTTCCGTCCTTCTTGGGCACAAATAAGACAGGTGCTCCCCAGGGTGAAGCTCCGTCTCGAATGAATCCCAGAGCCTTCAGTTCATTGATCTGGTCCTTCATCACCTTGGCCTCCTTCAGGTTGACTCTGTAGCATCCCTTAGAAATAGGGAGAGTCGAGGACTAGGTTAATAGTGAACTCTGTGTCTAGGTCTGGGGTAATCTGGGAAGACTATCAGGGAAAACATCTACCATAAAGGTGTAACTAAGAAGTTTATTCATGTGGAGAATTACAGCAAAAACTCTCATGATTAATCTAAGGACATCCTGTTACAACTTCTTATAACAATAGATAATGCTATTCAGCTGTCCTAGGTACTACTCTTTATGGTTCTGGCTCTTGCATGAGCAGTCTCCAACTGCTTCATCTTCTATGAACCTCGAGTCTGCATCATGCCTTATTGTAGGAGGCAAGGTCTGCTGGTTAGGAAGAGTCCCTAGGTTGTGGCCTAATAGGCGTTGCTGGGATATGTGCTCTGGTTGGATGGAAAGATAAGGAGCAGTCCTTTACCCGATGTTCAGCAGATCCACATGCCAAATATTTCCCTAATCTCTTGCGACGAATATTGGCTTGGTGACCAAGCCTTTTACAGTAGTCACAAACCAATAGCTTCTTACGATATGACTGTCGGATAGGGCTCAAATTCTCCTAGATTCAGGGGTATCCCTCCTAGGACGAGGTTCCGCTCCAACTTGGTTTAAGATAGCTAAGGCTACATCATTGACGTTCTTCATGTCTTCTCTCGTGATGTTCATCTGTTTCTGCTGGGCTTCATCTTGAGCTTTCTGGAACTCCAGGATTTCTTAAAATAGGGCAACCATTTGGAAGGTATTTGCAGGTACTGGTGGAGCAACAGGAATGGATACTCCACCAAGGAAATGCAACTCAGTTTGAGAAGAGGTAGGAATCACCAGTGCAGTAAAAACTTCATTGGATGTATCATGGGGACGGTCAATCAGTCGCGAGGGAATAAATCCTGGTTGAGGAGATGGGGTATGATCCGTAGATAACACCTCATCGCCAGCAGGATTGGTCTTTTCTTTGGTTATATTCTGGAAGGCTTAGGGTGCAAACATAAGCAAGGTATCCTACCAGTCTATAATTAAACAAAAATATTTATTTATATATAATTTGGACCTATGTTGTGACAAATCAATGTTCTAGTGTTCTAATTATTTCTAGGTATGTTTTCCTAAGTTGTTGTTCTGACCTGCATGGGCCACCATAAAAACATGTCACGATTCGATCCCAAATAATTAGATCGAACTGGATCATGCCCAGCCTGCACCATTGTTGAGACGGCGGCAGTAAGTTGTTCCATTAGCAGGTAACCACAACAATATCTATATTTGTCACAACTCAATATTCGGGAACTTAAAACTTTATAAACCTTTAAATAGATACAACTGGAATGTGAAAGAACTGAATTAAAAGCTGAAATCAATTTACAAAATTCTAAAACAGCAAATCTAGAAACAAAAAATCTAGCTAGGCGTTCGGCTCGTCGGCCTCAGGTCCTGCCTCCTCCAAAGGGGACTCTGGCAGCACCACGGGGTACAGAACCGGGTCGTAATAGCTGTTGTATAACAGCTCAGCATCCTCATAGTCCCCTAAAAATGTATCTCCTGTTAGGAGGGAGCAAAGTACAATTCATGCTAATTTGACAGTTGAAATAATAATAAAATCATGCACTTTTAATTTTTTTAGAAATGAACTGTTTTCTAACAGTAAAACAGTGTGATTTGAATAGGCAATGAATATAACCGGCTTGGGTTTGTTACAGTGAAGATACGACTTATCCCCGTGTGTATGAGGGGTAAGCTAGTACAATTCTAAGTTATTTTGGGATGTGGTCATACTCATTACACTACTCCTCCAGTCCCCAAACAGTTACAGTAGTTACAGTAGTTATAGTCAGTGCTCTCAGGGAGAGTTCCGTGTTGCATCGTGGTTTAAACTTGCAGTAAAGCGCTTATTAAAATAACTGTAAACTAACACAAACTGTACTTGCCTCAAAATGGACTGGACTGGAAAGGTTGAAGACTTCGAGATGGGATTTAGGATCGTCCTCAAATTCCTACATTTTGAGAAGTTGATTCAGAACCCAGGGTTACCAAGCTAACTATACTAGTGAAATCTCTAATTGTGTCCTAATCAGTTTTAATCTTTATTTATTAAACACGAACCAAAACACGTTTATCGGTGCGTTGTAATTAATAACGAAAGAAAGATCATGTAAACTTGTATTTTGGAAAAACTCATTGTTACCAAATTAATTTGATTAAAACTTGATAGTTTCATAATTATACATATAAAACTAAATTTCTTATTTTAATGATAAATACATGATCGTTGTTAAATATTAAAACTTTTAATTTTTATGTGAGAAAACTTTATTAATTTTCTATATGAAAATAATTATCTATTTGATTACGCGTACGCTAAAATAACTCGCAAAACCAGAAAAACAACAGAAAATCTACGCTACCAAATTACAGGTCACAACGCCAAAAGACTAGCTGGGCTTATGCCCATTACAATTTTTTTACATAAATTGAAATAAGACGAAACAGTTGTTAGTTCTAAATTTTTTCTACAATTTAATTATGAATAAATTTAAATAATAAAAATAAATTAAATATTTAATGAGTCTCAGATATGGTCCAATCGTCATATAGGCTAATGCCTCAACGTCCAGGCGAAGCCGGTTTCGTTTGCACTTAGCCGGGGCCCATTGACCAATACGGTCGTCGCCCAAAAATCCAAAATAATAATATTTTTCGAAAAACCGTTTTAAAATCATTTTTAAAATATAATTAAAATTTATGGAAAATCTGGCAGCATTTCCTCTTTTTTTGGTCAACCCAAAAACTGAGAAAGTGTGCCAATATTTTTCTACAAATTCCAAACCAGGGAATCCCAAAATATATATATAAAAATAACCACAATCATTTCCAAATTAATTCGGAACGACCCGAAACGAATTCGGGAATCCGAAACCAAAACAAAACATCACAGCACTAATCGGAACGATCCGAAACCCAAAATATCCAAAAATTATTTTCGAAAGTTTCGGAAAAATTAAAACCAACTAACAGAAGCTTTCCAAAGGTTTCTCGGAAAATCCCGGAAACGACGTTAACCGAAAAATCGAATTTTCCGAAGGAAAAATTGTGGACCAATTCATCATTGACACGGGGAGGGACGAACTACTGTGATTAACCAGGGATTACCCAAAACGACGGAATCCGAAGGGTTGCCTCGGACTCGGGACGCGTAAATCCACAGAACGGACTCGAAATCCAGCGAAGAGCGCTGGACAGGGACTGTCCAGAACAGCGAACACGGTCTTGGGGTGCGCCAGGGTGCTGGCAGGGCACGGGCGCCGGGGAGGATAGCGTGCGTGGCGACCGGGGTCGGCTGGATCGGGGTCCGGGGCGCAGAGATCGGAGGAGATCGGGTTGGGCACGGGCCGAAAGGGGCCGTAGAGATACTGCAAAGAGCCCGAAAGAGAGGGCGTTCGAGCTCGGGAAGGTCCGTGGGATGGCGCTCGGGCCGAGCGGTGGCCGGCGTGGGCAGACGTGGCCTGGGCGCACCGATCGGGAAGAGGGTCGGCGGGGGCACAGGTGATCGGGACAGAGGGGGCTTGGCGGGTGCTCGGAAGTCGACGTCGGGCGTGGCCGAGAGGGAGCTCGGGAAGAGTTGGGTTGGGAGTGAAGGTTGGGAAGAGGAGAGAGGTTGGGGAGCTCTAGAGTTTGAGATGGGAGAAGTGGTGGTGTTGGTGTTTAGGTGAAGGAGTTAGATTAAAAGGGAGTGGGGATTGGAATGAGTGGAGGAGAGGTATTAGTGTGCTAGAGAATAGGGGAAGTGCTGGGGAAACGGGCGGCCAGGTCGTGGGTAGCTTAGGATTAGTGATTGTTTTTTTCCTTATTCTTTCATTCCAATATATATATATATTTATATATTAGAAAAAATTAAGGATGGGTTCAGGACCGGGTCTGGGTTTCGGGAACTAGTCCGGGCTCGGGTCAGGCCAGCAAATCAAAAGCTGTTATTAATTTTTTGAAATAATTTTAAAACTCATAAATAATACTATTAATAGTAGTAATAATATAATAATAATAATGATGATAATAATAACATTACAGAACTGGGTTTCACAATCTTCCCTCCTTAGAAAATTTCGTCCTCGAAATTAAAGACAAGGTTAGGAATTATCTCAGGTCAAGTTGGTACGAGTACTGCACCCGTAACTCAGGTCCAACAGTAAGAATTTTCAAGGCAGTCGTGGATGAGACGATTTAGGGACAAGTTTTATTTATGATATCATCCATGCAGAAAAATACAAAAGCGAACCAAAGTACACGAGGTTGATCAGACCATCATGCACCGGTCCTGATTAGACAATATATTAGTGGGTGCACCCAATAAAATACTGTTATAATCAAGCTTGATAAAGAAATAGCTTGCAAAACTAGGCTAACTTAGCAGCATCAGACAAGTTTAGAACGAAAAGATAGGAGTCATGTGATGGCTCAAATTTCTGATCTTCTTCTCACCTCTTACTACGCTTGCTACTGGTTTCTCTGGTACTGAAAGGTTGAGTCCAATCCTCAGCTCTGAATTATCCAAAATATGACTCAGATCCGGAATGTAGCGTCTGAGCTGTGATACGTAGAAGACGTTGTGCACACTCTCAAGATTAGCTAGTAGAGCTAACCGGTACGCTACTTTTCCAACCCGTCTTAAAACTTCAAATGGCCTGATGTACCTGGCCTCAATTTCCCAGTTCCATCAAAACTGATCGTTCCTCTGGTAGGAGAAAACTTCACAAAAATGCTATCTCCTTCTTCAAACTCCACTGGTCGACGACTACTATCAACCCAATGCTTCTGTTTGTCTTCGACAATCCTGTGCTTACATTCACCTTCTCTACTGCATCAGTTACCCTCTCTGGACCCAGCAGTACTCTTTCTCCTACGTCGTCCCATGCAAGTGGTGTACGGAAATGACGTCCATAGAGAGCTTCAAATGGGGTCATACCAATGCTGGCTTAGTAGCTGTTGTTGTAAGAGAACTCTACCAAGTGCAAATGATCTTCCCAAGACCCTCCAAACTCCAAGACGCAAAATCTCGACATGTCTTTAGGCGTCTAGATTGTCCTCTCTGATTGTCCATCTATTTGGGAGTGAAGGCAGTGATGAACTTCAATTGTGTCCCCAGGCTGTCATGCAAACTTTTCTAAGAGTGAGAGGTAAAACGAGTATCTCGGTCAGATACAATACTTACCGGTACTCCATGAATTCGGTAGATATGTCGCATGTACAGTGCCGCCAACTTATTGGTGGATAAACCAACTTTGAAGGGGATAAAGTGAGCTGACTTGGTCAGTCGGTCCACTATAACCCAAATGACGTCCATCCCTCCTTAGGAACGAGGCAGTCCTGACACGAAGTCCATTGTGATGTGCTCCCACTTCCACTCTGTAGAAGTCCTGCGGGTCTCTGTCTGCTAGCCTTCACTTTGTTGACAAATTTAAATATCTAGCAACATACCTGGCCACGTCCTTCTTCATTCCGTACCACCACACTATAGTTTGCGTATCCTGATATATTTTTTTGTTGGCTCCAGGATGTATGGAATACTGCGACTGGTGTGCTTCCTACATCAGCTCGTTTCTCAGTTCGCCAGATGCTATGCAGAGCCTCATACCATTCTTCAGCGCTCTGTCACTGGCGATTGAGAATCCTTCAAGTGTTCCTGCTAGCACTTGATCTCTAAGTTTGTAAAGTGTCTCGTCTTGTAACCGCGTCTCCTTGATCTTTGTCTATCAGACTCGAGCTCACTTGCAACTGCATCAACAATGGATCAGCATCCAGATCCTTCCTTCCAGGCAGTATAATCTTCAGTCCAAGCTTCTCGATGTCCTCTAGCAGGTGCCGCTCCTTGGTCAAAAACATCGCCATAGGGTATCGACTAAGTGCATTTGTGACCACATTAGCCTTACCCGGGTGGTACTGTAGATCGATGTCAAAATCCTTCATCAGCTCCAGCCATCTTCTTTGCCTCATGTTCAGCTCCTTCTAAGTGAAATCATACTCGTGGTCTGTAAATATTTCCACTCTCTCCATAAAGGTAATGCTTGCATAACTTTAATACAAATATCACTGCTGCAAGATCCAAATCATGTGTGGGATAGTTCTTCTTATGAGTTCGTAATTGCCTAGATGCATAAGCAATTAATTTTCCATGTTGTTGAAGAACGTAACCCAGTCCTTTACCTGAGGCATCACTGTAGATTGAGAAACCACCAGTTCCTGCGGGTAGCGCAAGGATTGGTGTAGTAGTAAGTCTCTTCTTCAGCTCCTCGAATGATGCCTGGCAATCTTTCGTCCAGATGAACTCTTCATTCTTTCGAGTGAGCTTCGTCATCGGCTCAGCAATTCTGGCAAAAACCTTTACGAACTTTCGGTAGTAGCCAGCCAAGCCCAAGAAACTCCTGATTTCAGCAACTGAGCTTGGGGTAGACCACTTCTCAACAGCGGCTATCTTCTTCGAATCCACCGAAATTCCTTCTCCTGTGACAACATGGCCAAGAAAATCTACCTTGTCTAGAAAGAATTCACACTTGGAAAGCTTACCATACAGCTTATCCTTCCTCAAAGTTTCCAGAACTTTCCTGAGGTACTCTTCGTGCTCCTCTTCCGTCTTTGAATAGATCAGAATGTCATCGATGAAGACTACGACAATTAATCTAGGTATTCATGGAAAACCTTGTTCATAAGGTTTATGAACACCGCAGGAGCATTCGTCAGTCCAAACGGCATGACCAAGAATTCAAACTGCCCATACTTGGTGTTGAATGTCGTCTTGGGAATATCTTCCTTCTTGACCCTGATCGGGTGGTAGCCAGATCTAAGATCAATCTTCGAAAATACCTTGGGTCCGCTCAATTGATCAAATAGATCATCGATCCGGGGCAGAGGGTACTTGTTCTTGATGGTGATATTGTTCAGCGCCCGGTAGTCGATGCACATCCGAACTGTTCCGTCCTTCTTGGGCACAAATAAGACAGGTGCTCCCCAGGGTGAAGCTTCGTCTCGAATGAATCCCAGAGCCTTCAGTTCATTGATCTGGTCCTTCATCACCTTGGCCTCCTTCAGGTTGACTCTGTAGCATCCCTTAGAAATAGGGGAGAGCCGGGGACTAGGTTAATAGTGAACTCTGTGTCTAGGTCTGGGGTAATCCGGGAAGACTATCAGGGAAAACATCAACCATAAGGGTGTAACTAAGACGTTTATTCATGTGGAGAATTACAGCAAAAACTCTCATGACTGATCTAAGGACATGTCACCCTCATTTCCCGTATTTCTTGTATTTCATATTTATACTCGTATCTGGATTTTGACATGTATTTTTATTTTTCTCAACTTGTGGAGTTTCAGTATTTCTCGTATTTTGGGTTTTGTCATGGCTCGGTTTTATTGGATTGGGTTGGTTTGGTTTGGTTTATTGTGTTTTGGAACACCTTAACCTACACTCTACCCTCAACATACCACATCCCACCATCTTTAAAGCTCCACCAACTTTTTCTCTCTCCTCATAAACCTTCATTAATTTCTTCTTCTCCTTCCTCTACACAACACTCTTCTCCTTCCTCCATACAACACCACCCCATAGGCAAGTGCACCTTGCCACCACATGAGAACCCTCTTTTATTTGTCTATTTGCTAGTTTAGGACATGGTGATCAACTTTAGAACTTAGCATTTTATGATTTGGAGTCTCCATTGCTCTAGATCTAGGTTTTCCCTATTTTTGGTTTTGCATGATTTTGATCTATTTAAGTTGGATTTTTATGGGTTTTTATGTTTCCATGTGGAAGAGAGTTCAATTCCACCCTAGTTAGAACTTTGAAAATCTGGATTTGGAGTTCGGATGACCAAGTTGTGATGCTTTAAAGTTTTGGAGCCATTGGAGCTTCTTCTCAGCCATGGAAAAGAAGATCCAGACCCTGCGTGTATGTTTTTACGCGTACGCAGCTCTCTGGCGTGCGTGCTTTTGTGCGTACGCTGCTCTCTGGCGTGCATGACTTTTCACGTATGCAGCTCTCCAGCGTGCGTGACTTTTTCCGTACGCAGCTCTCCAGCGTGTGTGACTTTTCACGTACGTAGCTCTCCAGCGTGCGTGACTTTCACGTATGCAGCTCTCCTGCGTGCGTGACTTTTCACGTACGCAGCTCTCCAGCGTGCGTGACTTTCACGTATGTAGCTCTCCTGCGTGCGTGACTTTTCACGTATGCAGCTCTCCAGCGTGCGTGACTTTTCACGTACGCAACTCTCCTGCGTACGTGACTTTTTGCGTACGTAGCTCTCCTGCGTGTGTGACTTTTCGCGTATGCAGCCGTCCTGCGTGCGTGCTTTTGTGCGTATACTATGCGTGCCCTTGTGCGTACGCTGCACCCTGAACCCCTTGCTTAACCCATTGGCTCTTGGAGTTTTGGTCTTATTTCTTTAAGCTTGACTCTTCTATAGCCCTGTATATTGATATTTTATTAGATCCTTACGCCTTTTGTCATGAACTTGATTTTACTATGCGTGCCCTTGTGCGTACGCCCACTTTATATCCTTACGCCTTTTGTCATGAACTTGATTTTACTTAATATGTTTGGAATGACTATTGTACATGGCATGGTATAACAAGGAACTAGCATAACACGACAGTGACCCGTAGTGGTGCACTCCTGACATGACCAACCTAACATGATAGTGGCCCGTCGTGGCGCACTCCTGACAAGTACCCTGACATGATTTATCTTAACGCTGTTGCGACGGCTAATTTAACTTGACCTGCCTTGACACCGTGGGTGGTTCTTTCTTGCTTGCTTGTTAAATCCACTTGTCCTGTCGTGCATCATGTCTAGAATGGGATTCCTGAGTACCACGGTCAGGAGTACCTACTAAAATGGATTAAGGTTAATAACTAGAATAACACAGTAGTCATGAAGAGATGACACAGCTACGGGCAATCCCGTTACCTGGACGCTCTTGGGATCTGTAGCCTGACGTCGAGTAGGGCACATTTCCAGCACACCGTCGCGTGTTGCACCCTCTAAGTCACCTAAGGGTACATTTGTCCCCCGGGCGATGTACCCACCTGAATTCAACCCCTAATTTTTGACCTGGGTAACCTGGATGGTCTGCTGGACTTGTGGCTGTGGAACAATCTTACTGTATCTTGTTAGTAATTAGGTCTGTGATAACCCTAGTTAGTTAAAGTAGTAAGCCGTAGTATCTGTTTGGCCGTGATTGATTGAATGAGGTATAACTAGTCTAGCCATGTCTTGATCCAGTACAAGATTGCTTCCTGTCTTGATTTCTTGCATTATTATCTTGTCGATAAATGGTGGGAAACCAAGTTCTGTTCAGATGAAAGGTTACAACCCCGGTCCTTGTTTGGTTTATGGGTTGTAACCTGGCTATCGGAATAGTTCCATGGTTATCTCGTCGTATATCACCCTGCCATGTTTTCATAAATTCTAGTTTTAAATGTTAAATCTTCTTGTGTTAAATGCTGGCTTTTGTTCTTATTTCGTGGCCCCCTTGTGGCACTTGCTCTTTCTGGGGTTGACCCAGCTGGTTTTGTGTGGCCAGATTTCGGAGCAGCTCCCGAGGATCTTCCGAACCTCCAGCCCGATGGTGGCGACTAGAAGGAACCCGGGCTACGAGTGGGTTTTCTATTTTGTTTCGCTCACTCTACTGTAAAGTTATTCTTTTGAGGCGTTTAGCCGACGAGCACCTGTTAGCTCGATGCACTTTACTTACTGTCTACCTACGGGCTGTAAACATGATTAACAAATCCTAGGGTTGATCATGTACGACTAAACTCTTGCTAGTCCTAACATTTTGTACGACTAGCTTCATGATCAGCTGAATATGTAATATTTGGGACGCCTTATTATTGTATATTTAATGATCATACATCTTGCGACCTTACTTACTTGCTTGTGATTGAGACATTAGACTTGTCCATGACCATAAGAGACTGTTGGCTTGTAGTAAACCCTCATATTTCTAGACAGCCGTGACCGTATATCGAGGTGGTCTTCCATTTCAATATACGTAGCTGGCTATGTCTGCCCCCGCTCTCCAGTATTCTGGTTCTGGGGCGTGACAGGACATCCTGTTACAACTTTTTATAACAATAGATAATGCTATTCAGCTGTCCTAGGTACTACTCTTCATGATTCTGGTTCTTGCATCAGCAGTCTCCAACTGCTTCATCTTCTATGAACCTTGAGTCTGCATTATGCCTTATTGTAGGAGGCAAGGTCTGCTGGTTAGGAAGAGTCTCTAGGATATGGCCTAACAGATGTTGCTGGGATATGTGCTCTGGTTGGATGAAAAGATAAGGGACAGTCCTTTACCCGATGTTCAGCAGATCCACATGCCAAACATTTCCCAAATCTCTTGCGAAAAATATTGGCTTGGTGACCAAGCCTTTACAGTAGTCACAAACCAATAGCTTCTTACGATATTGTAGGCCTTAAAAATGAACAGTCACGCTGAGTTGATCAGAACAAGTCCAAAAGTCACGCTGAGTTGATCAGGACAATATTTAAAAGTCACGCTGGAAAACAGCTCATCATTTGTCAGAGTGTAATTATGACTGACAGCACGATAGTCGAAGAATGTCTTCTCGTATGCCACGTATGCACAGAACTCGAGAGATCACAGCCGACTATTGCGTGACTTTCGAAATCTTCTTCAGCAAGACTCCGCCTTCGTCAAGTTGGCGTACCAAAAGAGCTTCTTGTCATTTAATGCGACTGACCAAAGCAATCACTGTCAGAGATTTTGTGTCAGTCGAGGCACGTCGAATCAAGACAGTTGGCAGCCCTAATACTGGCAAGGACTCTACTGCAAGCACGCACACTCTTGTGCGCTCAAAGATGACAGCAATCAAAGGTCACGCTGACAGTATTGGTTCTTTAACCAAATCTGTTCCAGCGTGTATTTCCAAAACCAAACATCATGCTGACAGTACTGGCTCCTTAGCCAAATCTGTTCCAGCTTATATTTCCAAAACCAAAAATCATGCTGACAGTACTGGCTCCTTAGCCAAATCTGTTCCAGCGTGTATTTCCAAAACCAAAAATCACGCTGACAGTACTGGCTCCTTAGCCAAATCTGTTCTAGCGTGTATTTCCAAATCAAAAATCACGCTGACAGCACTGGTTCTTTAACTAAATCTGTTCCAGCGTGTATTTTCAAAGTCAAAAGTCATGCTGACAATACTGGTTCTTTAACCAAGTCTGTTTCAGCGTGTATTTCATCTAAGAAGAATAGCTCTTTAGCTATCTTCTTCTTTGCCAAGTTCTACTAGAACTGGGGGTGGTCTTCCACACAAAGTCCCTTCGAAAAGGAATAACTCTTTAGTTGTTTCTTCTGCTCCTGTAGTTTTTACTTCAGGAACAGCTTTGACTGACAATTTTGTTAGTCAAAGAAAAGGAGATGGTCTTTTGACTACTCTTCCTTCTGGACATTCTATGTCTCAAAACTTGAATAAGTCTAAGAAGAAACATTCCTTAATGTCTTCTTCTATGACTTCTTCAAATTGGGCGCAGAATTTGTCCATAAAAGAGGGTCTGTTACCAACTCCTAATCAAGGGGAAGGTTCAACTCTTCCTTCTCTGCAAATATCTAGATCAATGGAAGGAAAACTCCATATTTCCAAAACCAATGTGTTACCTCCAATTGATCTAAGAGCAAAACTTAATCAAATCCGTTTCGGAAGCACTTCTGGTGTTAAGAAACCACACCAATCGGAAATGAAAATAAAAGATCCAGATGCAGAGTACGCAAGAAACTATGTGGCTCATATTAATCACTCTCTATATAATCAAGAGCCATCAAGACCCAAGAACAGAAAATATACTCCTAACAATACACAAAGAGTGTTCTCTGATGCACCTCAATCTTCACAAACAGATTTACGAGAACATCTTCAACAGAAGAAAAGGAGTAATTCTATGACAATGGACCATGCTGAATGTGACTTCCAGCCAAGAGTCATAATTCAATGCAGATGTCAATCAATGGCTCATGACCATGTTGATCATGAATGTGACTTCCAGCCAAGAGTTACAATGCAATGCAGATGTCAAACTAAACGACAATCTGTCTTCAATCGGATTCAGTGTGAACCTATGCCTGATGAAGATGAGCCTTTGTTTACTTCTGTCAACATGACCTCTCGAGATACTGGGGGTAGAGCTGATAGTCCAGATGGAGTATATAGAAATACCAGAGCAAGAGTCCTAGCTTCTAGTCAGAGAAATTTGATCTCTGAAGATGATTCTGAATTTCTTAGAGAATCTAATTTCCCACCTCTTCGTACTAGGGGTAGTTCTCCTTTAAATGACTTTGATACACGAAGCAGTAATTCAGAACATACAACATCCACTAATTCATCAATAATTCCTCGTACAGTCACAACATATACGGTGGATGGGAATACTGAATTGAACAATGAGCCTTCCTCTTCGGTGACTCCTCAAGACCAAAGGATTGCTTCTTTGGAACAACAAATGAAGTCTATGGCTGATACTATGAAGTCGATGTATGAACTCATGACAGCTCAGTTGCAAAATCGACAGACTGTACCAGATGCCATACCAACTGACACTGATATAAGTCCAGTACAAGTTCCTCCAGCAGTACAATCCAATACTCCTGGACCAGCTCAACCAAATCCTAGTCTCTCTGGAGCTGGGGGTAGTGCTTACAATGTTGTTCCTCCTTCTAACTATTCTCTACAAGCTACAACTCCACAATCTTCTGGAGTTGTCTCTGAAGAATTGAGGAATCTCAAAACTCAATTCGAGGCATTCAAACAGAAGGATGGTTTACAAAGGTTAGGCATCAAGCAACCTTATCCGATAGAATGGAAGCAAGTATCGTATCCTCCTAAATACAAGCCTCCTACTATCTTATTCTATGATGGAACCACTTCTCCAAGTCAGTTTATTAATCACTTTGAAGTGATGATTGACCAGTTGCAACCAAGTGACGCCCTCCTTACTCAGGTGTTTGTTGGATGTCTCAAGGGAACTGCTTATGAATGGTATAGAAGTCTTCCAGATGGGTGCATTACCTCATTTGCCGGTTTCAAACAGATGTTTCTTGAAAGGTTCTATGAAGGGCTCAATGACATGACTATGTCTGCTCTTATTAGAATCAAGCAGAAAAATAATGAAACTACAGAAGATTTCATTGAACGGTTTCGAAGAGAAGCTCTGAAGATGCCTCTTGGTACTCCTGATGCTGTTACCATCGACACATACAAATCAAACTTGTTGCTAATCATCAGCATGTGGACAGGATCCACCCAATTTCAAGACTGGCCTTCTTTAATAGTTAGTGCCAAGGCCGCAGAAATTAGTGCTGAAACCTTTAAAGGTTTAGGAGTGCAGATGACTCCCAAAGAAACAGGTCAAGGTACTAACAATAAAAATAATGCTCGCAAGGAAAAAGAAACTCTTGAAGTTAATCTTCAGAGTAAAGATGCATCAACTGTTCAAACTTCTCCCGCCTCTACAACTCAACAACCAAGAACACCTCGCCCCAAAGAAGAGTACTCTTTCGATGACGACGACGTCCTTGGTATCTTTGAATGTCTGCTGAAAGGTAATAAAATACAATTACCTGAAATCAAGAAACCTGATGAAGCTGGAAAGACAGATCATCCCAAATACTGTCCATATCACAGAATGTTGGGTCACACAATTCATACGTGTTATGTACTGAAAGGAAAGATCCAAGAAATGATTAAATCTGGAGCTATCTCTCTTACTCCAAAAGAGAAGACTGTCACTTCTAATGTCGTCTCTATGCAATTCGGAGACTTCCCTCCTCAATTCCTTGAAAGTAGGATTGTTTCTATTCCCAAGGCAACTCTTGAAATAGTAAATATTCCTCCTCTACAGTCTGAAGGATTAGTGCCAATCACTTTGGAAACAGGAGAAATTATGTGGATTCATCCTGATCTAGTGGCAGATTTTGAATCGCCTTCTCCTCAAAAGACTACTTCTCGAAAGTCCAAGAAGGCTGGAAAGATTAAGTCATGTCATATGACTTCTCTTGAATCTATCTCCGACACTGAGCCAAAAGAGAAGGAAGAAGCACTTTCTGGTGCTACTCGAACGGGGAAACCTTATTTAAAGGATTATTCCAAGAATCCTGAGGATACTCCTGATATCCCTCCAGCTGATAAAGATGCTCCTAATGTTCCACCTGAAGAAGAATCGTCTACTTCACCTGTTCCTTCAACTACACCAGTTGAACCTGTTTCTTCTAAGCCTATAGCTCTTGAGAAAGGCAAACAACAGGCTCGGTTTGATAAACCAATCAAGAAGTCCCCTTCTCTTGGGCTTCAGAAGTCTTATAATTTCGACATTCTAGCTCAACTTGCTAATACTCCAGCTAGAATGTCTCTCTTTGAACTTCTACGTCTTTCTAAAGAGACTCGGGAGACGTTAAGTGAAGCACTTCTACAAGCTGACTCTTGTCTTGCACAATTGAAGAAGCCAGATGCAGAACCTGCCACTTGCTTACATTGCAACAATGTATTGGAGATTATCCCAAATATCACCTTTACACAAGACGACAAGCTATTGGAGGATAATCGACATGATCGGCCTCTCTACTACACTGGTTATATCGATACAATGAAGATAGATCGTATCCTTATTGATCCAGGGTCTGCTATAAGCATAATGCCAAAGAGTCTGTTGGATGAACTAAAAATCCCTCTTCACAAGCTCTCCAAGACGGTTACTACTATCCTGGGATTCAATCAAAGCTGAAGCGAGCCTTTGGGAAAGATTCATCTGAAGCTTCAGATAGGCGATTTCAGATCCAAAGTCACTTTCTATGTGATCGAGATCGTGGGATCCTATAATCTTCTTCTGGGGAGGCCCTTTCTTCATGAAAATAATGTGGTGCCTTCTACTCTTCATCAGTATTTTAAATACATTGATAGCAATGGAAATGTACAAAAAGAAGTTGCTGATATAAATCCCTTCCATGGGGTTGAAGCTTATTTCAATGATTCCCGGATGTACAAAGAAGAATATACAAGGGTAATACAAGCTATGGAGAAAGAGGATTCACTAAGTGAGACCTTAATAATTCCTGTTAAAGGTCGAACTACTCAGCAACAATCTTCCAAACCCTCTGGAGAAGGTTCTTTCATCATTCCGGTGAATGGACGGATCTCTCCGTTACCTCAGTCGTCTGCTCAAGATACAATGATCATTCCTGTTAGTGGGCGTACTACAGTCCTCGTATCTTCACATGTGAAACAGGATACTCTGCTAATTCCAGTTGGAGGGCGGATTACTCTTCCATCTCAAGCTTCAAGGGAGCTCACCTCTTCTGAGCCATTTGTTATCGATCTTAATCGAAACAAAACATCTTCTCTTTCTTCTTCTCCCCCTTTAGTCATTGACTTGACTAAAATCTCTAAGGCTCAGCCTTCTCCCAATGTAAATATTACTGCTTTTATATTTAATGAAAAGTCTCCATCTTTGCAGTATGTTGATGTGTGTAATTATGTTCATAGTTATTTACATTTGTTAGATGACTTGAGCACAATAACCATAGGAGTTGTACAGACTGTTCATACAGATGTATCCCTTGAACCAGTACAATCTTCATACTTTCTAGTTCCCAGCAGAAAGCCAGGAGACATTCCAATATTCTTTTACAAAGGGCCCCAAAGTCCTTCTGATTTAGAAGATGATGACAAAAATGATGATACTGGAAGATTAAAACTACGTCGTTATAGTCAGCAATCTAAAGACATCATTAAAAATATGGGCTATGACTTCAGGACTGGCCTCAATAATAGAAAAGGAAGAAAAATGCCTGTCCGGATTCCTCCTCTAAAATATGGAAGGACGAAATACGGATTGGGATATACTGCTCCTATTCCTTTTATCATTACTGTCCATGAAGATCCTGAATCTGACGAAGATAGGAGATCTGATTCTTCTAGTACCACTTCTTGGGATTCCGATACGAGTATCGGTGATTTCTACTGCAACATTCTGTCTTCCAACATGGTTTCTGTTGACCGTTCTGAAGAAAGTGATGAAGACGAAGAAGAGTTTGAAATCTCACCCGAATCAGAACAATGGGCCCAAAGATTATATAATCAATGGGAGTTCCGTTTCGAGCAAAAAGAACCTCCGACTGAAGATAAACTTGTTCAAATAGATGTTGGTGAAGAAGGATCCCCCAAACCAATATTCATCAGTGAAAGTCTTCAGAAACTGATAAGCAAGACATGATCAAACTCATTCGTGATTACATCATCGTCTTCGCTTGGAGTTATGAAGATATGCCAGGACTTGATCCACAAATTGCAACTCACAAGCTCAATATCTTGCCGAATGCTAAATCGGTCAAACAACAACAGCGACGATTTCGTCCAAACATTATGGATGCAATTGAAGCTGAAGTCAATAAACTCATGACCTCCGGGTTTATTAGAGAGGAACAACATCCCGATTGGGTAGCTAACATAGTTCTTGTCCTTAAAAAGACTGGCAAAATCAGAGTATGCATAGACTTCCGCGATCTCAATGCGGCATGTCCTAAAGACGAATTCCCTTTACCAATCACTGATGTCATGATCGATAATACCAGTGGATTTGAACGGATGTCATTCATGGACGGGTATTCTGGATATAATCAGATTAAAATGTTTCCAGACGACGAGAAACACACT
Organism: Iris pallida; assembly: GCA_029216955.1. Classification (NCBI taxonomy): domain Eukaryota; kingdom Viridiplantae; phylum Streptophyta; class Magnoliopsida; order Asparagales; family Iridaceae; genus Iris; species Iris pallida. Next base: position 5,419,536 of record JANAVB010026199.1, on the reverse strand, counting down.
TCTTTCAGAACGCCGATTGGTACATATTGCTATACAGTTATGCCATTCGGTCTCAAGAATGCAGGAGCAACTTATCAACGAGCCATGAGCACTATATTCCGTGAACATTTGCAAAAAATAGTCGAATGCTATGTTGATGATATTGTAGTCAAAAGTCGACAAAAAGAGGATCACATCCAAGATTTGAAGACTATTTTTGATCTAATGCGTAAGCATCAATTAAAGATGAACCCTACTAAGTCCTTCTTAGACATCTCTAGTGGTAAATTTCTCGGCTTCGTCATTACCTCTAAAGGTATACACGTGGATCCCGAGAAGATCAAAGCCATCCAAGAGATGTGTCCTCCACGCACCTTAAAAGAGCTACGAGGATTTCAAGGAAGGATCGCTTATATCAGGAGATTCATCTCTAATCTTTCAGGACGCTGCAGACCATTCAACAAACTTATGAAGAAAGGTATTTCTTTTGTCTGGAATGATGAATGTCAGAAAGCATTCGATGATATAAAACAATATCTGATGAGCCCTCCAGTATTGGTACCTCCCGTTTCAGGAATTCCATTTCTCCTATAATACTCGAGCAATGAGTCATTCATTGGGTGCATTACTTGCTCAAAAGAATAGAAATGGTCATGAACAAGCCATATACTATCTCAGTCATACTATGACCGGAGCTGAACCTCGATATTCACCGGTCGAAAAAGAATGTTTAGCCTTGATGTTCGCTGTCCAAAAGACACGACATTATATCATTGGCCAGACTATTCATGTCATTTCCAGGATCAATCCTATACGGGTCATGATGAAGAAACCCAGTGTTTTGAATTCTAGATTGGCTAACTGGGGAATCTTACTTGCTCAGTATGATATACATTATATTCCTCAGAAATCAGTCAAAGGACAAGCTTTAGCTGATTTTCTGGATGCTCATTCAATTCCAGAAAATTCAAAACTCTATGATGAAATCCCAGATGAAGTCCTAGATTCAAACCAAATTGCTGAAGAAGATCCTACTTGGCGTCTATTCTTTGATGGAGCTTCAAGGATAGGTCCTAATGGTGATATTGCCGCTGGAGTTGGAATCGTTCTTGTATCGCCAGAAGGTCTTGCTATCCAAAGAGCTTATTCTCTTGATCAGCCGTGTTCAAACAACGTAGCGGAGTACAATGTGTTACTCATTGGTCTTCAACTCGCTAAACATCTGAATATTCAACATTTGGAGGCGTACGGAGACTCTAAACTCATTGTCAATCAGATAAGGGGTACTTATGAAGTTCGCCATCAAGATCTGGTTCCTTATCATAGATCAGCTATATCTATGGCTTCTTCATCTGAAGAATTCTTCATTGAACATGTTAGGCGAGCATGTAACACAGAAGCTGATGCTCTAGCTAATCTTGCGGCGGTGTTGGCTATTCCGATTAGACGGCAACAAATGATTGTTGTTCGCAATCGAGAATTGTTTCATCTGGAAAATAACCTGACCCTAGGACTTCCAGTTGACATTGAAGAATCAATATCTCATGACGTCAACACAACAAGAGGATTTGGATTTAGTCGTAAATCTTTATCATCTTCATCTGATTCTAGCATGGAATTCAACTTCAGTAACTCGGCCGAGAATCAAAATACGGATAAAGATTGGAGACTTCCTTTCTTAGATTTCGTATTGTATGATATTCTTCCAGATGATCCGAGTGAGGCAGCATCTATCAGACGACGATCACTCAGATTCTATTACAATCATACAACAAAAACCTTATATCGTCGAGCTTATGATGGTTTACTTCTTCGATGTGTGGCCGGTGACGAGGCTCAACAAATTATTTGCGAAGCATATGATGGAATTTGTGGAGCACATCAGCCTGGACCAAAACTTCAAGACCGTATTCGACGTATGGGTTATTATTGGCCCACTATGGTATCAGACGCCATCGAATATGCAAAGAAGTGTAAAGCTTGTCAAATCCATGCGGATTTTATTCATCAACTCTCGGAATTTCTACATCCGACGGCAGCATCATGGCCCTTCGAAGCTTGGGGCATGGACATTATCGGTCCGACCAATCCGCCGTCATCCAAAGGTCATCGGTTTATTCTCGCAATAACCGATTACTTCTCCAAATGGGCCGAAGACATTCCTTTATCTGAAGTTAAGACGTCCAATGTCATCAGCTTTATTAAGCATTATGTCATCTACAGATTTGGTGTTCCTCGACTCATTATTCATGATAACGGACCACAGTTCGTCAGTCAGAAGTTTACTCGATTCTGTGACGATCACCGGATCAATAATGTGGCTTCTACCGCATATAATCCGGCAGCTAACGGATTAGCAGAAGCTTTCAACAAGACCATCATCAAACTCCTAAAGAAGTTTATCTCTACTAACAAACGTAATTGGAGTGAGAAGCTCAGTAAATGTTTGTGGGCTTATCGCACTACAGTTCGTAATGCTACGAAATGTACACCTTTCTCTCTGGTGTATGGTTGCGAAGCTATTCTTCCATTAGAGATTCAAATTCCTTCTTTAAGGATAGCAATCGCTAATGAACTCACTGCCGAAAATAATAATCATCTTCGACTTCAGGAATTAAAAGCTCTGGATGAAAAGCGATTATCTGCTCAACAGAATATTGAATTCTATCAAGCTAGAATCTCAAGAGCTTTTAATAAGAAAGTCAGAGTTCGAACGTATCAAAAAGGAGAACTTGTTCTAACAGTCAGACGTCCTATGACTATGACTCATATGAGCAAGGGCAAATTTGACGCAAAATGGGAAGGTCCCTATATCGTGAGTAGAGTTTTCTCAAATAGAGCTTATCAACTCTCAGAATTGGATGGTCGCAAAGTTTTGATGCCTATTAATGGCAAATTCCTTAAAAAGTATTATGTATAAATGTAAATGCTTGTAAATCATCAGACAAGTTCATGTTTAGAAATAAAATTTTAATTTTATTTTAATCATGAATGATAGTACATGATATTAAGGAAGATCACTATCATCCTTCTTTACATTTGGACGCGGGCCACTGCCGTCCTTCTCGAAGACGCGATCAGCAAAAGAGCCGAGAACCTCCTTGCTGGAACCCACGAGGAATTTACAAGCAGCCATCCTCACGGCTTCTTCTTTTTCAGTCCTTCCTGGTTCGAGCAGGAAGTCTAAAATGTCCCTTGGTGGCTTGGGTGCAGAAGAACCTTCGCCTGCTTCTGCTTTCTTCGATTGAACTGGATCAACATGGCGTTCTTTAGTGCCCTTCTGAACCTTCAGGATGATTCCAGCTTTCTTGGATGCTTCTTCAGACGACATTTTTATGTTTGAAAGAAGAAGTGTTTGTTCTTGTCAGATTTCTGCTATATTTATAGGCAGAAGTTCCTCAAATAATGAAGCGTCACATTCATCCGACGATTCACACGTTCATTAATGCTTGACGGTTCATCCGTTCATTTCTCACATTCATCAGACGGTTCTCCCGTTCATTAATGCTTGACGGTTCATCCGTTCATTTATTATATTCATCCGATGGTTCGTCCATTCATAATCTTCTATCAATTTATTAAGTGGGGATTTGTTACTTATCACGTTTTCATAACCTCTGGATCAATTCCGAATCTACCTACTCATTTGTCATTTTTGACCTCTCCATAGAAGTCAATCTATTTTCTTTTGAGTTCCTACATATTATCATGTCCATATTACCTCTGATAATATTATATACTCTAAATCAGAAAAGAAGATTTTATTATCTATCATGTCCACAATTCATCCACAAATACAAATTTTTGAGCATAGAAGAATTATCATTTCCATTCTCATTTCATCATAAAAGTCTATTACATTTTCTTAGACTTTCTTACAAATCATAAATGGAAATCTATTACAATTTTGGATTTTCATTCTATGTACACAATAATAAATCTAATGGAGATCTATTTCTTCTTGGATCTTCTCTGGCGGGTTCGTTGTTGGTGGCAATTCCTGATTGTCCAGCAGGAATCAAACTCTGGTCTTATCTCTCAGACGAGAGGAGAACCACAGAGTAGGGCAACACGAAGACGTGTTGCTGCCAATACAACTGGTGGATTGGGAGCGACCTCTCAAGGGAGATAGGAATGTATCCAACATTGGGATACAATTCCTAGTTCTGCCCTGAAAGGAACTCTACTACCCCATTTCTCGGGGTAGAGTTGACTCCACCATCCAACTCTCGTGTATAAAGGCTCTTCCTACCATCTGAGGAAGACCCTTCTATCCCACGAAGAGTTCTGAGTTGTCTGATTTACGCATCAAAAGCGTATGAGCTCCCTGATGTAAGTGTCAGAAGAATATTCTCCACAGCATCCAAATCGCCAATGCCAGTTCTGGAAAAATTTCTCAGCCAAGCTTCTGCAGAAAGCAGCAAATTAATCAACAGAAATGTCATTTGGCACGCACTGGCCAGTCAGACACACCCTGTTCAGTCAGAAATAAAAAAAAACTCATCTTCAACAATGAAAAGTGGGTTACTATACTGGACTCACCATCGATATCAACATCAGAAAGCATTGCTTTCTTGTTGAGAATGAAATCTTGCGAAACAAAGTTATTCTCAAAAGAAGCAGAAGAATGAAAAGATGAGTATGTGTGAAACTCAGCTACCTATTTAAAGGTCAAAGTGCAAGCCTATTCTTGGAAAAGATCCGAGTTAAAAGTGCTCATAACCACGGAATGAGTGTCACGTGTACTTTGGAAGACAGCGCAGCATTGGAAATATTCAAAGAGTACCGCCTATGGCTCTTCATTGGTGCACAATATTCGGAGTAAAGCTAGCTTTCAGCATAGATTTGTACCACAAAGAATTTTGAACATTCAATGCAAAGATAAAGAGGCACTGATGGCCTTACAAAAGACAAAAAAAGAAGTGCAACATTTTTCAAAAGAAAACAGAAGCATAAAAGACACGCCCTATTTTGCAGAGCGACTGAGCTTAGCACCCAGTTCTTCTACGCTCTTGACTCCCATACAGTGTAACAGAACATTGAACATTTCACGCTGCTCTGCGAGGCTGCGCTCATTGGAAGAAGACGACCCGTCCAGGCCAAAATAGCTCAAGAAATTCTTGGCTAGTTGTGTAGGGTCATCTTTGAACTCGAAAATAAAAGGCTCCGGCTCCTTACCCCCAAGAGTAGGGTCGCCATGGGCACAAAAACCCAACTTTCTTGCTTCTTCTTCAGCTTCTTCCTTCGGAGTCATGTTGACGTAAGATGAATATAAAAGCTGAGTTTTCTCCCTGTTTATATAACAGAGCTCGCCGACGGTTTATATTCCACCATAAATTGGATTCAATCAGTCTTGAAAAATGAAGAGTCATCATGACATTTAATTAGTTCATTTGCATGTTTCTCTTTTCAAAGTATTTTGAAACTTTGAAGTCTTTTCAACTTTCGAAAACTTTGAAGGGGGTTTTGTAGGCCTTAAAAATGAACAGGAACGCTGAGTTGATCAGAACAAGTCCAAAAGTCACGCTGAGTTGATCAGGACAATATTTAAAAGTCACGCTGGGAAACAGCTCATCATTTGTCAGAGTGTAATTATGACTGACAGCACGACAGTCGAAGAATGTCTTCTCGTATGCCACGTATGCACAGAACTCGAGAGATCACAGCCGACTATTGCGTGACTTTCAAAATCTTCTTCAGCAAGACTCAGCCTTCGTCAAGTTGGCATACCAAAAGAGCTTCTTGTCATTTAATGCGACTGACCAAAGCAATCACTGTCAAAGATTTTGTGTCAGTCGAGGCACGTCGAATCAAGACAGCTGGTAGTCCTGCCTCAATCAAGCGTGGATTATGTTCCTTCCCAAAGTCTGTATATATTTTGAGCTTTCTGTCTCAAGTTTGCGTGGATTCTGAAGTTTCCTCCCTCAAGTCTGCATGGATTTTGAAGCTTTTTACCCCAAGTCTGCGTGGATCCTAAAGCTTCTTGCCCCAAGTTTGCGTGGATTTTGAAGCTTTCTGCTCCGAGTCTGCGTAGATTTCGTCTTCAACAAGTCTGTGTGGATTTCATCAAATTGGAGTACGTGGCAGCCATGCCACTGATCTCTCGCCTGCGTGCCCTGTAACTTGCATACGACTCATGCATGATTGCCATGTGTCCAACAGTTACAGGCCACGTCCAGTAACTGCTCACAACCTTGCGTATGTTAAATCCTGCGTGATTTTCAACTAGGCACAGGCTGTGAAGACAGTTATCTTTTCAGATATTTTTGACTCTATAAATAGAGTTCTTTTTCTCATTCATTGTACAGATACATAGTTATCTAACTTACTGTCAAAATTTTGAGAGCTTTTCTTCTTCGTATAGTCCAAGGGATAAAGCGATCGTCTTCTAGATCGAATTCCTACAGTTGTAATTTTCCCAGATACACAATAAATAAAGTGAATTTATTTATGGAAAACAGATATGACTGCCGGATATGGCTCAAATTCTCTTAGATTCAGGGGTTTCCCTCCTAGGACGAGGTTTCGCTCCAACTTGGTTTAAGATAGCTAAGGCTACATCATCGACGTTCTTCGTATCTTCTCTCGTGATATTCATCTGTTCCTGCTGGGCTTCATCTTGAGCTTTCTAGAACTCCAGGATTTCTTGAAATAGGGCAACCATTTGGAAGGTGTTTGCAGGTACTGGTGGAGCAACAGGAATGGATACTCCACCAAGGAAATGCAACTCAGTTTGAGAAGAGGTAGGAATCGCCAGTGTAGTGAAAACTTCACTGGATGCATCATGGGGACGGTCAATCAGCTGCGAGAAAATAAATCCTGGACTTGGTTGAGGAGATGGGGTATGATTCGTAGATGACACCTCATCGCCAGCAGGATTGGCCTTTTCCTTGGTTATATTCTGGAAAGTTTAGGGTGCAAACATAAGCAAGGTATCCTACCAGTCTATAATTAAACAAAAATATTTATTTATATATAATTCGGACCTATGTTGTGACAAATCAATGTTCTAGTGTTCTAATTGTTTCTAGGTATGTTTTTCTAAGTTGTTGTTCTGACCTGCATGGGCTACCACTAAAAACAAGGGGTGCAAATCTCTTCCCTTAATCCATACCTGAATCGTTCAGCACGATCCTTGGGGTCAGGAACCAGGTTCTGGAAAAAGCGGCTAAGTTGGCCGAACTCTGCCGCATATTCACTGACCGTCATGTTCCTTTGCTTTAGGTCCTGGAATTGCCTTTCCATCTCCCGCATCTCTGATGTTGGAAAGAACTTCCTGCGGAACAGCTTCTTGAAGGTGTCCCAGTCAAGCTATTTGCCCTGGAGTCGGGGTTCATTCTGATACCAGGTGCTCGTCACGTCTTGTAGCTGGAGTCCTACCGCTTCGGTCTTGAGGTCCTCTGGGAGTCGAACGACGCTCAAGAGACTCTCCATGCTGTCTAGCCATTCATCGGCATAGGTGATACCCTCGGTTCCTTTGAAAGGTCGAGGGCCTTGCTTCTTAAAGCTCTCTATATCTCCGACCTTCATGTAATAATGCGCCTCTAATCAAAAGAATGGCCTTTAAGATATAAAACTTAACTCTTGAATTATGCTTACCTTAGCAGGTCGTGGCTCCGATGAAGTGGTTCCTCCTCTCTCGAGGGCAGCCATAGCCACATTGTGGGCATTCTCCATGCCTTCTCTCATAATCGCAGTCTGCTCGCGATGGGCTTCAACTTGGGCTGCAGTCTGTTCTCGATGAGCTTCTGCTAGAGCTCTCTTTACTTCAAGCACTCCTCGTAGCATGCCCACTAGATCAGTGGGATCCACGGGCATTGGTGGGGCAGCTGGTGCGGGCACTATCGCAGGGGTCTGCAGCTCAGCCTGAGGACGTGCCGGATCCGCCGTTTACGCTGTAGTAGCGTAAACGGGTCGGGGTGCGGGTGCAGCATGGGGACGGTCATTCAGCTGTAAGAAAGGTTGGTCCCGGCGTGCTTGAGGAGGGGTGTGATCGGTAGATAACACCTCATCATCAGCAGGACCGGATCGGGTAGTCTTCCCTTTGGCCATAATCTGGAAGGTTTAGGGTACAAACATAAGCAAGGTATCCTACCAGTCTATAATCAATCAAAAATATTTATTTATATAATTCGAACATATGTTGTGACAAATCAATGTTCTAGTGTTCTAATTGTTTCTAGGTATGTTTTTCTAAGTTGTTGTTTTGTCGACCTGCATGGGCTACCACTAAAAATATGTCACGGCCCGATCCCAAATAATTGGGTCAAACCGGATCATGCCCAACCTGCACCGTGTTGAGACGGCGGCAGTAAGCTGTTCCATAAGCAGGTAACCACAACAACAACATCTATATTTGTCACAACTCAATATTCGGAAATTGAAACTTTATTAAACATTTGAAATAAATACAACTGGAATTTAAAAGTGTTGAATTAACTACTGAATTCAAATAAACAGATTTTCAATGAAACAACAAAACTGGAAAAGAAAATCTATCTAAGCATTCGGCTCATCGGCCTCAGTCCCTGCGTCCTCCAATGGGGACTCTGGCAGCACTACGGGGTACAGAACAGGGTCGTAGTAGCTGCTGTATAACATCTCACCGTCCTCAATATCCCCTAAAAATGTATCTCCAGTCAGGAGGAAGCAAAGTACAATTCATGCTAATTTAAATAGTTAAAATAATAATAGAATCATGCACTTTCAAACAGTTTGAAGTAAACAGTTTTCTAGCAGTAAAACAGTGTGATTTGAATAGGCAATGAATATGACCGGCTTGGGTTGTTACAGTAGTATCCTATTGATACGATATGGCTTATCTCCGTATGAGAGAGGGGTAAGCTAATACTGTTCTTCGTTAACAGTTGGATGTGGTCATAAACATTACTCTATTCCCCCAGTACCCAATAGTCAATCAGTCAGTGCTCTCAGAGAGAGTTTCGTGTTGCATCGTGGTTTAAACTTGCAGTAAAACGATTATTAAAATAACTTTAAACTAACACAAACTGTACTTGCCTCAAAATGGACTGGACTGGAAAGATTGAAGACTTCGAGATAGAAATTAGGATCGTCCTCGAATTCCTACATTCGAGAAATTGACTCAGAATCCAGGGTTACCAAGCTAACTATACTAGTTGAAATCTATAATTGCGTCCTAATCAATTTTAATCTTTATTTATGCAATCACAAACAAAAATGCGATTATTGGTGCGTTGTAATTAATAACGAGGGAAAGATCGTTTAAACTTGTATTTTGGAAAACTCGTCGTTACCAAATTAATTTGATTAAAACTTTGTAGTTTCATAATTATACATATAAAACTAAATTTCTTATTTTAATGAGAAATACATGATCGTTGTTAAATATTAAAACTTGTAAATTTTTATGTGAGAAAACTTTATTAATTTTCTATATGACAATAATTATCTATTTTGATTTACGCGTACGCTAAAAGAACTCACAAAACCAGAAAACAACAGAAAATCCTACGCTACCAAATTACAAGTCACAGAGCCAACAATCAGCTGGACTTATGCCCATTACAATTTATTTACATAAATTGAAATAAGACGAAACGGTCGTTAGTTCTAAAATCTTCCTATATTTTAATTATGAATAAAATAAATAATAAAAATAAATTAATATTTAATGAGTCTCAGATATGGTCCAATCGTCATATAGGCTAATGTCTCAACGTCCGGGCGAAGCCGGTTTCGTTTGCACTTAGCCAGGTCCCATTGACCGATACGGTCGTCGCCCAAAATCCCAAAATACTAGTATTTTTGAGAATCCATTTTAAAATTATTTTTAAAATATAATTAAATTTTACGAAAAATCCGGCAGCATTTCTTCTATTTTTGGTCAACCCAAAAACTGGAAAAGTGTGCCAATATTTTCCTGCAAATCCTAAAAAATATATATATAAATAACCACAATCATTCTCAATATTAATTCGGAACGACCCGAAACGAATTAGGGAGTCCGAACCAAACCAAAACATCACAGTACTAATCGGAACATCCGAAACCCAAAATATCCAGAAATTATTTCCGAAAGTTTCGGAAAAAGATTAAAACTAACTAACAGAAGCTTTCCAAAGGTTTCTCGAAAAATTCCGGAAACGACGTTAACCCAAAAATAGAATTTCCCGAAGGAAAATTCGTGGACCAATTCATCATTGACACGGGGAGGGACGAACTACTGTGATTAACCAGGGATTACCCAAAACGACGGAATCTGAAGGGTTACCTTGGACTCGGGATGCACAAATCCACAGATCGGACTCGAAATCCAGCGAAGAGCGCTGGACAGGAGCTGTCCAGAACAGCGGACACAGTCTCGGGGTGCGCCGGGGGTGCTGGCCGGGCACGGCGCCGGGGAGGACAGAGCACGGGGCGGTCGGGGTCGGCTGGATCGGGATCCGGGGACAGCCATGAGGGGCGCTGGGGACCATTTCGTCTTATTTTAATTTATGTAAATTAATTGTAATGGGTATAAGCCCAGCTGGTTGTTGGCTCTGTGACTTGTAATTTGGTAGCGTAGGATTTTCTGTTATTTTTTTGGTTTTACGAGTTCTTTTAGCGTACGCGTAAGTCAAAATAGATAATTATTTTCATATAGAAAATTAATAAAGTTTTCTCACATAAAAATTTACAAGTTTTAATATTTAACAATGATCATGTATTTCTCATTAAAATAAGAAATTTAGTTTTATATGTATAATTATGAAACTACAAAGTTTTAATCAAATTAATTTGGTAATGACGAGTTTTCCAAAATACAAGTTTAAACGATCTTTTCCTCGTTATTAATTACAACGCACCGATAATCGCGTTTTTGTTTGTGATTGCATAAATAAAGATTAAAATTGATTAGGACGCAATTATAGATTTCAACTAGTATAGTTAGCTTGGTAACCCTGGATTCTGAGTCAATTTCTCGAATGTAGGAATTCGAGGACGATCCAAATTCCCATCTTGAAGTCTTCAATCTTTCTAGTCCAGTCCATTTTGAGGCAAGTACAGTTTGTGTTAGTTTACAGTTACTTTAATAATTGTTTTACTGCAAGTTTAAACCACGATGCAACACGAAACTCTCTCTGAGAGCACTGACTGATTGACTATTGGGTACTGGGGGAATAGAGTAATGTTTATGACCATATCCAACTGTTAACTTAGAACTGTATTAGCTTACCCCTCTCTCACACGGGGATAAGCCATATCGTATCAGTAGAATACTACTGTAACAACCCAAGCCGGTCATATTCATTGCCTATTCAAATCACACTGTTTTACTACTAGAAAACTGTTTACTTCAAACTGTTTAAAAGTGCATAATTCTATTATTTATTTTAACTGTTTAAATTAGCATGAATTGTACTTTGCTCCCTCCTGACTGGAGATACATTATTAGGGGATATTGAGGACACTGAGCTGTTATACAGCAGCTACTACGACCCTTTTCTGTACCCCGTAGTGCTGCCAGAGTCCCCATTGGAGGACGCAGGGACTGAGGCCGATGAGCCGAATGCTTAGATAAATTTTATTTTCCAATTTTGTTGTTTCATTAAAAAGCTGTTTATTTGAATTCAGTATTTAATTCAGCACTTTTAAATTCCAGTTGTATTTATTTCAAATGTTTAATAAAGTTTTAATTTCCGAATATTGAGTTGTGACAAATATAGATGTTGTTGTTGTGGTTACCTGCTTATGGAACAGCTTACTGCCGTCGTCTCAACAACGGTGCAGGCTGGGCATGATCCGGTTCGACCCAATTATTTAGGATCGGGTCGTGACATATTTTTAGTGGTGGCCTATGCAGGTCCATACAACAACTTAGGAAAATATACCTAGAAACAATTAGAACACTAAAACATTAATTTGTCACAACATAGGTCCGAATTATATAAATAAATATTTTTGATTGATTATAGACTAGTAGGATACCTTGCTTATGTTTGTACCCTAAACCTTCCAGATTATGGCCAAAGGGAAGACTACCCGTTCCGGCTCTGCTGATGATGAGGTGTCATCTACTGATCACACCCCTCCTTAAGCACGCCGGGATCCACCACCGTTGCAGCTGACTGCCCGTCCCCATGCTGCACCAGCACCCCGACCCGTTTACGCTACTACAGCGCAAACGGCGGAACCGGCACGTCCCCAGGCTGAGCCGCAGACCCCTGCGGTAGTGCCCGCACCAGCTGCCCCACCAGTGCTCGTGGATCCCACTTATCTAGTGGGCATGCTACGAGGAGTGCTTGAAGCACAGAGAGCTCAAGAAGAAGCTCATCGAGAACAGACTGCAGCACAAGCTGAAGCCCATCGCGAGCAGACCGCGATTATGAGAGAAGGCATGGAGAATGCCCACAATGTGGCCATGGCTACCCTCGAGAGAGGTGAAACCACTTTATCGGAGCCACGACCTGCCAAGGTAAGCATAATTCAGGAGTTAAATTTTATATCTTAAAGGCCATTCTTTTGATTAGAGGCGTATTATTACATGAAGGTCGGAGATATAGAGAGCTTTAAGAAGTAAGGCCCTCGACCTTTCAAAGAAACCGAGGGTATCATCTACGCCGATGAATGGCTAGATAGCATGGAGCATCTTTTGAGCGTCGTTCGACTCCCAGAGGACCTCAAGACCAAAGCGGTAGGACTCCAGCGACAAGACGTGGCGAGCACCTGGTATCAGAATGAACCCCGACTCCAGGATAAACAGCTCGACTGGGATACCTTCAAGAGGCTGTTCCGTAGGAAGTTCTTCCCAACATCAGAGATACGGGAGATGGAAAGGCAATTCTAGGACCTGAAGCAAGGGAACTTGACGGTCAGCGAATATGCGGCAGAGTTCGACCGACTTAGCCGCTTTGCCAAAAACCTGGTTGCTGAACCCAAGGATCGTGCTGAACGATTCAGGTATGTATTAAGGGAAGAGATTCGCACCCCTGTGATCGCAGGTGGCACCAAGACTTATAAGAGGATCCTGATACGAGCTCAGGACGTGGAGAAGAGCCAGCCTTCTCGATCCAAGAGGGAGTATCCTGGAACTAGCAACTTCCAGGGTAACTAGAAGAGGCCCAACAACAACAACAACATGCCTTCGTACCACCAGCAGCAGCACCATCGGGCAAGGACCAGCGACAAATTGCCTCAGAGGCATATCCCTGTCTGTGATTATTGCAAGAGGCCAGGACACCAGTTGAACATATACAGGAAAAGGCTAGGACACTGCCTAGTCTGTGGGTCTGCCACCCACCAAGTGAAGGACTGCCCCTCGTCAGTCCACCGGACTGGAACAAATCAGTAAAGAACTCCCTTACCCACTCAGCAACAATGGTTCGGACAACACCAGCAGAAGTCCGGGCGAGCTTTTGCCCAAGCAGCTGATGAGCAGGAACCAGAGCAGGAACCCACCGCTGATGTCATCACATGTTCTATTTATGTGTTTTCACATCCTGCTCTAGCATTATTTGATTCGGGTGCATCACATAGTTTCATATCATCAGAGTTTATTTCTGTACACCACATAGATACGGGACTTAGCAAGATGATTAGTAGAGTTATGACCGATGGTGGACCCATACCCATCACTGAGGCTTATAATTGTCCCATAACTATCTCAGGCCATCAGTTCTTAACACCCTTACTTGTGATGCCCCTGCCCAACTATGATGTAGTCCTAGGGATGGACTGGTTAAGTGAACAGCATGCGCTGATAGATTGTCACCGAGGATGTGTCATCTTCAGCCCATCATAGCGGAATTCATGGACGTCTTTCCAGATAGTTACCTATCATAGCTCATCCCCTGCCCAACTTTGAAATCTCTCGAGCTCCGGAAGACATGAAGAGTGTTACCTACTCCTCAATCACCGAAGAACCTGGGCCTCCTCACCCTATCATAGCAGAATTCATGGACGTCTTTCCAGATAGTCTTCCAGGATTGCCGCCAGATTGAGGTATGGAATTCACCATTGATCTAGTACCCGGCTCTTCTCCTATTTCTCGGGGATGCTACAGAGTCAACCCCAAGGAGGCAAAGGAGATGAGGGATCAGATTGACGAGCTAAAGGCATAAGAATTTATCAGAGATGGGGCTTCACCCTGGGAGCACCAGTTTTGTTCGTACCCAAGAAGGATGGAACCGTGCGGATGTGCATTGACTACCGGGCGCTGAACAACATCACCATCAAGAACAAGTACCCTCTGCCCCGGATCGACGACCTGTTTGATCAACTTAGTGGAGCCAAGATATTTTCAAAGATTGATCTCAGATCAGGCTACCATCAAATCAAGGTCAGGAAGGAGGATATCCCGAAGACGGCGTTCAACACCAAATATGGGCAATTTGAATTCTTGGTCATGCCGTTTGGATTGACAAATGCTCCCGCGATATTCATGAACCTCATGAACAAGGTTTTCTATGAATACCTGGATCAGTTTGTTGTTGTCTTCATCGATGACATACTGATCTACTCGAAGACTGAAGAAAAGCATGAAGAGCACCTGAGGAAAGTGCTGAGTACCTTGAGGAAGGAGAAGCTCTATGGTAAGCTATCCAAATACGAATTCTTTTTAGACAAAGTGGAATTTTTTGGCCATGTTGTCACAGGAAAAGGAATTTCGGTGGATCCAAAGAAGATAGCTGCTATTGAGAAGTGGACTGCACCAAGATCGATTGCAGAGATCAGAAGCTTTTTGGGTTTGGCTGGCTACTACCGAAAGTTCGTGAAGGATTTCTCCAAGATTGCTGAACCAATGACGAAGCTTACCAGGAAGAACGAAGAATTCATTTGTTCTGAAGCTTGCCAGTCAGCTTTTGAGGAACTGAAGAAGAGGCTTACAACTGTGCCGATACTTGCGCTACCCGCAGGTACCGACGGTTTTTCAATTTATAGTGATGCTTCCGATAAGGGATTGGGCTGCGTTCTTCAACAACACGGGAAAGTAATTGCTTACGCATCTAGGCAATTACGGACTCATGAGAAGAACTATCCCACACATGACCTGGAGCTTGCAGCAGTGATATTTGCATTGAAGCTATAGAAGCATTACCTTTATGGAGAGAGGGTGGAAATATTTACAGACCACAAAAGTCTGAAATATGTTTTTACTCAGAAGGAGCTGAACATGAGACAGAGACGATGGTTGGAGCTGATGAAGGACTTTGACATCAACCTGCAGTATCATCCGGATAAGTCTAATATTATTGCAGATGCACTTAGTCGATACCCGATTGCAATGTTCTTGACCAAGGTGCGTCATTTGCTAGAGGACATAGAGAAGCTTAGATTGGAGATTGTACTGCCTGAAGAAGAGATGAAGAAACTGGAAAGAGAAGCCATTGTACCAGGAGCTGAATCATTATTTATGCAGTTGCAAGTGCGTTCAAGTCTTATGGACAGAGTCAAGGAGGCACAATTCTAAGACGAGACGCTTTACAAACTCAGAGATCAAGTACTGGCAGGAACACTTGAAGGATTCTCAATCGCCAGCGACGGAGCACTGAAGAATGGTACTAGGCTTTGCGTACCAACTGGCGAACTGAGGAACAAGCTGATGCAAGAAGCACACCAGTCACAGTATTCCATACATCCTGGAGCCAACAAAATGTACCAGAATATACGTATAATAGTGTGGTTGTACGGAATAAAGAAGGACGTATCCAGGTATGTGGCTAGATGTTTGATTTGTCAGCAAGTAAAAGCTAGCAGACAGAGACTAGCAGGACTATTACAGCCGCTTGACATCCCGAAATGGAAATAGGAGCACATAACAATGGATTTCGTGTTGGGACTGCCTCGATCCCAAGGAGGGAAGGACGCCATTTGGGTTCTCGTGGACCGACTGACGAAGTCAGCTCACTTTATCCCCTTCAAGGTTGGTCTATCCACCGAGAAGCTGGCAGCACTGTACATACGGCACATCTACCGGATTCATGGAGTTCCGGTAAGTATTGTGTCTGACAGAGATACTAGATTTACCTCTCACTTTTGGAAGAGTTTGCATGACAGTTTGGGAACACAACTGAAGTTCAGCACCGCCTACCGCCCCCAGACTGACGGGCAATCGGAGAGAACAATCCAGACGCTAGAAGACATGCTGAGATCCTGCGTCTTGGAATTTGAAAGGTCTTGGGAAGACCATTTACACTTGGTAGAGTTCTCTTACAACAACAGCTACCAAGCTAGCATCGGTATGACACCGTTCGAGGCACTCTATGGACGGCGTTGCCGCACTCCACTTGCTTGGGATGAAGTCGGACAACGAGTGTTGCTTGGACCTGAGATGATGACCGATGCAGCGGAGAAGGTAAGAATGATCAGAGACAAGCTCAGGATTGCCCAGGACAGACAGAAGTATTGGGCCGATAGCAGCCGACGGCCTTTGAAGTTTGAAGAAGGTGACAGTGTATTTGTGAAGATCTCTCCTACCAGAGGAATCATCCGTTTCGGCAGAGCAGGAAAGCTAAGCCCCAGGTATATTGGTCCTTTTGAAGCACTCAATAGGATTGGAGAAGTGGCTTATCGGGTGGCTCTACCCCCAAGTCTTGAAGGCGTCCACAACGTCTTCCACGTTTCGCAGCTGAGACGCTACATCCCGGACCCGAGCCACATCTTGGACCATTCGGAGGTAGAGATTGGACCTAGCCTTACAGTGCCGGAGAAGCCAGTAGCAATTTGGGACAGAGACGAGAAGAGAACCAGGAACTCTGTGACGCCGATAGTTAGAGTCATGTGGTGGCACAACTCACCAGGCGAGTCGACCTGGGAGCGAGAAGACTAGATGCGAGAGCAGTACCCGTACCTGTTTGAGACTTAAGGTAACCCCTAACCCTGCCTTTAATTTCGAGGACGAAATTTTCTAAGGAGGAAAGATTGTGAAACCCAGTTTTGTAGTGAGATTTATTATTACTATTATAATATTATTGCTATTATTATCAGTATTATTTGTGAGTTTAAAATAAATTTCAAATATTAAAAATGGATTTTTGAGTGCTAACCTGACCAAAGCCCGGACCAGATTCTCGAAACCCAGACCCTGTCCTAACCTATTCTCTTGAATTCTGATTCTATTATTAAAAAAATATATATAATTTATTACACTTTGGAGCTGGTCCAAATTGGACCAGATCCTCAACTTCCCCCTCACCCACATACACAACTCCCCTCTTTTCTCTTCCCTTCTTTCACTCACAGCCTTCCCCTCAACTCCCACTCCTTCTTTAAACTCTCACTCACCAATCCCACCACCACAAAACCCATCTCTCACTCTCCAGAGAACAAACCCATCTCTCACTCTCCAGAGAACAAACCCATCTCTCTCTCTCCAGAGAACAAACCTATCTCCACCACTTCACCCTCCCCTTCCAGTGCCTCCCCGGCGCCCGCCGACCCGAGCACCCTGACCCCCTTCGTCGCGCCCCGGACCCCTGGTTCCCTGGCGCCCTTCTCGAGCCGCCGCGGCACCTCCGCGCCCGACCCCAGCGGCGCCACCCGCGCCCGACGCCGGCGCCCCGACCCCAGCGCCCCTCCCGGCCGTCCCCGGACCCCGATCCAGCCAACCCTGCCCACCCCGCACGCTGTCCTCCCCGGCGCCGTGCCCGGCCAGCACCCCCGGCGCACCCCGAGACTGTGTCCGCTGTTTTGGACAGCTTCTGTCCAGCGCTCTTCGCTGGATTTCGAGTCCGATCTGTGGATTTGCGCGTCCCGAGTCCGAGGCAACCCTTCGGATTCCGTCGTTTTGGGTAATCCCTGGTTAATCACAGTAGTTCGTCCCTCCCCGTGTCAATGATGAATTGGTCCACGAATTTTCCTTCAGAAAATTTGATTTTTGGCTTAACGTCGTTTTCGGGATTTTTCGAGAAACCTTCGGAAAGCTTCTGTTAGTTGGTTTTATTCTTTTTTTCGAAACTTTCGAAAATAATTTCTGGATAGTTTGGGTTTCAGATCGTTCCGATTAGTGCTGTGATGTTTTGGTTTGGTTCGGACTCCCGAATTCGTTTCGGGTCGTTCCGAATTAATATTGAGAATAATTGTGGTTATTTTTATATATATATATTTTGGGATTTGCAGGAAAATATTGACACATTTTTCCAGTTTTTGGGTTGACCAAAAATAGAGGAAATGCTGCCAAATTTTCCGTAAAATTTAATTATATTTTAAAAATGATTTTAAAATGGATTTTTGGAAATACTAGTATTTTAGGATTTTGGGCGACGACCGTATCGGTCAATGGGCCCTGGCTAAGTGCAAACGAAACCGGCTTCGCCCGGACGTTGAGGCATTAGCCTATATGACGATTGGACCATATCTGAGACTCATTAAATATTAATTTATTTTTATTATTTATTTTATTCATAATTAAATTGTAGGAAGATTTTAGAACTAACGACCGTTTCGTCTTATTTCAATTTATGTAAATAAATTGTAATAGGCATAATCCCAGCTGGTTGTTGGCTCTGTGACTTGTAATTTGGTAGCGTAGGATTTTCTGTTGTTTTTCTGGTTTTGCGAGTTCTTTTAGCGTACGCATAAATCAAAATAGATAATTATTTTCATATAGAAAATTAATAAAGTTTTCTCACATAAAAATTTACAAGTTTTAATATTTAACAACGATCATGTATTTCTCATTAAAAAAAGAAATTTAGTTTTATATGTATAATTATGAAACTACAAAGTATTAATCAAAATAATTTGGTAACGACGAGTTTTCTAAAATACAAGTTTAAACGATCTTTCCCTCGTTATTAATTACAATGCACCGATAATTGCGTTTTTGTTTGTGATTGCATAAATAAAGATTAAAATTGATTAGGACGCAATTAGAGATTTCAACTAGTATAGTTAGCTTGGTAACCCTGGATTCTGAGTCAATTTCTCGAATGTAGTAATTCGAGGATGATCCTAATTCCCATCTTAAAGTCTTTAATCTTTCCAGTCCAGTCCATTTTGAGGCAAGTACAGTTTGTGTTAGTTTACAGTTATTTTAATAATCATTTTACTGTAAGTTTAAACCACGATACAACACGAAACTCTCTCTGAGAGCACTGACTGATTGACTGTTGGGTACTGGGGGAATAGAGTAATGTTTATGACCACATCCAACCGTTAACTTAGAACTGTATTAGCTTACCCCTCTCTCACACGGGGATAAGCCATATCGTATCAATAGGATACTACTGTAACAACCCAAGCCGGTCATATTCATTGCCTATTCAAATTATATTGTTTCACTGCTAGAAAACTGTTTACTTCAAACAGTTTAAAAGTGCATGATTCTATTATTTATTTTAACTGTTTAAATTAGCATGAATTGTACTTTGCTCTCTCCTGGCTGGAGATACATTTTTAGGGGATATTGAGGACGCTGAGCTGTTATACAGCAGCTACTATGACCCTGTTCTGTACCCCGTAGTGCTGCCAGAGTCCCCATTGGAGGATGTAGGGACTGAAGCCGATGAGCCGAATGTTTAGATAGATTTTCTTTTCCAGTTTTGTAGTTTCATTGAAAAGCTGTTTATTTGAATTCAGTATTTAATTCAGCACTTTTAAATTCTAGTTGTATTTATTTCAAATGTTTAATAAAGTTTCAATTTTCGAATATTGAGTTGTGACAAATACAAATGTTGTTGTTGTGGTTACCTGCTTATGGAACAGCTTACTGCCGCCGTCTCAACAACGGTGCAGGCTGGGCATGATCCGGTTCGACCCAATTATTTGGGATCGGGTCGTGACACAAATCAAATATTACAGCAACACTGACAAATAATTAGAAAAAGACAAGAAGGTCCAGTCCAAACACACAAATAATTACTAAAAGCACCATAGAGGGGGGTGAATAGGGTCAAGCTTACTAATTAAGTACTAAACGATAGCAAATAGCAATTTAAAGATTGAGAGTGCAAGAGAAGAAGCAATAAAAATACCGACACCCAATGTATCCTGGTATCCTCCTGAGGGACACTTCAGTCCTGAAACTCTCTTCGGCTTTAATCCACTATTATCGCAAATAGTACAATGTGAGCTTTTATCCGAAAACTCACCAACTTATTACACGAGTGCTTTTATCCGAAGGCCTCTCCGAGTTCAATACACAAGAGCTTTGATCCGAAGACTCTCCAACTTCAACCTCTTTACAAAAAATTCTATGATCTTCTTACAACAAATATGACGATCTAACTTTTACAACTCAAAAATACTCTAAAATAATTTATGGATAGGCAAGTGAAAGCTTTGGTAGAGTTATTGTGGACAGGATTTGGTAGTTTACAAATTTTTAGGCTTAAAGCATCAACCTTGAATGAAGGAGTTCAAGGCTATTTATAACCAAAGCAAAAGAAAGAGAAAAATGTAACGCCCCAATTCCTAATTATGCGAAATTAGGTAATACGAAACATGCCAGCAGTATATCACCAACAGACTACCAAAATGTTAGACTTGTTAACGAGTACTTAAGCTGTAAATATCACATGGCCACGGGTACAAAGTTATTCTCATCCACGCAGAAATAATTAATAATAAATGAGTACCAAGACAACATAAAATGAGATAGTCTGAATAACACATAAAAGTTGTCTAGCAAATACACAACTAAGATAATGTCCCGGGTATAGCCCGACAACAAACGAAAGAAAAATAAATGACAAGTCTCATCATATTGACTGCTAAGAAATAATCATCCCAGATGGATGAAATACGTACTAAGGCAAAGTCCTCTAGCACAATCTCGTCCTCATGTATGGGTATGTCTCCTACAACAACACCTGATTCGTAGACCTCAGTATATGTCTCCTCGCCTGTACCTGGTGGAGATGACTAGGTCCTCGGAGGACATAACAAGGTACAAAAATGAACATGCCAGTAAACTGCATGAGGATTTCTATGTAATCCAATCTATGTGTGATACAATCGAGAACAACGTCCATACACCGGGCTATCGTCATTGAGTCGCCCACCGGCTCCTTAGCTAGGCTAATGTCTTAAGGCGCCATGTCGTATAACCTTAAGTTCAACTAGACGTAACTACAAAGCTCTGATCCAGTGGCTAAGAAAAACAAGCGAGTAGGGTATACACAATCTCGGGAATAGAGATCATGAAATATAAGATAGCCTGGTAGTAAGGCGAATGTCCTCCCCCCTATGAACTAATCTAGTATGTCATGTCAAGTAATTAATCATGTATATATCCTAACACAGAGTCTGACCATGAAATATCATGTAAGTAACTCCGTATAATGAGGTGTCAGTGTCCTGAGGCCTATCATGTCAAGGGACATAATCATACATGTGAGGTACTTCTAACGTCAATACCCAATACCCACGTATGGATATCGACACCCAAGTTTGATCTGACGTGCATTATTGACAAGATTCTACGTAAATAGTAACTATATACAAACTAAACAAGAAACAAGAATTACAATTAAAGTAAAATATGACAATAACGTATCAATGGCAAGGTACACTTGCATGTATCTTGTCCATGCGATGTAACCTGCCGGTGTTCCTCGATTGGTACTGGTGCGACGGGTTCCAAATAACCTATTTAACATTAATTTTTTAATATGTCAAAATTAGTCTAAAATCTACATGTAAATATACTAACTTGGCCTAAGTAAAATATAGTATTTTATAATTTTTAATTAATTTTCAGTAATTATTATTATTTATTAAAATTATAAATACTATAAATACATATAAAAGTATTTATTGTTTTTATTTATTTAAAAATATAATTATTATATAAATAATTCTCAAAAATATCTAAATAAATACTACAAATAGAAGTACAATTTATCATTATTTTACTTCACACAATTACAATGTATAGTTATCAAGATACAAGAAAATACGTAAATACATTCACATATATATAAATACCAAACTAATAAAATATATATTACCCAAAATTAACAAGCTTAACACAGGATTCGAACTCTGGGGCAAGGCTAAGGTTTTTGGGCCGCTGTATTGACTAGGAGGTCAATTCAGGTTTTCTGTTTTTATAAGAAAACCACATATATATATATATACCAAGTACTATATAATTATATTCAAAAAGAGAAAAACTGCTTTACAGGGGGCTCAAACTCTATTCGACCAGGGGGAAACTTAGGTCAATCAGGTGACCAATATGCTAAGCTCAGTTTGGTGTTTGTATAAGGGATCCGCTTGGATTTAAACTATAGCAGGGAATAGAGTTCAGTTTCTTACCGAGGAAGAAGGTGGTTGCGGTCAGATCGGAATGTAAGTGACGATGTTGACGACGTCGAAGTGCTGCAGTGGGTTGGGAGTCGAGGGCTTGGATGGCTTGAGGAAGTTTGACACACACACACACACACACACATATATATATATATTATATATATATATTATATATATATATATATATATATATATATATATATAAGTATAAATAGAGGTTACGAAGTTGAAAAGAGGGTTGATGGGAGTTATGAAGGTGAAATATATATATATATATATATATATTATATATATATATATATATATATATATATATATATATATATATATATAAGTATAAATAGAGGTTACGAAGTTGAAAAGAGGGTTCATGGGAGTTATGAAGGTGAAAGGAGGGGTCATGGTAATGGAGTTGGGTTATGATTTATTGGGTTGGATGTTGTGTGTTTGGGTTTTAGAAATAAATTAGTTGTTTAGTAATAGAAATTTTTATTATAGGTTTTAGTAACTAAAAAATAAATTTAAAACAATAAACAAACAATTTTAAATATTATTCCAAACATTTGTTGATGCTAAAAAGAACTATGGGAATAAATTTGGGTCACAACATTAAATGCACATTATTATTAAATAATTTTAACTATAAAAAATATAGAAATATATTCACCATCCTATTTATGAATTATAAAATAAAATAAAAATAAAATTACCCAATTGACCTTAGTCCAAAATTATGGGATTTACATTCTTTCCCCCTTGGAGAATTTCGTCCCCGAAATTCAAGATATAATCACACCTAGAAATCTATAAGGACATTGATAACTTAACAATAATTTTAAGTCATACCTGAATCCTCAAATAAGTAAGAATAATGCTCCCGTATGGAATCCTTCCGTTCCCATGTAGACTCTCCTAGGGATTGGTGCTTCCATGCTACCCGAACTAACTTGGTCATCTTGCCTCTCAATGTCTTCTCGCTGACATCCAGTATCCCAACTAGATTTTCCTCATATAAAAGGCTAGGTCTCACCGTGATCTCATAGTGGTCAACTATATAAATTTGGTCAGTTATCTATCTCCTCATCAGTGAGACATAGAATATATCATGCACGCCTGCTAATGATGGTGGCAGTACAAGACGATATGCTACTTCTCCAATTCGTTCCAGGATGTCAAATGGTCCAATGTACCTTGGATTCAGCTTTTCTCTGTGTAATACCCTAGTCCCAAAATACATATGACTAGGTACGTAGACATGCCATTTGTATACATACGAAGTATACTTTAATATATGGAACCCTCGTATGTATACATAAGTTGTAAAATACAGTAGAAACCATGACAACTAATCTCATGCACATAAATATAAGAGAATAAATGATATCATATAATCCACAAAGAATTGTCTTTATACAAGATGTTGGACGGAGACAGATCCACAACCAACCATTTAAATGAAAAGAAAAATGTACAAAGAACAATAGATAAAATGGCTGTGAATGATCCAAGAGCAATCATCTTTGAAGGGATATTGAAGATCATGGCCTTGGCTAGAACACCTACGAAAAGATAATAGCACATACCTTGAGAGGTCACCAGGTCCTCAAAGGGACGTAACAAGATACATAATATCATGCAATATAGACTGAATAAATACTGCTCAATAATAAGTCAATCAAATCATAACATTGTCCAACACTCCATCCTTGAATTAGCGTACCATCCTCCCAACTAAACAAGGACAGGAGATAGCACACAAACCCACGATGAAGTATCTTTCCAAGTCACGAATCCAATATGGTATTCGGACCAAAACAAGGTTCAGTACCTTCTCATCGGAATAGTGAGCCACACCTACAACCAAAAAAGGAAAAGATGTGGCAAACTAGTCCACGATAAGTTACTGTTCCAAGCCACGGTCAAATACAAGTACCTAAATCAAGAGTACTCGTACCTAAAGGATAAGGTAGCCTAACCATTCTAAGTATATGCAGTTTTAAGAACATCCTCCAACACATGGGCCCTAGCTAAAATGTGATCGGCATGGTCCCCCCTTAGGGCACCAAAGGCCCAGGAGAGCATAACGTTTTGCAGAACGTCAGTGGCCGTCAGTATCCATGGGTAATCTCATACCGTATCTCCAGCGGAGCTTTCGGATCACAAAAGTAAGTGTATAGTAGCCTATACGCTAAGGAATTGTCCTCCCCGCCACATATCTACTATGTTGTACCAACAACACATAACCGCTATTAACCGCTAAGTCAAACTAATCATGCAATATTATTAGCAGTTAATTCTATCGCACGGCTTATACGTACTGGTGGCCAGCCAGTCACGCATGTCTGAGTTCTATATGCGACTCGCAACTTCATGGTACAAATGTGTCAAGGCCTATGAATGCAACACACAAAGGGTAGTCCCTTAAATCTAAGTTCAATGTGTATAAAAATAGTACATAGCAGGAAATAGAACTGAACAATAAGATTCTATGAAATTATGCCATGTATCATAATTTATTTTTCAGAAAGTAAATAATAAGTAAATACATAAAAATATGAGCTAAATAAATAGACAAAAAATGGTAAGGTTTCTTGCCTGAGGTTGTGTGTAGAAAGGGCGACATCTAATAGCTCGAATTGACATAATAGTGAAGCACAGAAGGTCAAATCTCACAAACGTCCTCGGATGCTGAAATAAACACCACAAAAGTTTCCAAAAGATGGAAAATAGTAAGGATAGACTACCCATAAGTCCAATTTTGGACACAGCGATAAAATCGTAATTTTGGGTCAAAACATTATCTGCCGTTGGACCCGTTTTGCACCAAAATGCGTGTAAGTATCTACGATCTCTAAAGTCAGCAAACTATATGTCTACGATTCTGATTTGACGAGATAAATCTAACCATATGTCCAAAGTTGGATTCCGACGGGTCGTGCACAGTTTTGCCCATTGGATCGGGTTGCGGGCCCGCCAAATAGGCATTTCGGTTGATTGGCGTACAGGACCAAAATTTTGATACAATCTTGTTAGTATAAGTGTCGTCTCGATACAACAAATATACACAAAGTTATGGCCATGTTTGCAAAAGATCGATATGGGGGTATCTTGACGGATACGCACTGATTTCGTCGCGCACACGCAACGAAATCAAGTTCGGTCAGTTCCCATACGTCGGCAACATCCATACGCGTCTTTCGATGCATATAGTATGCAACCACGTCACCCAGTTTGTCGGGGTGCATGCCGCATCGGTTAAAATTTCTAAAAGTTCATAGTTTTAAAATCAATTTTTCCTCAAACTTTGTAATAAAAAATCATTACATAAAATAAATGAAAAATTAAACTATCAGAAGGGTTATGAAGTGCTATATTTGGTCTACAAATTTGTTCAAGAAATTGTCAAAAATTCCTACAGGTTGGTCAGAAATCAACTTCGAACATGGGTACATGCAGTCCTATTTATGTCCATGTGACAACGAGTTTTCATCAACTTTGTGTTAATTTCACGGGCAGATGGTTCGATACATTCAAAACTGTTTACTAGGGTTTGGAGAGGGTCATACAGGCTCTACACAGAAACTTACAAAATCGTAAAGCGATAACCATGCTAGAAGAAATCAATCGGAGGAGGGGTGTACCTCGCAGTGAATTAAAACAAAGTATTTCCCTATTTTTGTCGAGTTTTGGCGATTCCTCAATGATGCGATGGTCGATAGCGACGTGCAGTCGGTCTGGAGGACACGCGAGGGAGTGAGGGAGGTTCAGGGATGGCCACTCGAGTTCACAGAAGAGCTATCCTAGGGTTTTCGAGTCAAATTTTCTGTTTAATAGCCTATACATTCGGTTTTTGTTCTATTCGATTAAAATTCGAATTTGGTCGAGTTTAAGGTTGTAATTATAGTCGGGATGAAAGAAAATCCTGCTTGGATTATGTAGAAAAAGATACGAGGCAATTTGGTTCATACTACAACAAAAAGGCCTATTAATAACACTCGATAAAACGTATTGATGACGCCTGATACCTATGCGTTATCAAAGTTCAAAATACCTTTTTTCTATGACGGTTTGGGTTAATTTTAACTTTTTATAACGTTTATAAAACAAAACGTTATTAATAATTTTAGAGCGGTGGCAAAATTGTAATATTTTTTAAGTTTTATTTTTGGCAAAATTCTTGCTACACCCCGCGCTTCAACAAAAATTTAACCTCTCCCCCAAAACCGTTATGGTCTTCTCCTTCTCCTCCTTTCTTCTCCCTCCTCTCATCCAACTCCAAAATCCTAACTATAGATACAAAACCCAAACTCTAGTTCAGCAACTCCCTCCTCTCCTCCTCTTCTTTTTCTTTCTTTCCTTCAACTCCAAAACCCTAACCCTAGATCCAAAACCCTAAACCTAGTTAAAAAGGGAGGAGGAGATGGGGAGGGAGCTGGAGGCCCAACCCTTTTCATCTTTGACAGAGGAGACCAGTCCACAGTCGACAAGATCCATCCCCTCTTCTCCCCCACCATGGTCGGCCTTGTCGAGGGATTCGTCGACTTCGTCACATGGAGAGAGCGTCGCCATCAACAAGACCAACTGGAGGGTCGATTCAGAACTCTTGTATATTTTATTCTTATATTTACTTATTTATTCAAGAGGGAGAAAGTTCAGGGATGCGATGGCTCAGTGATGTGTTGGTGGTGGCGATGGTGGGGAGTTGGATCGTGGACATAGCACTACTTCTTGGCTCTAGTACCTCAAGGTTCCTTTTTTCCTCTTCATTCTGTACCATCCTTCCTGTGTTCGATAAAATGCCCATGCCATGTGTTTTTTCTTTGGGATTATTTTTTCTACATGCCATGTTTTTTCTTCTGGCCTTCTTTTTTCGTTTGAGGAAACATCTATTTTGTTGAATAAAAAGTGGATTTAAAAGTCAGAGTAGTTGTGTAAATGATCCAGACCCGGGTGCTTGGTTGCCCTCATATTATTGAGTACTACTTTGCTTATTCGTTAGCTAGTGACACTAGCTAAGAATATTCTGAATCCCTTCAACATTTTGTTGTGAACGTTGAGGTTTTTTTTTCTAATTTTTATCTAAATGACAGAAATTGTTGTGTGCTTTTATGCTTAAACGATGACAATATTTGCCCATTTTCCTGTATATGCTATACATCAAACATTAAAAAGACATCAGCTATGAAACTGAAATCCAAATTTGAAATCGATTTTTAGTATCTTTTAGCAAATGTTTAGACATATCACATTATTGTCGATACTATTCTCCAGAATATTGAGTGCCCATCCTTGAGTATCTTTTTAAATTTATCTATGACCAGTGTTGAGTATGGTAGTGCAGATTGTCTGGCTAATGGTGTTATGTTATTGATACAGGTAGACTAATTATGTATTTTTTGCCCATAATTGTGTACTTTTTTTGGTATGAGACATAACTGATAGACTGGCAATGGGGTTATTTTATTAATTTGAAATTTTAACAGTAAAATTGTTTATTCTTGCAGCCTTCAAATCACACAGATCGAGAACGGAAACATAAAACCACAAATATTGCGAAGCAAGAGGACAGTGAGAATGAAAAGTATGACATGAACAAGATATTGGAGGATATCCAGTACTTGGGTAAATGCCACCATCTTAACTTCATATTGCTCAATTTGTAATCCCTTTATATAATTCGTGTTTTGACAATTATCATATTTACATATTTCTCTTGCCTAACTAGTCCTCAGTGAACTTATGAGAAAGCTAATTTGACATATTGATCCTTTTGTTGAAACAAGTGTTTTCTATTATTTAATATTTTTGTTAAATGCTTTCTCCATTTAATTTTGTCCATCAGGTTTTGGTTGAAAAATGGGACTTCCTACTGGGTGTAAACCTTCATCTTTGGAATTTGGCCAAATATTGTGTAAGTTAAAATACCTTTTTGGAGCTGGATTAATATTTGGCAAAATGGTGGTGTATTTTTTAATAAAGTAGATCCAATAATGCTTTAACTTGGGTTGGAATAAAGGCAATCCTATCTTGCTGTATTAAAAGCGGACATGCTTGGCAAATCTGGTTTTAAAACAGGCGACCACTTAACCGGCGCATGTTGTCCTTATTAGTTTTTTTTAGCAGGTCATGTGTAGTGTAGTGTCCTGTTGCATCTAATTTTATTGGTTTGCAATGTTTGCAACTTTTTTTTATATTTAAAAGATGTCCATAGTTTATGACACCTTATCATGGTCATGCATCTACTGTTCAATTCCAACGAGTCTTCTTAATCTGGTTTCCTCTTATTTTGACTTTGGCTTATTTTGTAGTGGAACCAAATAACAAATAGAGTTTGGAGGCAAGATTTTCCTTGTAGAAAAGCTCCAGATTACTCATCCTATTTTTACACAGTTGAAGATTTAAAATCTGATTTTGTAGCACATCTAGCTAGCTTTATTGCATATCTTATCAGTGATGTACCCAGCCAAGCATACTGGATCGAGTTGGCTGTAGAAGCATTAAAATATGGGGTTCATGCAGATTAGAAATTGTCGTATAGGTACTTGGGCCAAACATGTCCGCATGAAGGAAAGTCGCATGATTGTTCAAAGACATATGCGGCGGCCCGTCAACAAACGGCTGTAGAAAGAAAATATACGGCCAAAGAGGAGCAGTTCGACTGATAAAGCTGACAAGTCCTGGCAAAACATGACAGTTCTGACACATCGACAAGAAAGATAAGACGTGAGACGTCGCCCAAAAGTAGGGTTCGTACGCCTCCATGCGGCCAAAAGAGTCAACTAAACCGCATGAACCTCATGCGGCTCAGCTTATGCGGCCCCAAAGTTTCCAAACTTCATACAACCAAGAGTAACTGTGATCCAAGCCACATGAGTCTCATGCGACCCCACAAGATCGAAGACTAAGAAAACCATACGCAATGGGACACGTGGCAAATTGACCAAGTCCTTAACTACCCAGATTTGCTGCAACAAAATCCCAACAAATCGACAGATGGAAGCCCAAGAGCGGGTCTTCGTGTGCTAATCAGCCACGTGGCCGCAAGCCGTCTATGCGGCTCAAAATACATTCTATTATAAATAGCAGGATGCCACACCCCTACAAAGGCTAGCAACCTTCAAGAGAAAAGCAATTTCTTCACGAGCTAGAGACTGCATCAGATAGTCCACGGAGTAAGACAGAGTTGATAGCACTTTTCCGAGCCTCTACCGTCACCCCCCAGAATCAAAACTAAACAATTGTACTTAAATTATTTCCTAGGATTTCCTTCTAGGCTTTCTTTTGTACAAGCGAGTTTGCAATCAATTTCAGTGTTCTATAATACCTGTCTTTGATTTTTTTTTATGGCAAACACGATGGCGACTCTGTTGGAGACTTCTTTCCCTTCCGATGAGAAGTTGGTGACGCAATCTGACGTGTCCAAGTTCGGCACTACACAGCAAATGCTTGTGGTTAACTTTGACCAACAAGCCTTTAAAGAATTGCTCTCTGAAGCGAGCACCAGCCCGTAAGCGAGCTAACCCAAAGAGGACTCGTTAGGCGTCGGTGTGCAAAATTGTTGTCCCCGACCAAGTTCTCGAACAAGCTACTTCTGCAGCCCAAGATGGTGACCAAAGCTCTCCTGCGACTTTGCTTCTGACCGCAGAGGACCCTACTATCCCCAAAATGAGCATAGGAAAATACTACGATGCTGAGTTTTTGGGGGCACAAGGGAACTCCATGCGGACAAAGAAGAAGCCGCATAGAGGAGATCGACAGTTTGTCCATACGGCAGCCAACTCTGGCCGCAGGAAGACGACTCATGCGGCAGCCAACTGTGGCCTCAGGAAAATAATCCATGAGGCAGCCAATGCTAGCCGCAGAAAGATGGTCCATGCGACGACCAGTCCTGGTCTTAAACGGGACGTCTCATGCGGCCCTGTCAGAAGCTCTTTGTTCGACCGCCTCTCATGCATGCCCGACGCCATGCGGCTCACTAAAGATGCGGGATGTATCAATATGGACTCCTTCTACTACGCGCCTTTGGGTGCTAAGTCAAAAAATTCTTGGGCAGTGGGGGCCCAACCAGCCCAGTCAATTATCCAAGTTGCTGACTGTCAGCGGGCCCCATTAACTGTTACACAGGCTCCTGACGAAAAGTTGTACAGAACCACCCGCGTCTAGTCCCCCACGGCTAACGGACAGGGTGGGTATTTAAAGTCTCCCTCTGAAGATCCAGAGCAAGTGCATTTACTAGCCACGAATCAGGGAGCAAACATGATGCCTAAGCACCCGTGCGCTCGGGATTCCTGAGTTCACAAGTTGGGTGTAAAGGTAGAGAAGCTTTCTACCGACTTACATGACGTGAATACTCACAAACGCAAGACGGCATCGTCAGCATGAAATGAGTCCCTCTCGGGGCGTCATTGCACCCAAGTCATCATCAACTGTTGTTGCAACAAATCAGCAGCACCTGAAGATCGGCAGTCAGTTTTCCAGCGACTGCAGCAGCCAGCACCTGTCCAAATTCTAGGGGACGAGGAGTTTCCTTTCGCCTCCTATAATTCAACTCAAAAAGTTCCTCCTGGCAAGGGAGAAAAGAAGACAGGCTCTTCCAGCCCGGCCATCTCGGCCAGTATTGCAAGAAGATCCTCATCCGGGGGGTTTCCATCAACCACAAGGGGTGTCTATTTAGGCACTCGATCCAAAAAGAAGCTTCCGGCACTCGGGGGTGCACCTTCGGCCTCTTTGAGAGTAGATGAAGCTGGGGGTAGCATCCCCCTCAGTGTATGCGACAACCCGATGTACCAAGAGCACACATAGGGGGAAGAGATCCCCCAGAACTCTGCAACAGAATCAGATTTCCATGAGGGCCACCATCCTCACCAAGATGATGCGGCTTCCTACACAGGGGTAAGCACCCCTTCCGAGTCGAAGGAAGATGATATGCTGACATTTTCTAACGATTTCTCTATACAAGGGTATGGCACAGAGAGTACATCTGCCACAATCCCCTCCACCTCTACCCACGTGAGAGCAGTCTTTATGACTTACAACATTCATGAAGCACCTTCCGATCGACAACGACTAGAAGTGCTGGAAGCCATAATCCTGTTCTTGGTCAAGTTTGTGGACGAGATCAAAGCCGCCTTGCCAGCTCAACCAGCAAGAATGCCCGGACAAATAAGCTTGAAACCGGCAGTCAACACGGACTCCAACTCTATCGCCCTTCCTTTGGGTGATGATCCCGTAGCACCATCCGTTCCTTCAGCTGCTGATGAAGCCAAGGAGGCAAGGAGGGAAGTTCAGGAGCTTCGAACAATGTTCAATGCCCGAGACTTCTATCGGGATCTCAGAATACGGCAGCCATATCCCATAGCATAGAGAGATGTGCCTTTTCTACTACGGTACATGACTTACTTTGAAGTCGGTACATGACTTACTTTGAAGTAACAACCGACCATTTGCCGTATAGTGATGCCATCCTCACGCAACTATTCATCGAAGCATTGGAGGGGATCGCGTTCGACTGGTACCGTAACCTTTCCGACAAATGCATTCACTCTTTTGATGGCTTCAAGCACATGTTCCTGGAGAGATGCTACGAAGTGGGGCATGATGTGACGATGTCATCTCTCATAGACGTTGTTAAGGGAGAGCGGAAGCTCACAAGGAACTATATCGAGCGGTTCTGCCAAACCGTAATGAGATTGCCCCAAGGCAATCCCGAGAGCTCCTTAATTAAAATCTACCAGAAGAAGCTACTTTCTGCAATTAGCCTCTGGATGGGTGACGATCAACTCAGGGATTAGACAACCTTCATCATAAGTGCTACCAACGCAAAAGCAAAATTGAAGAAGGCTCGCTGTTTGCCATTGATTGTAAAAATACAGAATAATTATCGGAGGACTGAACTTAGACTCACAATACAAACTCGCTTGTACAAAGAAAGCCTAGGGACAAAAACCTAGGTACAGCAATCTAAGTACAATTGTTTATTTTAGATTCTGGAGGGTGACGATAGAGGCTCGGAAAGGCGACGGCAGCCCTGCCTTACTCCTTGGACGATCGGTATGCAGCCTTGGCTCCTTATGAAAAGTTGGTTGGCGTTGACGAAGAAGTGCTCTTTTTGCTCCTCTATTGCTCTCCTGGCTTCTCTCTCTCTCTCTTTCTGTGTATTTTCTCTCTGACTCTGTATTTTTTATTCTTTTGTTGTCGGGCGGTTGTGCAAAGAAATGATGCTGGCTATTTATAAGAGTGGGGTATAATCATTAGGGTTTGCTAATAATTATTTGTTTGGAATGTCGGCGCTCCTTCAATCTATCTAAACCCTTGATCCTGATTACAATGAATCTCGACCATTAATGCGGATAGCACCTAATCTTGTGAGCAATTAATGTTAACAGCTTTAAATCTTCATGATGGATTCTACCAATGTCCGATTGCTCGCCACGTGTCCCATTGGCTTAATGATAAATGATATGCCTTGATCTCAGTAATTATGATGATGATGTTAAATATATTTGTTGAGATTCGATTAAATCCTTGATTGATCTGATGCCACGTATTTTAATTGTGGGTCCTGCCAGAGCCGTATGGGATAGGTAAGACTTGAGCCGCAGGGAGATAATCTTCATGAACCGCATAGGACAACGCTTTATTGAGCTGCAGGGGATGAACTCTCAATGAGCCGCATATGTATAATCTCTACGAGCCGCATAAACTAGCGTTGTATTGAGCCGCAGGGACTGGGCTCTCGGTGGGCCGCATATGGCTGATTTCTGCTGGCCATATAGGGTGACTTCTTAGTGAGCCGTATGGAGCTGTTCTCCATTTAAGACGCATGAGATGTGCCACGTGGCAATCTAGGACTTCTGTCGGATCGGGTCAGAGATTTTCCTCTTTTCCCGAAGAGTCTGTCATTATGGCAGAACCATTATGACGCTTTATGTCAGAGCCGTCATGGTCGTTGAGTCATGTCAGGGCATTAAATGAGGCCACTACTCAAATGGCCAGCTGTAGGGAAGGATCCCAAGGGGGGATGTGGCGTCGATCGGGCCACATATTCCTGTTGAACCGCATACACTCCCGAGCCGCATGAGACTGAGAGTCTTCTTTGAATCGCATAAGACAGCTCCTGTATGAGCCGCATGGGCTTCTTCCTAGAGCCGCATGGACCATTACTCTGATATTTTCCATACTTCTACAGGACCCCCTTCAAAGTTTTCAATTTGCAAAATTGAAACACTTTGAATAAGAAGCATGGCCTCGTTCATGCCGCATAAGTGTCTCAGCCGCATAGACTCATTTGGCCGCAAAGGCTCTTTACCGCGTGTCCTAACTACGTGTGCAAATCTTCATTAAATGCTCTTGATTCGTTTTTGATTTAACACCGTCTTTTGGGGAAGGATCCCAAGGGTCGGTTTTGCCTTGACCGAAGTGTTTTTGCCTTTATCTTTTGAAGCGGCGCGTAATCCGAGGCGTAATCCGAGACGTTTGTTTGTTTTATGGGTCTCTTTCGCCTATAAATAAGAGTCTTTTAGTCTCTTGGGGGTTTCTTTACCTTCTCTCTTTGCTCAAATTCCCTGTTGCCGACTTTGCTCTTCGTCTTCTTCCTTCAACGATCGACAATGGCTCCCAAGAAGGCCGCTACTACTACGGGCAAGAAGGCTGCATCATCTTCTGCGGCAGCGAAGGGCCAGAAGGCCGCGTCTTTATCGACTGCGGCGACGAACGTGGCGGCTCCTCCGCCGGCTGGCGTGCCTGCTTTTTACCTCGACGTCCACCCGCCTATCGCTGGTAAGGGTCGTCTGAAAACCCTAACTGTTGCCATGGCTCTGCTGCATACTTTATGCACAAGCCGTATGTACGAGGCTTATCGATGTGACCGCATAAGCACTTCCCCCATGGGGTCACATGAGCTTGTTATGCTCGATCTGAGCCGCATATGTGTTTTCAATTTGGGCTGCATAAGCGTCGCTCACTTTTGAACCGCATAAGCTCGCTTGCTTGTATCTGCGTCAGCTCGCGTGAGTCTGGCTTCGTAGGCATGCTTAACCTGAACTGCATGAGTCTATAAGCTCGTCTGAATTTGAGTCGCATGGACTCGGCTAACTCGGAGGCGCATGCGGCTACGATGCACAGAACCGCATGGACGTATCTAATGCTGAGCCGCATGAGGCTGTGACGACCCGAGCCGCATAGACTCAAATGATTTTTTCAATGCTTCTGTTTTTTGACTATCTTCTAACCTCGTTTCTTTCGTCTTTCTACAGTGAATCTGCCCGTAAATCCTGCTGGGGAGCTTATAGTGGGTTCAAATCAATTCGCCCTGGGCGTGCGTCTTGACGACTTAATTAAGCATGTGTTGAATCAATTTCCTACTGATGAGCCTTCGGAGAGGTTGAAGGCCATTGAGAATCAGACCCTCCATTACCTCCGTTCCATGATGAATACTGGAAAGCTGTATGGAAAATACCTGAAGCCTTTGTTCCTTTTTGGTGATGCGTTAATCATCAAGAATCCCCGAGTTTTAGAGATTTTCGAGAACTGGGATTTTTCTTTAGATGGGGTGGCAATCCATATTCCTCTCATGGAACGTCATTATCCTCTGTCGTGGTTCAACATGGTATTGTTGGACAGGAAGATGGTATGTAATTTGACTCCTACTCAGTCAGGGATGTTGATGGGCAACATCCATTATAATCCGAACATGCGGTCGGCATACGCAAGTAAGGATTCCGTCCTCCGGTACATGATGGGTTTGGCCCCGGGCTCCTTCATGAATGTATACGGTCCCAACTTCTCGTTCGCTCAAGCTGATACCTTCTTGAATCGGCTTGTTCGTAAGAAATCCTATCCCGTTGGCAGGATAGCATTGCCGAACTGGATAAACCCTACTTCTACATGGGTCCAGTTGACCACTTGGGTTCTGCAGACCTATGGAACATTCTTGCGGGAGGTGGGGCTTTACCATGCCATTCGGGGCACTTGTCACGGGCTTCCCATTAATAAACCACTGTTCGTAGCGCTCTTGGAGATGTATAGCCGACAAACGGGGATGTTCTTTGCACCAGTAGGGAAGCTGGGGCTTGCTCTTCACGAGATGTATACTGTTTCTAAACTTCCATGGGGAAATGAGCCTTTCGAGGTGTATACCCTGTCGAATGAGGAGTTCGAGGCTTTGGACAGGCAACTCCCAGGTTCTATTACGGTGTATCGGGAGTTGTTGTGCCACCATAGTGCTTGTCATCAGATGGCTATAAAAATAACGGATAGCTCCGAAGGGACCACTCCCCATACCACATCCTGGATTAATTATCTTTTTAGAGTTGATCCTTCTGGCGAAGTTACTCCTCGAGCCCCTCGAACGCATGCAGAGGTAAGGGATCTAATGTCAAGTGTCAAGAAGTCGCGATCCAAGAGCGATATATTCGGAAGTCAAGCTGACTCTCTTAGTTATTTTCACTACGGGACCGTACAGATGTCGGAGAAGGCGCTTCTGGCTGGATTTTTAATGATATGGCTACGGAACTGCATAGTCTCGGGAGGAGCGGGTTCTATCGAGAGGATTGGTTGTCATTTCATCCTCCCTGCCGTTAAACTAGTATTCAGAGTTAGACTGGCCCTCCTTCCTACTATGGTGTGCAGTATACACCATGGTCTTCGAACATTCTCGTCCAAGGTTATTGCTCGCAAGAAGACTTTGGATTTTGAGCGCGTAGAACTGCCTTTCCACTACTTGATGGGGTGGTTGGCGATGCACTACAGGTCTTTGATGGGTCCCGGGATAGCGGAAGATGCTACAGATGAAGACGCTTTCCTCTTCAAATGCCATCGCCGGTCTTGGGAATACAATACTATGCCAGCTTGTCGAAGGGCGCTGGCGAGGGTGGATGGGTGTGACTTCTTTGTGTCTGTTCCTCCCTTTTCTGATGAGGACGTGAGGAAGGTACATCTTGACGGTACCGGGCCTTCTCACTTTCTATCTCCGGATATGCTTGCTTGGTTGCGCAATATCTGCCCCGCGCATCTGGTTTATCGTAATCAAGATAGTGTGTACTTGGAGCCTTACCTACCTAGTAGGTTTTCCCGCCAATTTGGTTATAGCCAGTTGTTCCTTGATTGTCCCAACCCTTGTTTGGGTTTTGAAGGCAGCGTTCTTGATGGCGTCCAAGCGTGGAATTATTATGACGCTTATCATACTCGGACCAGCTTCTCGGTTCCCGATGCTAAGGTGTTGAGGGAAATTTTGTACGTGGTTGCTTTGTATCACGTTATGGCGAACAAGCCTCCTGTAAACTTTGATCCGAGTACCAGTTTCATTGTGGGTACCGGTTTAGAGGAGAAGCCCAAGGGGGCTAAGGCTAGAAAGCAACTGGCGCTCCAGATTCCCCTCTCTGAATCAGAACCTTCCGAGTCGGCTGAGGATGAGGATGATAATGACAGCGAAGGCTCCCTCTCTGGTGGGGGTGAAGAAGTAGCGGATCAACCGCTTCCCACGCCCGACGAACCGACGAAAGATCTGTTGCTTACTACACAAGAGGGAGTAGTGAGAGAAGAACAACCTTCAGCCGTGTCTGGTCCCTCGCGTAAACGGGTCAGACACGAGTCTTCTGACAGTAGAGCGACCTTTTCCATGAAGAGAGCCGCTGTTAGGTCTCGTGGATTACTTATCACCGAGAAGGGTGAAGGTACAGACGCTACTCCGGAGGTAAGACCAAGTCGCAGTCATCTCTTTATCGTAGTTTTCTTTTCTCTCGAAGATATGACTTAGTCACTTTTCTTTATAGGTGCCCGATGAGCCGTCCTCTCCCGAATCGTCTACCACCCCTGAAGTTGCTCTGGCCCTTGCTGCTTTGATTAGCGACATGTGTGCCGCGGTCCTTTCTGCGGGTGCTCTCTCAGCGGTGGCTGGAAGCTCCCAGGGTGCGGAAACCTTGGCCCGGGGTGACGAAGGTTTCCTTGGACCCGTCCCTGAAACTGCTGATCTTCAGCAGTTCGACGCTGATCTCGGTGCGCCCCCTCCCGAGGATACAAGGGCGGAGGAGTCTATTGTACCTGACTCGGGGGCTGTTGGTGAAGGGGCTATGGTGGCTGCAGGTGAACCTCGGTCTTCACACTCCTCCACTGGTAAGATAAGCCAGATATTGACTAGTGAGGGGGCTTATTTGCTCTATCAACATATTCTCTGGGTCAAATCGATTCATGGTTGCCTTGGCCCTGCAGGTCCTGACCCTTTACTTCCCACCGTGGATGTTCTTGGGGAAGGCTCGGCCTGCCGTGATATGGGAGAAAGGAGCGTTCCCCCTTCTTTGTCATCCCATGTCGAGGAGCCTCCTGCCAGCTCTAGGCCGACGGGAATAGGGTTGACGATGGTCTCCGCCTCATCCTCAGCAGATTATACGGCTCCGGAGGCTGGCCTCTCGGCCCTACCGAGCATTCAAATTTTGCAGGCTGCCAAAGAGGAGTTGGCCGTTGTTCAAGCGTCCTTCCGTGCGGAGCTGGTTTCTCTTATAGCAGGAGCAGCGGATTCTGTTGCATCTTCTTCGGTGCTGCCAGCCATACTCCCATTGACACCCGTCTCCACGGAGACTCTGGACGAGGTGACACAGGACGTGGTCGACAGTTTCTATTGTCATTTAAAAAGGGGCGTAGATGCTGCCATAGGACGGGGGACCCCATTTTCTCTATCTCTCCAGTGTGCTCGGGGTCAGATTGCAACCTTGAAGTCCCTTCCTGGCGGGGTAGGATTGGCTGTACTGCTGGAACCTAAGCTAACGGAAGCTGATCAGCTAGTGACCCAACTACTGGCGGTAGGACAGGCGGGCTTGCCTGCTGCGATCGAGCGGGAGCGGGGCTTCCTCCTTGCTGCTCGAGATAGGATTAAGCTAGCCCGAGATACGGCTGGGCTAGTTGTACGGAGAGACCTTGATAAGTTCTCTGCTTTGTATGACCAGCTGGGTCGTAGGAGTCAGGCTTGCCGTGCTCGGGAAGAGTCTGCTTCTTGTGGAATCGCTGACACGAAGGAGCGCATCCTTCGACTTCAGAGGGAATTGGCCTTCTTAGAGTCAGAGCTGGAGACTGCTCAGGCGGAGCAGGCGTCAATCGTTCGGGAGGCCGAGAAGGTTTCCCGATCTTCTGATAACCTGGAGCGGGCCTTTAAGAAATTTGAGGATAACTGGCAGGCTCACGCTCACCTGAAGGACGAGGCGGTGCTGACCCACGAGGCGGAGCGTCGAGCCTCCCAGAGGTTCGAGCGGTCGGTTGTTTCGCTGACGGACCGTCTCAGGGCGTTATGTGCCCCAGAGCAGTGATCAGCTGTCTGTTTTCTTTGCTTTCTCTTTTTTTTGTTTCCTCTTCTTTTTTTTTGTAAGGGACGTGATCCCAAATGAAGTAGTACGTTGAATTTTGAATAAATGAGCATGTTTCAACTCATCATCTCTTTCTTGTACTTGTGGCGTCTGTGAAATTAGACTTGCTGGGGGGTTATTTGTGGACCTGTTATCCTAGGTGTACCTTGGTTTTAGGTACGGACAACAAGTTTGGACAGGATGTCCGGAACAGCCGTGGCAAAGTAGTCATGGACGTTCTCGGTGTTGGGAAAAAAGAATGCCGTAGAACAGCTGGGCTCCCGGGGCATGGTGGGGTGGTAGATTTATGCTAAGAAGCTTAGCACAGGAATATTTGTGGACCTATTATCCTTGGCGTACCCTGGTTCGGGATACGGATAATAGGGTGAAAGAAAAACCAACATATTTGCTCAGAGGTTATGAGGACATGGCAAACATGAGGGTTTTACCGTGGAATCTTCCTGCTCAGAGGTAATGAAGACATGGCAGGGGAGACTTCACGGAAGCTATTCGTAGTCAACAACGGACATTTGTGGACCCATTATCCTTGTCGTACTCCGGTTGTGGGTACAGATAATAGGTCGAAAGGAGACCGACATACTTGCTCAGAGGTAATGTGGACATGGCAAGCATGAAGGTTTCTTCGACGGAGCCTTCCCACTCAGAGGTAATGATGACATGGCAGGAGTGGGCTCAATGAAGAGGGGGTACATAGAACGACTCAGAGGTAGGAGAACGTGGAAGTTCTATGTGAGGGGCGGTTTGTTTTTGGTGGAAGTGAAAACGACTCAGAGGTAATGAGGACATGTCCGTTTTCGAAAATTTGTGGATCGATTACCCTTTTTGTGCACTGGGAGTGCGGGTATTGGATCATGAGGGAGGATCTCTTCCAGGAAGAAAGTTCAGATGCATAATCATACAAAACTTACTATCTGAAAGAGTGACCGGAATGTGAGTTCAGAGGCACCAGCGGGTACATAACTTGGTAAATTAACATATTGAGAAAGCGGGAGTCCAGCGGCACCAGCGGGTACATGACTCGATAATCTGAAGGGGATGTAGAGGTGAGTTCAGGGGCACCAGCAGGTACATGACTCGATAATCTTGAAATGTTGTGGGTGTGAGTTCAGTGGTACCAGCCGGTACATGACTCGATAATCTGAAATGCTGAGGGCGTGAGTTCAGTGGTACCAGCGGGTACATGACTCGAAGACCTTGTAGCGAATGTCGTTTAGACATAATATTTCTTCAGGAACTTGCCGTTGACGGGCAGCATGAACAAGTCTCCGTTTTGCTTTGCGAGGCGGTAAGCACCGTTGGAGAATACCGTCTCAATGATAAACGGGCCCTCCCACTTTGGCTGGAATTTGTCGGCGGTCTTGTGAGCCATGACCATTGGCCTTAGGACTGCCAAGACGAGATCGCCTACCTGGAATATTCTGATTTTGACCTTCTTGTTGAAGGCTCCTGAGATGCGTGCTTGGTACAACTCGATCCTTTGCTGAGCTAGGAGGCACTTTTCATCTAAGGCCTCTAACTCTTGCAGCCGACGTTGGTAGTTGTCGTTTGTCGTTAATTGATGTGTGAGGGCGACACGTAGTGAGGGGATCTGGGTCTCCAAGGGGAGGACTGCCTCACTCCCGTATACCAGGGAAAATGGTGTATTTTCGGTGGCTGTTCGGACCATGGTGCGATAAGCCCATAAGCACTCGTCGAGCTTCTCGTTCCAGTCACGTTTGTTGGAGGAGACAAACTTCTTGAGAAGTTTGATGATTGTTTTGTTGAACGCCTCTGCTAAGCCATTTGCTGCCGGGTTGTACGGCGTTGAGGCGATATTCTGAATAAGGTATTTATCACAAAACCGATAGAATGCGTGGCTTGCAAACTGCGGCCTATTATCATGGATGATTCTTCGGGGCAGGCCAAAGCGATAGATGACGTGATGCTTAAGGAAGCTGATCATGTTTGAGGTCTTAACTTCTGTAAGTGGGACAGCTTCTGCCCATTTGGAGAACTAATCCGTGATCTCAAGTATGAAGCGATGTCCTCGGGAGGAAGGTGGGGTGATTGGACCAATGATGTCCATTCCCCATGCTTCGAATGGCCAGGACGCCACCGTCGGATGTAAAAATTCGGATGGTTGGTGGATGAAGTCCGCGTGGACTTGGCAAGCTTTGCACTTTCTAGCATAATCTATCGCGTCTGCCACCATTGTGGGCCAATAGTAGCCCATTCGGCGAAAGCGGTCTTGCAGTTTCGGGCCGAGCTGGTGGGCCCCGCAGACACCGTCATGGGCTTCTCGTACGACTTATTTGGCTTCTGCGTTTGACAGACACCGAAGCAGTAATCCGTCATAGGAGCGGCGATACAGAATTTTTGTCTCTGTATCATAGAAGAATCTGAGAGAACGCCTTCTGATGGAAGTGGCTTCCTTTGGGTTCTCAGGCAGGATATCGTAGACGACGAAGTCGATGAATGGTTGTCTCCAATCTGGGGTGTCATCGATCGTCTATGCAGAATAACTTACGACGAATTGTAAATTGTTTTTGGGACAGACCAGTTCATGGCCTATCACTTCCACTGATTATCGATCATAATTCGGAACTGCTAGGGAAGCGGCGAGACCAGCTAGGGCATCGGCTTCAATATTTCGGAGTCTAGGGACGTGCTCGATGAAGAACCCCTCAAATACCGAGATGATATTGATCGCTATTTGATGATAAGGGATCATGTCTTCATGGCGGACCTCGTACGAACCCCGGATCTAATTGACGATTAGTTGGGAATCGTCGTATGCTTCAAGGTATTCTACCCCCAACTCTCTTATAAGTTGGAGGCCAATGACCAGAGCGTTGTACTCGGCCACATTGTTAGAGCAGGGTTCAGTGAGGGAATAAGCGCGGTTAATCACCAATCCGGAAGGAAAGATTAGCACTACCCCGACTCCGAGGACTATATTACCTTTAGGTCCGGTCCTCGAAGCGCCGTCGAAGTACATTCGCCATATATTTTTGCGAGAGGTTGTATGCGAGTCAGCAACCTCATCTGGGATCTCTTCGTATATCCTGGAGGACTCCGGGCCTGG
Organism: Iris pallida; assembly: GCA_029216955.1. Classification (NCBI taxonomy): domain Eukaryota; kingdom Viridiplantae; phylum Streptophyta; class Magnoliopsida; order Asparagales; family Iridaceae; genus Iris; species Iris pallida. The sequence continues at coordinate 5,377,929 of JANAVB010026199.1, read as the reverse complement.
GTGGGCTGCCAAGAAATCTGCCAGGGCTTGACCTTTGACTGCCTTTTGGGGGACGAAGATCATATGTTAAGGGGACAGCAATATTGCCTATGTAGCGAATCGAGAGCTGAGTGCCCCTGGTTTAGTCATGAGGACCCTTAGAGGGTTGACTCGTGAGACCACATGTATCGTTTGTCCGGTGACATAGTGTCGTATTTTCTGAATGGCGAACACCAGGGCGAGGCATTCCTTCTCCACTGCGGTATATCGATGCTCTAGCCCAATCATCATTCGGCTGAGGTAATATATGGCCTGTTCATGGCCTGCATCGTTATTCTGTGCCAGCAGAGCACCGAGGGAGTGTTCCATTGCTCGTACATAGAGCAGGAATGGTTTTCCAGGAACCGGGGCTTCCAGAACTGGAGGATTAGACAAATATTCTTTGATGCTGTCGAAAGCACGCTGGCATTCCTCGTCCCATACGAATGAGACTCCTTTCTTCATGAGGTGCGTGAATGGTCGGCATCGCCCGGAGAGGTTGGAAATGAACCTTCTGATGTAAGCTAACCTTCCTTGAAGGGCTCTAAGTTTACGGAGATTTCTCGGGGGACCCATCTCCATGATTGCTTTTGTCTTTTCAGGGTCTACATGGATACCCTTTGCAGTGATGATGAAGCCTAAGAACTTCCCGCTGGATACGCCCAGGAAGGACTTCGTAGGGTTCATTTTCAAATTGTGCGTTCGTATTAGGTCGAATATCGTCCTTAGATCCTGCAGATGGTCTCCTTTGCTACGGCTCTTGACGGTTATATTATCAACATAGCACTCCACCGTTTTGCGTAAGTGGTTTCTGAAGATAATGCTCATAGCTCTTTGATATGTGGCGCCAGCATTCTTTAAACCGAAAGGTATGACTGTGTAGCAGTACGTGCCAATCGGTGTTCGGAATGATGTATGCTTTTCGTCGTCGGGAGACATTTTGATTTGGTTGTACCCCGAGAAGCCATCCATGAATGACATGCGTTCGAAGCCGCAGGTGTTGTCGATCATGATGTCTGTGATAGGAAGGGAAAATTCATCTTTGGGGCATGCCTCGTTCAGGTTGCGGAAGTCGATGCAAATTCGAATCTTTCCATTCTTCTTGAGGATGGGTACTATATTGGCGACCCATTCGGGATGTTGCTCCTCACGAATGAAATTGCTGGCTATCAATTTATTGACTTCAGCTTCGATTGCGTCCATGATGCCTGGATGGAAGCGTCGCTGCTGTTGCTTGACCGGCTTCACGTCTGGTCGAATGTTAAGTTTGTGAAGAGCGATGTCAGGATTTAACCCTGGCATGTCTTCATAGCTCCAGGCGAACACATCAATGTACTCTCTGACAAGTTCTAACAGCGACTCCCGTTCTTCGTCGGTGAGGCTTTTACTGATGAAGATCGGTTTTGGAGAAGATTCGTTGCCGAGATCCACTTGTATGACCTCATCTTCAGTAGGGGTTCTCTCAGTTCGAAACGCTTTTCCCATTGTGCGTCTAATTGCTGGGCCCATGGCTCTAGCTCGAGAATTTTGGGGATGTCTTCGTCTTCTTCGTAAGCGTCGGCAAACTCCATGTTGACTGACATGACTTGTCTGAATACATCCCCGATGCTGGTATCTGAGTCGTAAGTTGGTGATCCGGTTGAATGTGACTGCCAGTCGCATTCTCCATCTGAACTTTTCGGGGTCGTAGTAGGTGTTACATACCCAAACCCGCATCGAGTTTTGTTATAGTAGTTCCGTGGTTTGCCTACCGGAACTGGCGGCTTCAAAGGTAATCGTCGCCCAGTGCCATAGTTCAATCCTGGCGTAGTCTCCAGGTCATACCCCTGTTTCTGCATGAGATATTTGGATTGAGGGCTATAGAGATACAGAGGTAGTCTCCCGACATCTGACCCGAGGTCGACTTCTTCTATGGTGAGGGGATGAGGGTTGTTCGTCCGGCCGAAGATGATTGGATGATCTCCTCCTTCGAATATTTGGTAAGCATCTTCTACTGGAGTAAGCTAGATTGCGGTGTACACATTTGTCACCTGTGTGTGTAGATGAGCGCCTATACCGTGTTCCATAGCATACATTGTACATAGCTTATTGAGCTCGGTGTAGTTCAAAGATAACCCTTTATTGATGAAGTAAGGTATCTTTTCTAGAGGGATTACATCATCAGCGGAGGGGACATTAGTGTGGGCAGCCACATACTTGGCTAGCTCCGGTTCCTCTTCGACTACCCCCTGTGTGAATGAAGACTGAGAGGACGACCTAGGAAGCTTGATTGTCAGTGGTCCAGTTGATGGAGCAGAGCGTGGAGTCGTTGGCAGACTGGCGACCCCCAGTTTGGCATTCGATGTGGAGCGGGGAGTGGCTGGTTCGCTGGAAGTGTCAGACCTTGCATCGAGGTGACAACCTTTCTTGGAAAGGCGTATTGTCAGCGGCCTGTCCGAGGGGTTGAGCTTTCCTGCTTGTGGTTGACTGACTCTCGGCAGTCGGATTGTCAGTGGCCCCATCGTGGGTCTCGGCACTTGGCCGGACCTTGGCAGCCGGATTATCAGTTGCTCCTCCTGCGCTGAGAGGCTGATTGTGTCCTTCCGCAGAGTGGCGGTAAGGGGTACAGACTTGCCCGATTTGCGAGCTTGGAGGTGGATCGTCAGGGGTCCCTCGGATCCCGTAGCCATTTCGGTACTAGCTTGTTCATTTCTTTCGTCAAGGTGCCTCTTCGACTTTTCGTATAAGCAGGAGTCCAAGTAGTAAGACTCGACCCCCTTGAAGGGATCGATATCAGCAAATTCTGTCTTTACGAAGCCGTGTTTGTCGACATATTTAAAGCACTGGTGTAGCGTGGAAGACACGATCATATAATCGTGTATCCATGGGCGCCCCAAGAGGATGTTGTAAGAAGTGTCTGCATCTATGACGTAGCAGGTGACTTCGAATTGGAGGTCGCCAATTTGACATTTCAGACGAATCTTCCCAATAGGGTAGCTCCTGCCCGAATTGAAACCGCTGATGGCGGTGCTTGTAGGTGTCAGGCGATGCATTGGGATGAGGAGATGATGTAGCAGGCCCTTCGGGATGATGCTTATGGAAGAGCCAGAATCAATGTGCATCCGATCCACCTTCACGTCGCCGATGTATCCCGTGTAGTATAGCGGGCGATCATGTAGGTTGGTTTTGAGGAGCATGTCCTGCGGAGTGAAGACGATGTTGGGCATTGCTCTCGTGCAGGCACTATCTTGGAGATCTACGGGTGAGTCATCCCCAGTGAGGTTAGATTGAGCGAGATAGGCATCGGCATTTTGGAGTGCTTCGCTCAATGCAATACGAACGTCCTTGGAGAGCCTTAGGAGTTCGTATAATAACAATTTGGCCGGAGTGTTAGCCAATTGTGCTAAGATGTCAAAGTTGTAGGGCCTCTCTAGCCTTCGGGCTGCGTCCTTTCGGAGAGATTTGTCGAAGCGAGTCTCCTTCGGCCTAGGCTTGTCGGTCGTCGAAGGTTGAGCCGGTCCCGGAGCATCAGTTGTAGTGGGTTGATGATTTTCAGCTGGACTGTCAACCACAGGTTGGGATTGCGCTCCGGACCGCGTGACGACGGCTGTAGCTTCCTCGTTGTCTGCTGAAATTGTGTGGCAGGTCCTGATTTTTCTACTCTTTTTGTTGGTGGGAGATGGTGTGGGTCGAGTTACTTCTGACACCAAGTCTGGATGGACCCACATGACCTCCCCTCGTGAGGTGGTGAGAGGTACTAGACCAGCAGCTTGTTCTCGGGGCGGAGGAAGATTGGTGATCTCCATTGTCGCGAGAGGGACGGGGATTACCCCGTCTTGCGTCTCCGTCGGAGGGAAGATACCGAATTGTACGGACACCATATTGGCTGCTACGGTTACCTCTTCGAAGTCGATGGCCAGAGCGTTCGAATCGATGAGGCTTTGGATGTACCGCTTTAGTTGGTAGCAGTCATGTGTAGCGTGGTGTACATAACGGTGGTAATGGCAGAACTTTGGGTTCTCCAAATCAGCCGGTCGAAGCTCCCGTCTTGGTGGGGGAAGCTAAATTCTACCTCCTTGTATGAGCATGTCTAAGATAGGCTTGACGTGGCCGTCTTCGAAAGAGTAAGTGATCTGAGGCCATTGCTTGTCTGCTGGCTGTGGCTCGGGCTTCTGGGCCGTGTCGGCCACCATAGCCTGTTTTTCCTTGCTGTCCCGATTGTTGGAGGGGTTACCCCCATTATCGTTGTTGAGACGCTTGCCCTTGTTTTCTCCTTCTGAGATGTGCAACCCCAGCTGGCAGGCCTTCTTCAGTCGTTCTTCAGCGCTTGTGGCGCTGATGATGAACGCCTTCCAATCTTTGAATTGACTCTCGCCCATCCAGAGACTGATCGTTGGAAGCAGTCTCTTTTGGCAAATTTCAATCAACGAAGAATCTGGATTTCCGGAAGGCAGCTTCATGGCGGTCTGGCGGAATCGCTCGATGTAGTTCCTTGTTAGCTCCTTCTCCCCTTGGACGATGTCCATGAGAGTGGACATAGTGACGTCTTGTCCTACTTCATAGAATCGTTCCAAGAACATGCGCTTGAAGCCGGCGAAGGAATGGATGCAATTGTCCGGTAGATTACGGTACCAATCGAAGGCGACTCCTTCCAATGCCCTAATGAATAACCGTGTGAGGATCGCATCCTCATGGGGCAGGTGGTCGGTGGTGACCTCAAAGTAAGTGATGTACCGACTTGCTGAGGTTTTGCCATCATACGGGTTGATGTTGAACGGCTTATATCTTGGTGGAAATGGAACATCCCTCCACTCAGCGGGGTATGGTTGCCGTATTCTGAGATCTTGAGCGTTTTCTCGAGCATGAAACATGGCACGGAGCTCCTGGACCTCTCTTCTTACTTCTCGGGTCTCATCCGTCGTGGCAGGGGCTGCTATTTCGGGAGGATTATTGCCCGGGTTTGGTGCCGCTGAGTTTGAATCTATATTAACTGGGGGGCCCGTACTTGTTTGACCTGGCGCTCCTCCTTATAGAGTGGGCAGGGCTGCTTTAATCTCGTCTACAGACTTGACCAAGGCAAGTAATATGGCTTCGAGACTGTCAATACGCTGGCGATCACTGGAACCACTTTGATTATTGTCCGTCATGAACACCGTCCTTACATGAGGAGTGATGGATGGAATGGTGGAGGATGTGCCCTCTGAGTCATACCCATGCACCGAGAAGTCATCGGGATAGGTGGGAATGTTCTCTTCGGGCTCGGACTCGGAGGGAATGGTATCCCAGCTTCAGAGCTTGCTTTGTCTTGAGAGTTACGGATGTCCTCGGGGGCATCAACGTCCGTTGCTCCTGATGGAAGAGTTGTTTGTGTGGACTCGGTTCCTTGGAACATCGGATTGTTGCGAATGTTCGGAGGAGTGCTACCCCCAGCTCTTTCAACCCACAGCGATGTGGATGATGAATTTCCTATCGCGGTAAATTTCGCCTTTGAACGGGTGTGTTGGAATACACCAGTGGAGGACAACCGTTTAGACGACAGTTTCTTAGTTTTAGTGGTTGACATCTTCGGACTGGAGATGCTCGTCTTCTTCCTTCTCTCTTCGACGGGGACTTTTTGAGCGGAATTGCAGGAGACAACCGGAGGTGCCTCATCTTTTGAGTTCGGGTGCTGTAGCCTTTGGAAGACGGATGGCCGATCTTCCGTCATTGCTGCGTTGTTGCAGCAGCAATTGACGATAATTTGGGTGCAGCGATGTCCAAGCGAGGACTCCTTGCACACCGATACTCCTTCTCTTTCCTTGCGTTTGTGGAGGATCGTCTCCCGCGGGTCAGAGGAACCACTCTGTTTGTTTGCCGCCAGGGGCTGGACTTGAGCAGTTGTATACAACTTTCCATCCGAGGCCCGTATGATAGTCAACTGGACGCCCCGATAGTCAGAGGTTGGGACAGCTGACTGGGCTTGATGAGCCCGCGCTGTCCTAGACTTCCTCCTTTTAGCACTTGTGGGTGCGTAATAGGAGGAGTCCAAGTTGAATGCCACAGAGTGTGGCTTATCATCCAGAGAATCATCAGGGTCGGGACCGTATGAGAGACGGTCGAAGACCGATCGAGAGAAGCGTGGAACGGACGCTATGCTGCTAGAGTTGGGTACCGTGCAGGCTGTCTGCATACGGTTGTCTTTTGCTATTGGATGAGTTATCTTTGTGCGGCTAGGAGTCACGACCATGCAGGCTGGCCGCATGCGGTTGGCAATTGTGGCCACATGGGTTTTCTGTAAGCGATTGACAACTGCAGCCTTATGTGTTTCATCCATGTGATTGGCGACTGTAGCTGCATAAACTATGCGGCTGACAGATGTGGCCACATGATTCTTCTTCATGCGACTAGCGGCTGTGGCCGCATGAGCTTTGTCCATCCGGTTAGCGGATGCGGCCGTATAAACCTTTTTCACTCGGCTAGCATCCCTATGCGGCTCAGTACGCATAGAGTTCCTCTTTGCCCCTGCAAGTCCGACATCATAGTGTTTTCTTCTGCCGGACTTGGGGACAGCAGAGTTGTCTACGGTCTGAAGCGGGGCCGCAGAAGAGTCCTTCTCGCCGTCTTGAGCAACAGAGGGTATACCGTCGAGGGCTTGGGGAGGAGCAAATGATTTTGGCCTCCACTCTCTGCGAGCCTTTGTCGTGCTGGTGCGCTTCTGGACCGGGCCAGCGCTTCCTTCGGAGAGCATCTCTTCAAACGCTTGTTGGTCGAAGCGGACGACCATCTTTTGTTGCGTGGAGCCAAGCTTGGCTGCATCCGATTGCGTCACCAACTCCTCAGCCGTGGAGAAGTTAGTCCCCAACAGAGTCGCCATCGTGTTTGCCATTGATTGTAAAAGTACAGAACAATTATCGAAGGACTGAACTTAGACTCACAATACAAACTCGCTTGTACAAAGAAAGCCTAGGGACGAAAATCTAGGTACAACAATCTAAGTACAATTGTTTATTTTGGATTCTGGGGGGTGACGATAGAGGCTCGGGAAGGCGACGGCAGCCCTGCCTTACTCCTTGGACGATCGGTATGCAGCCTTGGCTCCTTGTGAAAAGATGGTTGGCGTTGACGAAGAAGTGCTCATTTTGCTCCTCTGTTGCTCTCCTGGCTTCTCTCTCTCTGTGTGTATTTTCTCTCTGACTCTGTATTTTTTTATTCTTTTATTGCCGGGGGGTTGTAGAAAGAAATGATGCTGGCTATTTATAAGAGTGGGGTATGATCATTAGGGTTTGCTAATGATCATTTGTTTGGAATGTCGGCGCTCCTTCAATCTATCTGAACCCTTGATCCTGATTATAATAAATCTCGGCCATTAATGCGGATAGCACCTAATCTTGTGAGCAATTAATGTTAACTGCTTTAAATCTTCATGATAGATTCTACCAATGTCCGATTGCTCGCCATGTGTCCCATTGGCTTGATGATAAATGATATGCCTTGATCTCAGTAATTATGATGATGATGTCAAATATATTTGTTGAGATTCGGTTAAATCCTTGATTGATCCGATGCCACGTGTTTTAATTATGGGTCCTGCCAGAGCCGCATAGGATAGGCAAGACTTGAGCCGCAGGGAGATAATCTTCATGAACCGCATAGGACAACGCTTTATTGAGCCGCAGGGGATGAACTCTCAATGAGCCGCATATGCATAATCTTTACGAGCCGCATAAACTAGCATTGTATTGAGCCGCAGGGACTGGGCTCTCTGTGGGCCGCATATGGCTGATTTCTGCTGGCTATATAGGGTGACTTCTTAGTGAGCCGCATGGAGCTGTTCTCTATTTAAGCCGCATGAGATGTGCCAAGTGGCAATCTAGGACTTCTGTCGGATCGGGTCAGAGATTTTCCTCTTTTTTCGAAGTGTCTGTCATTATGGCAGAACCATTATGACGCTTTATGTCAGAGCCGTCACGGTCATTGAGTCGTGTCAGGACATTAAATGAGGCTACTACTCAAATGGCCAGCTGTGGGGAAGGATCCCAAGGGGGGATGTGGCGTCGATCGGGCCGCATATTCCTGTTGAACCGCATACACTCCCGAGCCGCATGAGACTGAGAGTCTTCTTTGAATCGCATAAGGCAGCTCCTGTATGAGCCGCATGGGCTTCTTCCTAGAGCCGCATGGACCATTACTCTGATATTTTCCATGCTTCTACACTCGCCAGTTGGGATTACACATCCCAGATGGAGAAGATAAGGACAGACGTCCTGGGTCCACCTCCAGCAACAACAAGAGTGGCGCTACCACCAACCGGGACAGTAAGGGCAAACAGGCCAGGGTCACTGATGCGACTCAGAAGCTCGAACAAAAATAGGCGGAAGGTTTGTGGCCCAAGATCTACTACTCATTTGAAGATAGTCATGTCAAACCAATCTTAAACCAATCTTCGATATGCTCCTGTAAGGGGGTAGGATTTAGCTCCCTCCACCAAGACGTGAGCCCCGAGCAGCAAAAATGGAGGATCCAAAATACTGTCACTTCCACCGCTATGTCCATTATGCCACTCATGATTGTTTCCAATTGAAGCGGTACATTCAGGGTCATATCGACTCAAAAGCTCTGTCGATAGATTTTGAAGAGGTTACCGTGGTGGTGAATATGCTATCTATTCAGTTCGGCAACTTCCCTCCGACAAGTACTCCAGACGGGGTAATACCTGTCCCTCGAGCAACGATGAAGGTTACTAATCTTTTACCCATCCGGAACCAGATATCTGGATTGGTACCTCTCACCACATCGCGAGGAGAGATCATATGGGTGCATCCAGACTTGGTGCCCGAAGTTACCCAGGGGTTGTCATCTTCTAACAACAAGAAGAAGGACAGGAAGTCTAGAGCATGCCACACAATTTTAGCCGAAGTTGAAGAAGCTGCAGATGTTGTTACCCAGTCTGAAGCACAAGTCCAGCCCGCAAGGGATAGTCCAGCTGAAGATCCTCAGCCGGCAACGTTGCCTCCCTCTGATGTTCCAAGGCCATCTCATCCTCCACTGACGAATAAGTCCAAGATAAGGTAGACCCGCTTCGACAGGCCACTCCGCAATAATATACCTCAGGGACTGGAGAGACCTTACAACTTCGACATATTAGCACAATTGGCTAATACGCCAGTGTAACGCCCCAGTCCCAAAATACGTAGGACTAGAACGCAATCATGCCAGCTGTATACATACGAAGTATATGGACCCTCGTATATATACATAAGCTGTAAATGCAGTAGCCAAGGTACTAAATCTCATCCACAAAGATAAATATGATATAAAAGTAACTTTGAATTTGTCATGTACACCATAGTTGGGCGATGACAAAGTCCACTACCAACCAAATTAAATATAGAAAAATATACAAGGAAAGAATTTAGCAAGCGAGAGCAATGGCGAGTCCAAGAGCAATCACCACGAAGGAAGGAATGGCATTAGCTAGAGCACCTGCAAGAAATCACGAAACACACACCTGGCGAGATAACCAGGTCCTCAGAGGGACGTAACAAGATACATCAACATGCCATATAATATACTGAATATAAAATATGCCACAATCAAAGAAAGTGACAAGACACTAATAAGATAAACTAACCAACTAAAGTGAACATGCAGTTAAGAAAAAACCTTTCATCGCATGAGCCCTGGCTGTAATGGGATCTAGTATAGTCCCCACTTGGGCACCAGTGACCGAGAGCATGACGTTGAAAAATGACAGTGGCCAACCTGAGAGGCTCATACCCGTATCTCCAGCGGAGCTTCCGGGTTATAGGGGAAGTGCAATCGAAGCCCATACGATAAGGAAATGTTCTTCCCACCCAATGTACCTATCATGTCGTATCCACGACCATGTAACACTACTAACCGTCAAGTCTTCTAACATACAACTATTGACAGTTAGACCTAACGCACGTCCTGCACGCATCAGTGATCAGCCAACACGCAAGTCCGTGAACTATATGCTACTCATAACTCACACATCACATGGCACAACAGTGTCAAAGTCTATGCAATGCACTAAGCTAGTGGTAGTCCCTTAACTCTAAGTCCATATGCAATCAAAGGTAAATAAAAAGGTACAACTAATATCACTGAGCAGGCAGTAATCAAGAACTAGAAATAAATGAACAGTGATATGTAAATAAAATGCAACTAAAATAAACAGTATAATGGCAAGGTATCTTGCCTGTCATTACGCCTGGTGTGCGATAATCTGAAAAGTCCAGCATGGTCCAATAGCCATAGTCATACAGTGGTCCAAGCCGCGAGAAAATAGGCAAGCATGATTAGTCGTGATCGAAACAATCTAGGGGGAATAATTAGAAGAAATTTTTGCAGAAGTAGAATAATATAATATTTTTGAAAACTTTTTATATTACTTGAAAATACCTTGGTAAAATAATAACTTTGATGAATACATAAATATTTGTGGAAAAATCATTTTTGGTCAAAACTATATTACTAAGTAAATATATATATTTCTTATATATAGTCACTTGAAAACAAAATATGATAAATTTTTGGAAATTGCCTTTTATTAGTTCAAAAGTATTTATACGCAAAATATTTCATGCCGCACATATTCTAGGTTTGTGAAATTTTAGAATTTACAGATAGAAAAACTTTATTTAATTAGATAAATAAAAATACTAGAGTTAGTTTATAATCAGAAAATCTTCATCTTGTATTTTTATAATTCTTTTAAATTATGATAATAATCCTATAAAATAATATGTAACTATTTCTCCCAAAATATAAAATATTAATAATAACAGTAGTATACAATAATAATAATAATAATGATTATGATAATTTAATGATAATAATAATGAAATGATTTATACTAATAATAATAATATGTATTATAATAATAATAATAATAATAATGATAATAAGAATTAATAATTATAACAGTAATCTACAATACTAATAGAATTAACAGTTATGAATAATATATAATAATAATACAATAATAGCAACCAGCTCATTCTTACCAATCCCAAATTTACGAGAGAGAGAGAGAGTGGAGAGAAAAGGGGTTCTGGCGTCGGCTCGTCGGCGGTCGATGCCGGCGTCAAAGGCAGGAAGGCGGCGCGGGAACTGGGGGGCAGCGGCGCGATCAGGTGGCCGGAGGCTCGGTGGCGACCGCGAAAAAGGGGGAATCGGCGGAGCTCTCGATGGTGGTCAGCGCGGGACGGCCGACCAGGCTTCGAGGCGGAGCCACGGAGAAGATGTGGAGGAGGCGGCGTTGCCAGGTCGGTCGACGGCCACGGGGATTCGCCCGGCGCGGCGGAGGTCGCGCGCTGGAGTTGGGGCTACGGCTGACCGGGCGGCGCTCGACACGCGCAGGGATGGGGCCGTTGGCTCTGGGCGTTGGTATGGTAGGCGGTCGGTGGGCTCTCGATGGTGCCCACGGTCAGCGGCTAGAGGATCAGGTAAAGGCTCTGTTCTTCTTCTTCTTGGTGTTTGGGGTTTATGGTGATGGTAGTCTATTTGGTTTTGGGGGCGGTTGCGGCCGGCGGTGGTCATGGCAGGGGTGGTTTTAATTGGTGATGAGCACGATGGACGGGTATGGTGGTTTGACCGGGATTTCGGGTGGGTTCTGGTGTGGTGAAGGTGGTGGTGGTTGCGATGTTGGTGACGGTGATGGGGCTGTTTGGTGGTTTTGGTCGATGGAGGTTGGGGGTTGATGACGAAGATGATGGTGGCGGTGATGGCCTGTGCGGGAAAGGTTGTGATCGGTGACGATGAGGAAGGCGATGGGGATGGCGGTGATAGGATTTGGTTTTAGGATTTGATGGTGTCGGGGTGTGTCCGACACGAGGGATAATTGTATTTGTAAATATGGAATAAAATATTTGATGGACACCGACACGATGCACAATGGAGTTGTGGATGGAAAATTTTCTGGAGGAGTACCTCTCCTTTTATAGGAGGTGGGAATTCCCAGTTTGATAGGGATTGGAATTGTTTAAATTCCAATTAGATAAATCGCCTATTTATTTAAACTGATTTAAAATAACTCAATCTAATTCAAATCAAATCTAGAAAATAATACTCTTCATTAAACTATTTTTAAATAAAGCCAATAAATCCTTTACAATTTACTTTACCATATTTAATCAAATATTTAAATTAACCAAATCCAAAATATCATTTTCATAGTTAAATAAATATGAAAATAATTAATTTCAAAAATTACTATAAATACTTAAATGTTACTTCATGATCTAACTTTCATAGATAACAAAATATATTAATAAGCAAAATTTACTTTTCACAAATCCTTTGAAAATATTTCATATAAACCGCAAATATTTTTTTTTCAAATCACCACTCATTTTTAAACGACGAACAAATAACTTTTTTTTTATAAAATAAAATATCATATTTTATTTTTGAACATGTACCTTTCCTAAAAATAAAATTTATAATAAAATATTTTTCTAAAGTATGTACCTAGACACATTCGCACTCGTCGAGAAATTATGAACGCAAATTTCGTACGTCACGTAAATACGACAAAGTCACTCATGTGCACGTATAGATACGAAATAATAAATAAAAAATATATATATACGAAATTTAAAAAAAATTGCAGAAGAAATTTAGGGGGTTTACAGCCAGCAAAGTTGTCACTATACGAGCTCCTAAGGCTCTCCAAGGATCTCCATGTCGAATTAAGCGAAGCACTCAAGAATGTTATTGCCTACTTAGCTCAGGTCAAGCCTCCAGGGGAAGACCTGACAGCAGATCTACAGGGCAACGATAGCACAGATCAATGTCCAATATCATATTTACTCCACAGGACATGTTGATCAAGTCTAATTTGCATGATCGCCCCTTGTACTACACTGGATACATAGGCGACATCAAGGTGGATCGGATGCATATTGGCCCTGGCTCGTCAATAAGTATCATCCCGAAAAGCCTGCTCCAACTTCTTGGCATCCTTATGCATCGGCCAGCGGCAACCAATACTGCCATTAGCGGTTTTAACTCGGGAAGAAGCTATCCCCTAGGGAAGATACGGTTGAAGTGCCAGATTGGCGACATGAAGACGGAAGTTACCTGCTACGTCATAGAGGTAGACACACCTTATAATATCCTCTTTGGGCGCCAGTAGATACATGACTATATGATCGTGCCATCTACCCTCCACCAGTGCTTCAAGTATGTCAATAGACACGGCTTCGTGAGGACCGAATTTGCCGACATCGATCCCTTCAAAGGGGTTGAGTCTTATTATTCTTCGGAGGCTTGTTTATACAAAAAATCTAAGAAGTACATCATTAACAAACTGGAGACCATCACAGGGCCAAAGGAACCCTTGATAATTCACCTCCATACCCGTAAATCAGGCAACACAGCACCCCTTGTCGCAACCTTGCATGAAGAGGTACCTGGTTCTCTCGTTCAAGCTGCGGAGTCGGAACCAATGGTCAGCCGACTCCCAAATTCAAGAGCCAAAGCCCATCATAGGGCCGATACTGATCCATTTACCAAAATCCATCGAAAGACCATCGAAAGACACAAAATCCCTTGCCAAGCTAGTTGTCACCCATCTTCCCAAGACAAGCCGACAACTAAAAGCTGATCCGACATACTCAAGCAAGCCAATATTTCAAGTTCGACCCTTGGTGGTCAAGTTGCCTAAGATGGCATCCCAACCTTTAGGATTGCAGGGGGTAACCGAAGAGGACGTAGAACTCACCGAATACCTGGTGGCACAAGTGGATGGTACCTCTCCTAATGATGTAATACCCATGGACGGAGTTCCTTATCTCATCAAAAAGAGGATACTGATGAAAATAAAAATAAAAATAAAAAATAAATACTACCTAGAGTGTCGAGTTATGTATATCAGGTACCCCTGAACTTACACTCTGCATCTCTACGAGTGACAAGTTAAGTATATTGATACCTCTGAACTTTCGCCTTAAAGTTTCGACCACCATATATCATGCCTATACCACCCCTGTTGGGTTTCGTTTCAAAATCTATTACCCGTACTACCAGTGCGCAGAAGGGTGATAGGTCCATAAAACTTACCCTAATCTATTACCCGCACCACCAGTGCAAAGAAGGGTAATAGGTCCATAAAACTTATCCTAATCTATTGCTCGCACCATCAGTGCATAAAAAGGGTAATATGTCCACAAAATTCCCCAAACAGGAAAAACAACCATGTCCATATTACCTCTGAGTTGTTTTCCCATCCATAACTGACAAATCACCCAATATATAGAACTTCCACGTTGATAACACCTCAGAGTTGTTCTGTGTATCCCCATCTTGTCGACTCCTGCTTTGTCCTCATTACCTCTGAGTAGGAAGGCCATACTTCAGACCCATATTTACCACGTCTTCATTACCTCTGAGTAAATATGTCGATTTTCTCTCCACTTGTTATCAGTACTCACATCGCCAGTACACAAAAATGGTAATAAGTCCCCAAAAATTATCCTAATCTTTTACTCTCACCATCGGTGTATCAAAGAGTAGTAGATCCACAAAATATCCTTCAAATCTATTTGCTCGTATTTTTAAAAAATGCACCAAAGGGCAATAGGTCCACAAAAAAAGTCCTCCAGGGGATATTTTTATCAAAATGCCGCTCATTAGAGCGGAGTGATTGTATTCTGCTCTCACAAAAAAAGAGAACAAAGTCTATTATTCATCAGCAACACATAACTTGCTAAGGATGCCCTCCAACTGTGCATTTGAGCGCTCAATTCTCAGTTTGACTCAGCGTTCAGCTTCCTGGGATAACCTCTCGGCGTCCTCCAGATGCGTATGAGCCTGCCAATTTTCTTCCAGTCTCTTCAGTGCTCCCTCTAAAGCAGCAGAGGCTCGGTTGACTTCATCAGTCTCCTTCTAGATCTTTTCACTCTCTTGACGAGTGGCTTGGAGCTCAGTCTCCAGAGATGTTAACCTAGCCTGGAGCTGGAGGAACTGCTCGTTAGTTTCGGCCATAGCACGAGTAATGGTCTATTCGCGAGTCAAGAAAATCTCTCCCTCACGGCTCAGCTTGTCATACTTAAGGGACAACTCCTGGAGGTCCTTCTCCAAGGAGGGCTTGGTTGTCTCTTGAATATCCTTCACCTTTTCTACGGCTGATACAAGAAAAGCACGCTCCTGCTCCACTATGGCAGACACATCTACTTGTCACAGTTTCTGTAACTGGATTAGGCAGTGATGAGCCTCTGCCAGCTTGTGCTCCAGAAGGACGACCACCCCTTCTCCACTTGGGAGCATCTTCAGTAGGGCAATCTGGCCTTTGGCGTAGTGGTGGGCTACGGCAAATAAAGTCCCTCTCCTCAAAGCAGCCTCGACCCCCATTTCAAATGGCGATAAAAGCTCTCGACAACATCCCTTGACAACTCGTCCAAATTCTCCAAAGAGGACGGCATCGACGAGATAGCACCTAAGGAAGCTGAAGGCTTCTGGAAAGGAGGTACACTTGAGCTCGAAGATCCTGTTATAAGGAAAACAAACTCCGAGCGACGAGACTCCCGCACAACAACAATCTTCTTTTTCGCATCCCGAATGAGCTGAAGGCTGGGCAGGGCAGAAGGTTCAAGTTCCAGGAAAGAGGCAGTTCCAACCGATCCCGCATGCGCCAAAGAGGAAGAAGGAGCCGGGATGTCTGTGATCAATACGGTAGAAGGCACCTCAACTCGAATCGGTAGAAAAGAAGGAATGTTCCTTGCTCGTACCAGGTCTGCCCCTGGATCCTCCGCTATTTCCTCCTTCGCGGCCACATCTACTACCGGTAGCAACAAGGCAGGTCATGTAGGTCCGGCACAACCAGCAATCAGCTTGACACGAAGAAGATGGAGTTGAAGCAAAAAAATCTCCTCATTGGTGAGAAAGCGATATATCTTACCAGAGGAGAAGGACAAAGGCTAAGGCTCAGCCAGAGTTGTCTTAGCTCCTCTCACCGTTTCTACGACTCCGGTGGGGTCAGCGGCGGCACCCGAACCATCAAGGCTTGTCATTTCCGCCCCTGTTGCTCCAGGTATAGACGTAATGATATCAATACCAGCCTGTGAGGACCCCGCAACATCAGGGTCGGGACCCAAAGAGGAAACCACATGGGAGGCAGCTGGTGATAAAAGGTTTGTCTCCTCCAATGCCTGTAAAGGAATGCCTTCAGATAACATCCCAAGGACAAAATTGGGGCTTGACGTGAAAGAACTTACCCTCATATCACCTTCAGCACCACTACCCGTTTTTCTAATACCAAGCCTACGGAACCTAGCCATGATCCGCTTCTGAGATCGAGGTCTACCAGCGATAAGAGGTACGGGTCCGCTTTGTGTACATGGAGGATTCGACACAGGTGAAGGCACACGTATAGCCAAAGGACTTGTAGAGGGCTGGAGACCCTCAAAGTCATCTTTTTCCTCCTCCGTGCTGACAGAGTCAAAATCAAAAACTTTTCTCTTTCCCTTCCTCGTCCTCTTTCGAGAGTCCCTTAGTCGCTCCTCCAATTTTGTATCGACAATAAAACTGGTACAAAGTCGTTGGGAGGCACATTCACAGATACGTAACGAAGATCTGCCGTGTATGTGATACGCCCCGAAGTCTCGGCATCAGGTAAGACGAAGCAGAGCTGGGTATGGATCGCCGAAATATAGTGCTAGGCTCGGATGCCATCCAAGACACTTTCCTCGAAACCCAAACAAGGTTTAGGGGTATCCAAATATAATGGCTATACCCAAATTGTCGAGAATACCGGCTAGGTAGGTATGGCTCTAGGTATACCAGATGGAAAGGACGGATACTCGGTAAAAGGCGGGACCGACAAAAAAAAAGAGTATCTATCCACCCGCATGAGAGCGACTTGGCAGTCATGAAAGCTGGTACAATTCTAAGGCATATTGCGATAGTGGTAGATAAAGGTATCGCCACTTGTTGTATCGCCCTCCGGACCAGGTCGCATCAGAGAGGGGCAATGCATCAACAACCACCCCATTAAATAATGATACGGTAGCTCGTTTCTGTTGAAGGGTGTAACCCCTCTTTATGGAATTTTGATAATATATTTTATTTTTTTATTTGGATTAAATGGTGACTTTTAGAATTTTTATAAATAATTACTTAGTTAATTATTACGATAGACGACTTTGGCCATGTTAGAGTTTTGGAGTACAAGATGACTAGAAATCGTGGCACGGATAGTACAATGGCATGCTTTGACTAGGATATTAGTTCTAGTAGGAAAGGCCGAGCCATAGTGATGTCCTAACTAGGAAAACCAGTCAAAATTGCGACTTAACCCTTACCGAAGATTTATTTATTTATTATTTATATCATTGAGTTTTAGGGAAATCGGTTATACCATTTTAGCCCGAACTGGACCCGAACTGAGCCCAAGCCCATGTAGGTCATGCGACACGACCAATGACATTCGTGTTGATGGAATTTGGTATGAGGGTGTTGTGTTTCGTTTTAATGATTTAATGAATACTTTCTAGTATCCGTAATTAAATATTATAAATATTATTATTAGTTGATATTCAATGACATTTATAGAAAATGGGTCTTGGTACATTTTAGGATTATTAGACTGTGTAAAATGGTATATACACCGTTATTGATTTATTGAATTTCGTTATTATTATTATTATTTTATTGAGGTTATTATATAATATTATTATTGGTTATTATTTCAGAATAAGGTATTTTAAATATTCCTTACATTTTAACAAATATGTGCATAATTATTTTAGTCTATATGTATTATACATATATGAGCAGATATCTACATATAGGTAAAATATATATTCTATATGTAAATATATAATTATGCGACAAAGAGAACAAAAGGATTAGTCAAAGGAAAAGAAAAAAAATAAGAAAAGGAAAAAACAAAATAGTAATAAAATCCCAACCGAACTCACCCTGCTAAAACCCAGCTCAGCCGAGCCTTTGCAAGTTCCCAAAACCCGATTTTCCCAACAGCCCAAACTCGAGAGCCCTGCTCGGGTTCAACAACTACGTATATATATAACGCGAGAAGAACGAGAGATATTCTTATCAAGCCTAAGCCCCGCGACCCCTGGCCTCAGGTGCGCCACCGCGTCGCCGCTGCTGGTCAACCGGTGGGCGACGGCTAAAACCGTGCTCGGGTTGCAGCGGCACTGACAGCAACGAAGCAATGCAGAAGCGCCAGTACCCCACAACGCCCTGTTTGAGGTACGATTTCTCTCCCGTCCTTCGACGATATTGTAAATCATTTTTATAGATTCGTTCAAAACATAACCATCTAAAACTCCATCATTTAATTCCTACCAAACTGTTTGAGATTCCACAAGGAATAGAATCGAAATCGAGAGAAAAACCTAGAGTTTCGAGAAAACGGGACAAAACGAAAATATCTAGAACAATGATTGGGAAGGTAACTCCTAGCCGATCCATCGACGGTTTTAAAATCTTTTTGACGAAAATCCTAGACAACCTATAGAGCTTCATAACTTCTTTTGTAAACCTTGATTTTGTCAACCACGCGTCGTAAAAATTGATTTGTAAAATCGAGAAAAACTCGATAAATCTGTTTCTCAAAAACATAGAAAACCTTCGATATGACGTGCGCCTCGCGACGTGGTCGTACACCGTAAGCATCAAAAGGTGTATACGGATATTGCGGACGTATAGGCTTTGACGGAATTCTAATTGGTTGCGCGTGCGCGACAAATTTGATGTGTATCCGTCGAATTTCATCGTATCGGCCTCTGTGTAAAATTCTTAATTACTTTGTGCATGTTCGTCAGATCAAGACGAAACTTGCGCCAACAGGATCGTATCATTTTTCTGGTCCTGTATGCCAAGTTTGGTCCAATTCCGAGACAGATGATCGGATCGTCGTTTTGCAGGCCCCACGGTCCGACTCAACGGACGATTTCGTGCACAGCCCACCGGAATCCAAAATTGGACATACCGTTGGGTTCGTGTCATCAAAATAAATCTGCAAATATATACTTTGATGACTTTAGAGACCATTGACTCTGGCACACTTTTTTGGTAAAAGCGGGTCCAACGACGGACACCATTTTGACCCAAAATTACCGTTTTGCTCTTGTGTTCGAAATTGGACTTAAAGACAGGCTTTTTTAGCTAATTCGACTATACTAAGAATATTGGTGATATTTATTTTAGCTTCCAGGGACTGTTGTACGAGTTTTGACTATTGTGGCACACTAAGTGGTTTGGATTATCGGTTTTACTAGCAAAAGACCACAGGCGAGTATAGTTTATTGTTTGTTTTCAGTATTGATATTTACTATACGTCAGTGTTTAGTCGATAGATATGTGATTTCAGTTTTTTGTTGATTTTGTTCCTTGTGTCGGGAGTGTGAAGTACCAACGATGTATGATCTGACTTTAGACCGTATAGACCGTGATTATTATTACATTTATACTGTGTATACCGTGTAGACCATGATTATTATTGCATTTATACTATGTAGACCATGATTAATATTACATTTATACAATGTAGATAGTGTTTCTTTATTGTAGTATTTCGTGTAGACCGTGTAACTTTAGACCGTGTAGATAGTGTAGACCGTGTCGCATAATTGTCCCAAGACCGATCACATATCAAAGGTACCTCAGTCGGTCAGTTGGTGAGATTTTATTGTAATTTATTTTTTGTTCTTAGTATTCAGTTTTATTATGTCTTTCTTCATTTTATTTTATGAATCATATGTCTAAAGGCTAACCCATGTTATATAGTCATTTTCATGTATTGAACTGTATTCAGTGAATTGTACTCGTTCCATTCCTGACTGGAAACCAACATTTTTCAGGTTAGCCGTGGATTCACTTAGATTGGGGAGTGACGGGTATATTTGCAGACGAAAAGCCTAGAGTATATCTAGATAGATGAGTTGTAGTCATTCCAATATTTGTACGAGTTTATATTTTCTGCAAATGTAAACCTTACGAATATTGTAAGTTAAATTAGTTTTTGTGAATGAGCAATTGTTTTATTTATTTTGATCATCATGGTCGTGACAGCGTTCTACCGCCGACTCTGCGGCATAGGCTGGCTTGGACACGTCTCGTTTCCGAAAAAATTGGGTGCGGGTCGTGACAAGTTTTTGTGGTGGCCCATGCAGTTTGTTTTCACAAATCATACAAACTTGTGATAGTACTTAAGTTAGTTGTACTATTACGAGCCTGCAATTAGGAAATGCTCATTCACGAATTAGGGTTAATTTGATTTGAGAGAATGACTAGGACTAGGAGTCCCTTAAACAAATTTACTGATGGGTAGTCTAGGCCATACAATTTAGATGAGGACTAGTTATTAATTTTGATAGTTTGTCCGATCCCCATAGGTACACTATTACCTCTTGATATGACGACATGATCCAATGTGGGTAAATTTTTCACTTGGTGAGATAGGACTTCATTAATGATCCAACCTTGATAAATTGTTCAATTCCTTGCCCCTTAGATATCATCCTCATATCTTAGCCCGAACTGCCTATTTAGTTCATATTTTGCCCTAGCTAAGAATTATTATTTTATATAATTTCTGATTATATTATCCATATACGGACCTCGAATTAGTTTCGGTTCAAAGTTTTTCCTCAATGGTTGAATATACATGGAATAGATATTGGAATATTTGTATTTCTTTGTCTCCAGTTATTTCCTCCATGTTCATATTTTATTCTGGGGATTATGACTGATAGATACTTACGCTTTATTTTATAGTCAACTTGTTGAACCTCTAGAAACTTATGAATTTTTTGAAGATATAGTTAAAGGAATGATAATTAACTCATAATGGCAGAACAGCAGCGCACTGCCGCTATTTAATTGAATTATAAAGACTATGGATTCATTGCAGCCAGCAGCGCACTGGTGAGGGACAACCCCTGGAGTTGAAGTTAGTTTAAGAAAATATAGGTTATAGAATATTGCTAAAATATGGCTAGTGGTCCTCCTTGATTGTAGTTCTATTTGAGCCAATATTGGATAGAGTTAAGAAGTGTTCGATTTTATATCAGGTTTGAGTTACGAAACCAAGGGTTTACCACAGCCAAAGTATACGGGAGAGGCGTAATCCTTGGTGAAATGACTTCAAACATGATTACAAGTTTAGGATACCATAGAGGATAGAAAATGCCATGTGTGACCCATAAGATCTAAATCCAATAGTAGTGGAAGTTCTGTAAGTTGGGTAGCATGTCTCCCAACCTAGCATTCCGCGGTCCTTGTGACCTATTGACGAGGTAATTGACTAACACTAATAGGTTTAGCTGGAATATGGAATTTAGAAGTCCATAACCCATTGGTTGACCAAGGTCTTATGAATAAGAGGATAGTAGGATGACCGTATAAGCAAGAACACCTAGTAAATTTTTATTCTCACAAAACTCGAACTACTTGTAACTCCTTTCAAAATCTCACGTACTCGTATTTTGACTATCTTGACCAATGTTGCTATTATAGCCTATTTTTGCAAGCTCACTCTGTTCTCGAGCTTGATTCAAGACACATATTTAGTGGGGATGCCTATTAACATATTGACTAATCAGAATCGATGTATTATGGTCTGATCAACCGTAGTGCACTCGGTTTGCTCTTTCTTTGATTATCTTACGTGGATTGAGATATCGAGGTACATATGATCTCATCTGCGATTGAATTGACAATTCCTCTTGAATTATACATTTGCCTTTGAATAACGAAATTGTATTCAGTGATATCTCCCTTGAACTCTTTATTGTTTTTGTCTTTCACTGATTTGGAAAGACGAAAGCTCGTGATTGGTAGAGAGGTACATAGTATTCCTATGGCTAAGATAGTTGTATACACAAGTGTAGCTACCATCGGCCAGCCACGTGACTAGAACCTTGCCTTGAGTTACTTGTTCTCCTTTCGACCCTCAAACTACTATTGGAACCCTCTAGCCATCTAAATTTGAGAATGATTAGGATTTTACCCTTAGTCAAAATGCCAACCTAGGGGACTATCTCTTCTCAAGAACCAATTATTGTGAGTCTCTAATTATTTGCTTGAAGCTTGCCTTAACTAGCAACTCTTAAGCCTTAACCCAACCCTTCCTCGACCAAAGCCCACAGTTAGACATGAGGTGAATGGACAAAGGAAAGGACAATCATTTACCGTGACTAGGATAGACACTCATCCCGAGATTGGTTTCCAACAAGTATTGCCCTAGTTATGTAAATTTTATTATTAAGACCTAACTAGTGTTGGAACACCACAGTCACTAGTTTAGCCAATACCATAGCTTAAATACACTGTCATATTATGATCTACCAGTGGTCAATAGCAATACATGATCACTACAACTCTTGTGAAAATAGTTTGGCAGGCTTGACACCAATAGAGAATCACGACTCAGTTGTTAAAAATCTTTTAAATGACGTGCCTTAGAGTTGGTTAACCCGTCGATAACTCTTGAATATTGTGGACGAGTAGATCATTTATTTTAACAACCCTGTGTCATTATACACACTCGCCTTCCATTCATTGAGGAACGATCCTCGAGTTGAATTATACCTACCGTATCCCGTTACGACGTGCCTTATTCTTTATTAACAAGAGTAGAAGTACAATACCCCGACTTTGAAATTCGTCTAACCCCATTATTCCTAAAACCATGTCCTAGCTTCTGGGGTGAGTAGACTGTAAGCCTTCTAAAATTTTGGGATATACGAGGAATACCGATTGATTAGAATAATTTCCATTAGGATGATAATTAGTGCCCCATGGACTCCCACTTTCCATTTAGTTCATTTTGTGTCCCTGGCCGTGCCATTAATATTCAGAGCACGAGACCAGCTGTTACCTTCCAACAAATTTTACATACAAAATATAGACGAGTCCACCTTCATCTAAGTATATCATGTCCCACTCAAATATGTCCCCTTGTAATCTATTTTTATGGTACGACTTTCAGGACAAAAAGGACTAGCTATAATCCTTACCATAATACTCGTATACTTCCCGACTATAATTAGAGACTCAACCTCGACTCAAACTTTTCAACCCAATATATGGTTGTGATCTTCTCGAAGCCCACTACGCACATGT
Source organism: Iris pallida (assembly GCA_029216955.1). NCBI lineage: Eukaryota > Viridiplantae > Streptophyta > Magnoliopsida > Asparagales > Iridaceae > Iris > Iris pallida. Next base: position 5,354,835 of record JANAVB010026199.1, on the reverse strand, counting down.
CACTAGTGTGCCACTCAATTGTGTCTTCTCGTGCTACTTAAACACAAAAGTCACTGAAGGCGCAAATTTTGTGCTTTAAGGACCTAGCCAACCAATCTGACTGGCAACTAGCTCAACCACGGGGATAGAAACCTATTCTAGGTTACCCTAACCTAGTAGAAGCAGTATAATCATTGGGATCTTGACCAGTCTACAGAGACTAAAACTCGAGGTTCATCCAACCAACGATTGATGTCCAATCAGGAACCCATTAAGACCCAGTTAAACCATCCATACAAACCACCATTTTTGGAATATATAAAACCGAACTATTTGAGATAGGTCCCTATACCGATTATGTAGCCTCCATCTATTAAAATGTGAAGTCATTCGTAACCCTTATTCCATCTACCTAGAAGTCGTTGCATTTATATCCCTTGTTTGTGTGTTTAAATAACCACAGAAAAAAATCACAATCTTGATTTCTTAAAATTCTATTCTATTATAGAACCTTGTTTAGAATTTCGAGAATGGAACTTCTGTATTGCACGGATTGCAAGCCACTCTAAGAGACGAAGGGTGCTTCGATTTAGCGAGTGACTAGACTAGAGTAGCCACACTAGCAAATAAGTCAATGACTCACAAACTTTCTTTCTATCTGCATCTTGGATACTCTCTATCGCTCTTGAAACTTCATAATTGCCTTTGATTATTCATCCTTATCTTCTTGTCCTTCCTATTGCAGAGTGACATATAGTCATGCTTATTAGAATTTACCAATATTTTTGCTACTTGTGTAAATTTGTTACTTGTAAGATTTTGTGTTGTTCGATAAGATATGAGAGGACTATAGTGGCCATAAGCAGTAGATATCTATTGGTAGCAATTTTAGCAATTAGTTGGGAGATTACAAAGTTTTAGAAACACGAAAATTGAGGGAGTAGTGTGACCAAAGGTAGGTAGAAGTCATCGGAGTTTCATTGTTACAAAATGGCTATGAGGAGGATATAAACTGTTTTAAGGAATTAAGATTCGAGGAGATTAAGGTAATGGTAGATTTCCTTTTTCAATTTAAGGAATAGTTACGAATTAGAATTTTGAGGACGAAATTATTTTTAAGGTGGGTAGATTTGTAACCCCTCTTCCCGGAATTTTTATAATATATTTTATTTATTTATTTGGATTAAATGGTGACTTTTAGAATTTTTTATAAATAATTACTTAGTTAATTATTACGATAGACGACTTTGGCCGTGGTGGAGTTTTGGAGTACAAGATGACTAGAAATTGTGGCACGGATAGTGCAATGGCATGCTTTGACGAGGGTATTAGCCCTGGTAGGAAAGGCCGAGCCATAGTGAAGTCCTAACTAGGAAAACCAGACCAACTTACGACTTAACCCTTATCGAAGATTTATTTAATTATTATTTATATTATTGAGTTTTAGGGAAACCGGTTATTCTATTTTAGCCCGAACGGGACCAGAACTGAGCCCAAGCCCATGTAGGTCATGCGACATGACCAATGACATTCGTATTGATGGAATTTGGTATGAGGGTGTTGTGTTTCGTTTTAATGATTTAATGAATACTTTCTAGTATTCGTAATTAAATATTATAAATATTATTATTAGTTGATATTCAATGACATTTATAGGAAATGGGTCCTGGTACATTTCGGGATTATTAGACTGTGCAAAATGGTATATACACCGTTATTGATTTATTGAATTTCGTTATTATTATTGTTATTATTATTATTATTATTATTATTAATATTATTATTATTTTATTGAGGTTATTATATAATATTATTATTATTGGTTATTATTTTAGAATAAGGTATTTTAAATATGCCTTGCATTTTAACAAATATGTGCATAATTATATTAGTCTATATGTATTATACATATATGAGCAGATATCTACATATATGTAAAATATATATTATATATGTAGATATATAAGTATACGACAAAGAGAACAAAACGATTAATCAAAGAAAAAGAAAAAAAAGAATAAGAAAAGGAAAAAAACAAACTAGTAATAAAAGCCCAACCGAACTCACCCAGCCAACCGAACTCACCCTGCTAAAACCCAGCTCAGCCGAGTCTATGCAAGTTCCCAAAACCCAATTTTTCCAGCAGCCCAAACCCGAGAGCCCCGCTCGGGTTCAACAACTATGTATATATATAACGCGAGAAAAATGAGAGATGTTCTCATCAACCCTAAGCCTAGCGACCCCTGGCCTCAGGCGCGCCACCGTCGTGCTGCCGCTGGCTGGTCGATCACCGTACGACGGCTGAAACCGCGCACGGGTTGCCGTAGCACCGACAGCAACGAAGCAAGGCAGTAGCGCCGGTAGCACAAAATGCCTTGTTTGAGCTACAATTTCTCCCACGTCCTTCGACGATATTGTAAATCATTTTCATAGATTCGTTCACAACCTAACAGTCTAGAACTCAATCATTTAGTTCGTACCAAACTGTTTGAGATTCGACAAGGAATTGAATCGAAATCGAGAGAAAAACCTAGATTTTCGAGAAAATAGGACAAAACGAAAACATCTAGAACAATGATTTGGAAGGTAACTCCTAGCCGATCCATCGACGGTTTTGAAAATATTTTTGAAGGCAATCCTAGACAACCTATAGGGCTTCATAACTTTTTTGTAAACCCTGATTTCGTCAACCACGCGTCGTGAAAACTGATTTGCAAAATCGAGCAAAACCCGATAAAACTGTTTTTTAAAAACATAGAAAACCTTCGATACGACGTGCGTCCCGCCAATCCGGGCAACGTGATCACACACCGTAAGCATCAAAAGGTGCGTACAGATATTGTGGATGTATGGGCTTTGACGGAATTCAAATTGGTTGCGCGTGCGCGACGAATTTGATACGTATCCGTCGAATTTCACCATATTGGTCTCTGTGCAATTTTCTCAATTACTTTGTGCACGTTCGTCAGATCGAGATGAAATATGCACCAACAGGATCGTATCATTTTTTTGGTCCTATATGCCACGTTTCGTCCAATTCTGAGACAGTTGATCAGATCGCCGTTATGCGGACCCCACGGTCCGACTCAACGGGCGATTTCGTGCACAGCCCACCAGAATCCAAAATTGGACATACCATTGGGTTCGTATCATCAAAACAAATCTGTAGACATGTAGTTTGATAATTTTAGAGACCATTGACTCTGGCACTCTTTTCGGTACAAAGCGGGTCCAACGGCGGACACCATTTTTACCCGAAATTACCGTTTTACCCATGTGTCCGGAATTGGACTTAAGGATAGGTAATCCTAGCTAATTTGACTATTCTAAGAACATTAGTGATGTTTATTTCAGCTTCGGAGGATTGTTGTACGAGTTTTGACTATTGTGGCACACTGAGTGGTTTGGATTATCGGTTTCACCAGTAAAGGACCGCAGGCGAGTACAATTTATTATTTGTTTTCGGTATTAATCTTTACTATATATCAGTGTTTATTTGATAGATATATGATTTCAGTTTTTTGTTGATTTTGTTCCTTGTTGTGTCGGGAGGGTGAAGTACCAACGATGTGTGATCTGACTTTAGACCGTGTAGACCATGATTATTATTGCATTTATACTGTATAGACCGTGTAGACCGTGCTTATTACTACATTTATACTGTATAGACCGTCTAGAACGTGATTAATATTGCATTTATACCGTATAGATAGTATTTTTTTATTACAGTATTTCGTGTATGTTGGCCCATTGGTCATGGTCAAACCTGATTTTAATAATTGATCAAACTCTGTCTCGATATAAATGCAAGTCAATTCAGATGTTTACCTAGGATGTTTTGGACACTGCTTAACGATGGATGTCAACTATGTTCAAGACTGAAGCTGTTTGCCACTCCGATTGTATTTTCTGTTAAGCAATATAATTTTTTATTTTATTGAGTCTAGTAATACGTTGTACACCAAGTCGTACTGGCAAATAGGCTATCCGAAAACGTTTTTCAAAACCATCCTATTCTTTTACAAATGACCTATGTTTTTGAAAAACCTTCTTTTTACAAAAAGCTTCCGAAAGACTTTTCAAAAAGCCAAATTGATTTTTCTCAAAAATAAACTGGCAGAACCCTAGCAGAACTCGTCCCGAGTTCGGCTAGAGTTTGGCCAAGTGGAACGTTAGTGAACGTTGGATTTTAAACTTGGTCACCCTTCAGTTGCGGTTTCTTACAAAGAGTTCTGTCAAAATTCTGCCCGAATTCTGTCAGAGTTCTGTCTTTGGAAAAACTATAAATAGAGAAGCATTTCGATCATTTCAAATCACCAATTCACTTTCAATCTCTTCTCTTCTAAAGCTTACATTCTTCCAAAGAGTTCTAAAAAGTTTTCATTTTCAAATCCCAAGCCAGTTACAATCCTCTAGTCGATTTGCCAGTGCGGTACGGTCTAGAAGTTTTAGAGTGATTGTAATCAGAGGCTTGATAGAAGATACAACTCTTCACAATGAAGTTGGTCGAGTTCTTCGTATCAAAGTTTGCATCTGTAGAAGTTGCAAGGACTTCATATAAAAACTTGCGGGATTTTCCAATAGTGGATTCAACTGGAAGCTAGAGTTCTTCCGACTGGACTAGTCCTCAAAAGAGGAAAACTAGTATAAATCTCGGTGTTTATGTTTGCCTTCTGATCATTTTTAATTTCTGTCATTTACTTTGTGATTATTATTATATCTGTGATCTAACTGCTAATAAGATTTTTTTATTAGCAATATTCCGCTGCCTACTCTATTCACCCCCTTCTAGAGTATTCTGCTTTACGATTTTGTTCCTACAATTGGTATCAGAGCAGGTTATACAGATAAAGTAAGGTAAAATTACAGTTATTTTTATATAGATCATAGCATTACACATGGCAATTGTAAAATTCACAAGTGAAGGCCAAGCCACAAACAGACCTCCACTGTTTAACGGCACAAACTATACTTATTGGAAAACACGTATGAGTTTCTTTCTGAAATCTCTTAATTTTGACTTATGGTCTGTAGTTATTGATGGCTATAAAAAGCCACCTCGTATTAATGTTGATGGTGTTTTAGTTGAAAAATTCCATGACAAATATAGAGAAGAAGAAAAGAAAAAGGCCAGTCTTGACGTACGTGCTATTAACGCTTTATTTTGTGCTTTAGACAGAACTGAATTCAACAGGGTATCTACTTGCACAACATCAAACAAAGTGTGGAAACTTCTCAAAGTAACCCACGAAGGAACAACACAAGTCAAGGAGTCAATGATCAACAGACTTACTCAGGAGTACGAGGAGTTCAAAATGAAGCCAAGTGAATCAGTCACTCAGATGTTTAAGATTCTTGGATATTGTAAATCATTTGTCTTCACTAGGCAAGGATTACAGTAACCATGATAAGATTCACAAACTTCTACGAGCCCTTACAAAGAACTGGATTCCAAAGGCTACTGCAATCATTGAAGGGAACGACCTCTCAAAAATGTCTCTAGAAATACTCATAGGTAAGCTACTCACTCACGAGTTAGAACTTCAAGACTTTAAACATGCTACACCAAAGGAGAAGTCAGAGAAGACGATCGCTCTCAAGGCTCAACATAGAAGAACCATCGAAGATGATTCTGATGACAGTGACTCCGACTCTGAAGATCAAGCTCTTCTGGTAAGAAAATTCAAAAAGTTCATGAGAATTAACAGGAGAACAAAAGACAGCAAAGACAACAACAACAACAACGAGGAAGGTCCTATTTGCTACGGATGCAATAAGAAAGGACACATGAAGAAAGATTGTCCCTCAGCATCATCATCAAAGAAAATCAGCAAATACGACAAAAGATACCTGAAGAAATCTACATCAAAAAATACATCAACACAAGCGTATGGCATAAAAGTGAAGCCAGTGACTCAGAAGATGAACAATCAGACGACGCTGCAAATGTATGCTTGATGGCTTGTGATCAGGTAATTACTAATCCTCTATTTGATCCTTATGATGATTTCACCTTTGAGTAACTAGGAGAGGCTTTCAGTGCACTGTTAGATGACTACAGGAAATTGCATAGTAAATATGAAACCTCTAAGAAGGTACTAAAAGAGTACAAAGGTGAAATAGGAAGACTTATCGACCAATTAGATCATTTTAGAAATAATGACTCTTCAACTGAGTCTGGTGAGCTTTCTTCTATTAAATTGTTGTTACACGATACTATTAAGCTATCTGAAGAAAAAGACCAAACTATTATCCAATTAAAGGAAGACCTATCTAAGGAGAGAAAGAGTCTCCAATGTGCACAGGCCAGATTAGAATCACTCATATCTGACTATACTAGATTATATGACACTTCCAAAAAGTTGAAAATTAGTTTAGAAAAATGGCCTGAAGTTGCTGCTTCCTATTCTAACACATGTCAATTACCAAATCATCGGAACACGCCCAACACTGTCAGATCAAACCATACCAAGACTATGCCCAAGAAGACTAATAGGCATGTATTCTTCTATACTAGAAAACCAAAACCTACCAATTATGCACCTCACACTGCTTTCAACACTCAACATGCTAAATGTCATTATTGTGGCCTCATTGGTCATATATCTTCTGCATGTAGAATCAGAAAGTTAGTAAATTTAAATATTTATGCATGGATGTCGAAAACTAACCAGTCAGAACCCTACAAGAAATGGGTACCAAGAGTTTCATCTGCAAATTGTTTTATAGGTGGGACGCCCTTCACATGCTAGGAGCAAATGGATCCTTGACAGCGGTTGCTCACGGCACATGACCGGTGACGCTTCATTATTAGCAACAATGTCGAAGAGGAATAAAGAATGATACGTCTCCTTCGGTAATAATTTAAGAGGGTATATAATCGGTATCAATGACATTGGTAAGGCTCCATATCCAGTGATTAAAGATGTTTGTCTAATTACTGAGTTAAAACATAATCTGCTCAGCATAAGCCATTTAGCTGATCACGGTTATGGTATTAACTTCGTAAAAGATAAATGTACCATAATTGATTGTTCAACTAGTAGTACTATATTTGAAGGTATTAGGGAAGACAATATATATGTATTCTATTTATTAAAAGATGCTAACACAGCAGGTAGATGTTTGATGGCCAAAAGTGTTGAGAGTCAACTATGACATATGAGACTCGATCATGCAAACATAGATACAATTTCAAGATTATCTACGAAGAAGTTGGTACGCGGCTTACCGGATATTTCTTTCAAGAAAGATACAGTATGTAGTGAATGTGAAAAGAACAAAGATACCAAATCCGTATTCAAATCCAACAACGTTGTAAGTACCACTAGAACTTTACAACTGTTCCATATGGACTTATTTGGACTAAGTAGAATTGCTAGTCTATGTGGTAAGTTATATGTATTTGTCATTATAGATGATTTTTCTAGATATACATGGGTTTATTTTCTTGCACGCAAGAACGATGCATTATCAGAATTCGTCGCCTTTTGCAAGAAAGTACAGAATGAAAAAGGGTTTATGATTATTCGTATTCGTAGTGATCATGACGGCGAATTTGAGAATGCAGAATTCAAGCAATTTTGTGACACACACGGTTATTTACATGAATTCTTTTGCCCTAGAACTCTGCAACAAAATAGAGTTGTGGAACATAAGAACAGAACTCTATCTGAAATGGCTAGAGTTATGTTAAACCAGTTTAGTCTACCTAGATACTTATGGGCTGAAGCTGTAAATACAACATGCTATATTCTCAATAGGGTTCTAATTTGACCTATATCGAAGAAGACTCCCTATGAGTTATGGTTTGATAGAACACGAAATGTTTCTTATTTCAAAATCTTTGGTTGTAAATGTTTTATTCTTAATACTAAAGTTAATTTGAGTAAATTTGATGAAAAGGCCGATGAAGATATATTTTTAGGTTATGCAGCAAAGAGGAAAGGATATGGAGTCTTCAATAAAAGAACCATGATCATTGAAGAATCTATCAACATCAAGTTTGATGAGCCAAATCAATACTTAGACGATGATGACAATGAAGACATAATTGCACCAAGTACAGCTACTGCAAAACCTTTACACAAAGATGCAGAACTATCACATCAGGCATCAGATGAACCTCCAAGCAAAGAAGCCGAAACTAGCAATCTTGAGACTACACCAAAAGAAATGAGATTCTTGGCTAATCATCCAAAGGACTTGGTAATTAGTGAGATTACCAAGGGTGTAAATATTCGTTCCTCTAATAAAGATATAGCTTCTTGTGTTGCTTTTGTCTCGCAGTTTGAACTCAAAAATATTGATGAAGCATGTAGTAATAATTTTTGGTTAGATGCTATGTAAGAGGAATTAAACCAATTCGAACAGAATCAAATTTGGGAACTTGTTCCCAAGCCCATTAATCATTCGGTCATTGGCACCCGATGGGTATTCCGAAATAAACTGAACGAGAATGGTTTAGTGACTCGTAATAAGGCTTGACTCGTAGCTCAAGAATATAATCAAGAAGAAGGTATCGACTACGATGAGACTTATGCCCCAGTTGTGAGATTAGAATTCATTCGCATCTTATGTGCATTTGCATGTTTTCATAATTTTAAATTATTTCAAATGGATGTCAAAAGCGCATTTTTAAATGGTTTTATAAAAGAAGAAGTTTATGTAGCTTAACCTCCTGGTTTTACTGATTTCAAATTTCCTGAATATGTTTTCAAGTTGAAGAAAGCCTTATACGGTTTGAAACAAGCCCCTCGTGCTTGGTACGATCGTCTAAGCTCTTTTTTACATGATAACAGTTTTTCAAAGGAAAAGGTTGACACTACTTTATTTATAAAATCTTTGAATAACAATATTCTTTTGATTCAAGTTTATGTAGATGATATTATCTTTGGATCTACTGATGAATCTCTTTGTCAAGAATTTTTAAAGTGTATGCAGAATGAGTTTAAGATTAGCATGATGGGAGAGCTGGAATTCTTTCTCGGACTACAAATCAAATAAACCAAAAATGAGACGTTCATAAATCAAGCAAAGTACAGAAAAGATCTGTTAAAGAAGTTCGACATGAAAGCAGCAAAGCCACTTAGCACTCCAATGGCGACCTCAACCAAGCTTGATGTTGATGAACAAGACAAACCCGTCGACATACGTAAGTGTCGAGGTATGATCGGTAGCTTGCTATATTTAACTGCTAGTTGACCAGACATTATGTTTAGTGTTTGCTTATGTCCATGTTTTCAAGCTAATCCTAAGAAATCACATATGTGTGCAGCTAAGCGTATCTTCCGATACCTTAAAGGCACATCTTCTGTAGACTTATGGTATCCCAAAACCGCATCATTTGACCTAATCGATTATTCTGATGTTGATTTTGCCGGATGCAAAGTAGATAGAAAAAGCACTAGCGACACATGCCATTTCCTAGGAAAAGCTCTAGTCTCTTGGTTTAGTAAAAAGCAAAATTATGTTGCATTATCAACAACCGAGGCTGAGTATATCGCCGCAGGACGTTGTTGTACAAAATTTTGTGGTTGAAACAAACTTTGGAAGACTATGGATTGTATTTTACATACATACCCATTTTCTGTCATAATACTAGTTCTATTAATTTGACTAAGAATCTAGTATATCACTCTCGTACTAAACATATCGAGATTCGATATCACTTTCTTAGAGATCATCAACAAAATGGAGATATAGACCTTGTATACATAGACACACAGAATAAATTAGCTGACATACTCACAAAACCTCTAGCGGAAGATCATTTTAATTATTTACGTCGAGAATTAGAAATTTTAGATATCAATAATATTAATTAATTTTGTTTTATTAATTAATTTATTCGATACTCAAAAACTATTTTCGAGATAAGCCTAAAAAGAGTCTGTCTATCACCACGACTACGGTCGAAGCGAAGCGGTATTTAAGAGGTCCCCGGTGAACCTTCGTTAGCTGGGATAGTACTCCAACAGCTAATCTGAGACTGATGCTGAGTAAAGAATATTAATTTATAAAATAATATTAATTATATTATTTTGAAATTTAAAATTACTAAACTCTGAATTAAATATTTGAAACAAATTAATGAAAAAAATATGGCCCCATTTCTAATATTTTTGATATATATATATATATATATATATATATATATATATATATATATATATATATATATATATATAGTCAGGCAACCCTTGGCGAATTCGGCTCGAGTTCGGTCCAAATTCGGCTAGAGTTCGGCTGGGTATATATATGTACCAGCCAGAACCCGAGGCCTCCATCTTCTTCATTTTTCCAAACATCCTCAAACAGCAGCAACCATGCCTCCAAACCCTAGCTCTTCTCCACCCTTGTTCTTCCAATCCGCGTGGAGATTTTCGTCCAAACTTTGGATTTGCGCGGAGAATCTCGTCCTCAACAGCATATCCAATTCTTGAAAGGTATAATTCCTTCTATTCTCCACTTTTCAATTCTTAGGGTTTCTAGAATTTTGGAAAAGAATGCCTAAGTTTAATCCCTTCAAGAGGAAGAAGACCAATGCCAGTGAAATGGCATCGTCTTCGAATCCACATACAGATTGCCTCTTTTCTCCGGTCCAATCGGACGACGGTGCATCGGACGAGTTTTACTTTAAAACTTCCGACCAAGCTTTATTGTGTTATGATGATTTCATTATGCGTACTATTTGCACCGGTTCACCAATTAAATAGACTATTTTTTCCGATCACCGCCTTTACTTTGAGGCATTATGGTTACAACACTTTGTTACCTTACAATTCGCCATTGCTACTAATGCAATTAGATTATTCTATTCTAATTTCGTGTTAGACACTTTCACCGCGAGAACACGTGACAGAGGGATCGATATCGAATTCACTGACAAAACGTTAGCGGAAAACCTTGGTATTCGAAACGAAGGTGCCCCGCTCGATGACATCACTGATTTTGATTTTTCCGATGGTATGACTCTCGTTAGTTTCAAGAATGAGCTCTGTGCGCCTGCACACACTCGTCCTGGAAATTTTAAGGCTACTAACTTGAACTTGTTTAACTACGAATTACATCGCATCATCCATTCCACTTTACTTCCAAAATCTACTTCCAAAGATGATGTCATTATATTTGAGCTTTCTGCTCTATATCATATTCTTAAGGGGATTCCTTTTTCTGCCCCTAAGACTATCATTCAGATGATGGGTAGATGTCGTGGAAGAGACTGCAACCTCTCTTATACGATGATCATCCCACGCATCTTTCAGAGATTTGACATTGACCTCTCTACTTGTGTTGTTGGCCCTGAACCCAAGTTCCTCAAACTCTCTCGTCGCAGCATTGCCACTGTTCCTCCACCTACTGTACCTGCTCCTCCTGTACCTATTCCTACAGCTCTTGGTCTTTTCCATTCTTACCCTATGACATTTGAGGGTATTCATCAGCACCTTTCAGATCTGCAATCATTCTATATTGACACTTCCAGGGAACGTGAGTTCCGTGACGTGACTCGATTCCAGGCTATTGTCAACTCCTTCGTCGATCTAAGATTTGTGCATACGGGTCACTCAGCTAGCTCTCTACCTCGAGATCCTTCTATTTCTGGATACTGTATTGATGATGAGGCGATCCACTCTCTGTTCCAGCCATGGAACGCCTATGATTAGTATCGTACTTCTGGTGACACTCCTCATACTTCTGGAGCTGGTCCATTTGGACATGCTAGCGCTACAGCTGATGGCGATGATGATGAGGATGATGACTTTTGAGATGTTATAATTTTTTAGACTGATATTTTGTCTTATGTTTACTTGGAAATGCTCCGACATTCCAAGATTCTATCAGTACTCTTATTTTCGTTATTATTATCACTCTTTTAGCTATTATTATTTTTGACTTTTCATAGACATGGTTTTTATTATGCCTCTGTTTGGCATATTAATTTATTATTCAGCACTTTATTTGTTTCAGTTTTATTCTAGCATCATCTCTCTTTCTACTTCATATTAAAATTGTCTGTGACAATTAGCATGCATGTGTTGTTTATATAATATCTTTTTTTACTGTTTCTACCATGCTTGTGATGACTGTTTTATATATTTTTTTGTGTTTCTTCACTATTTGTTACTTATGCATTTATTACGGGGGAGCATTCTCTTTTGCAATTATTTTGCTAAGTGACAACGGGGGAGAAATAGATCTAACATTTTCATGCATACAGGTTATGAACAATTTCTTTTGATACATTTTTGAATTGATCCAATCTTAGATGTTACATCGACAAGGTTTGTCAATTATCAAAATGGGAGAGATTGTTGGCCCATTGGTCATGGTTAAACCTGATTTTAATAATTGATCAAACTCAGTCTCGATATAAATACAAGTCAATTCAGATGTTTACCTACGACGTTTTGGACACTGCTCAACGATGGATGTCAACTATGTTCAAGACTGAAGCCGTTTGCCACTCCGAATGTATTTCCTGTTAAGCAATATAATTTTTTATTTTATTGAGTCTAGGAATACATTGTACACCAAGTCGTACTGGCAAATAGGCTATCCGAAAATGTTTTTGGAAACCATCATATTCTTTTACAAATGACCTACGTTTTTAAAAAATATTCTTTTTACAAAAAGCTTCTGAAGGACTTTTCAAAAAACTAAATTGATTTTTCTCAAAAATGAACTGGAAGAACCCTAGCAGAATTCGGCCCGAGTTTGGCCAGAGTTCGGCCAAGTGGAACGTTAGTTAACGTTGGATTTTGAACTTGGTCACCCTTCAGTTAAGGTTTGTTACAAAGAGTTGTCTAAATTCTGCCTGAATTCTGTCAGAGTTCTGTCTTTGGAAAAACTATAAATAGAGAAGCATTTTGATCATTACAAATCACCAATTCACTTTGAATCTCTTCTCTTCTAAAGCTTACATTCTTCCAAAGAGTTCTTAAAAGCTTTCATTTTCAAATCCTAAGCTAGTTACAATCCTCTAGTCGATTTGCCAGTGCGGTACGGTCTAGAAGTTTCAAAGTGATTGTAATCAGAGGCTTGATAGAAGATACAACTCTTCACAATTGAAGTTGGTCGAGTTCTTCGTATCAAAGCTCGTGTCTGTAGAAGTTACAAGGACTTCGTATGAAAACTTGCGGGATTTTCCAATAGTGGATTCAACTGGAAGCTAGAGTTCTTCCGACTGGACTAGTCCTCACAAGAGGAAAACCAGTATAAATCTCGGTGTTTACGTTTTCCTTCTGATCACTTTTAATTTTTGTCATTTACTTTGTGATTATTATTATATCTGTGATCTAACTGCTAACAAGATTCTTTTTATTAGCAATATTTCGCTGCCTACTCTATTCACCCCCCTCTAGAGTATTCTGCTTTACGATTTCGTTCCTACAGTGTAGACCGTGTAACTTTAGACCGTGTATATAGTGTAGACCGTGTCACATAATTATTTCGAGACCGATCACAAATCAAAGGTACTTCAGTCGGTCAGTTGGTGAGTATTTTATTGTATTTCATTTTATGTTCTTAGTATTCAGTTTTGTTCTGTCTTTCTTCATTTTATTTTATGAATCATATGTCTAAAGGCTAACCCCTGTTATATAATCATTTTCATATATTGAAACTAAATTTAGTGAATTGTACTCGTTCCATTCCTGACTGGAAACCAATATTTTTCAGGTTAGCCGTGGATTCACTTAGCTTGGGGAGTGACGGGTATACTTGCAGACGAAAAGCCTAGAGACTAGCTAGATAGATGAGTTGTAGTCATTCCAATATTTGTACGAGTTTATATTTTGGGATATTTTATAAAACCTCCCCTAAATAATGGGCTAATTTACGAAATACCCCCTAAAGATCTCGAATTGGTAAAACCCCCTTTCCGTCAAGACGCTGTTTGATTTTGGGTGACGTGGCAATCCGTGTGTGTTATTAAGTAAAAAAAACAGACAGACGAAAATACCCCTGCGTACGTGGCAGGGGTCCTCCAACGGTCTTCTCTCTCCCTCTCTAACGGTCATCTTCTTCCTTTGCTGAACCTATTTATACCGATCATCTTCTTCCTCTCTCCAACCTATTTATACCGATCATCCTCCTCCTCTTTCACTTGATCCTCTTCCAGCGTGCAACTTGTCTACCGAAGATCAGGTTCCTACAAGCATGGGGGGTGCTCCTTCATCTATAGAGAAAGAGGTAATTTCTGCCATTAAAGGAGGAAACACAAATTATTATATTTACAGTAAGGAGGAAACACAAATTATTATATTTACAGTTAGGAGGAAACACTAATTTTTAATTTCTAAATTTGCAGAAATCGAGTGATGAAAGTGATGAGATTGATGAAAGTGATCAGATTAAATGCCAAATTTGTTGTCAGTCGACACATTCAGCAATAGGGTGCCAAAATCTACTCTAGCACTACAATTTCTAGGCATATCAGCTACAGTCTTCTCTTTCATGTCCATAGTTTCTAGACATACACTCAGCTGCAGTCTGCTATAAAATAGAATTGTGTGGTCAGTTTCATGCTATCAGCTATCAACTATCAGCTGCAGTCTGCTATAAAATAGACATTCGAAAAATACATGCACCAAACATAGTATCATTACAAAAGACAAGAGCCCCCATAATGAATGAGTAGATGTTTCTTGCCAAAATCTACTCTAGCACTACAAATTAGCAAAAGAGGGTACAAATTTAGGGCACAGATTTTGTAAAACAGGGTACAAATTTAGGGCACAAATTTCTAACATTAGGGCACAAATTTCTACCAAATCTAACATCGAAGAAATAACAGTTGGTTTAAAAACCAAGAATCGAAGGAAAACAAAGAATTGAAGAAACAAATACTGCATGTTCGAAAAATAACACAGAATCGAGAAGAAACTTACAACGTTCGTGGATCTAGAGACTGCATGTTGGGTTCTCCTCTCCTTCGAGCCTTCTCCTCGCCTTCAGACCTCCAATTTTCCCCCAATTTTGGAAAATTTTTCCTTCTCCTTCTCCTTCTCCTTCTTTCTTTCTTTCTCTCTCCACTGTCGAAACGTCTTCTCAGGAGGAAATTTGTTTTGGGCGGACTTTTGGGGAGGGGTATTTTCGTCTGTCTGTTTTTTTTAACTTAATAACACACACGGATTGCCACGTCACCCAAAATCAAACAGCGTCTTGACGGAAAGGGGGTTTTACCAATTCGAGATCATTAGGGGGTATTTCGCAAATTAGCCCATTATTTAGGGGAGGTTTTACAAAATATCCCTTATATTTTCTACAAATGTAAAACTTAAGAATATTATAAGTTTAGTTTTTGTGAATGAGCAATTGTTTTATATATTTTGATCATCACGGCCGTGACAGCGTTCTACCGCCGACTCTGCGGCGTAGGCTAGCTTGGACACGTCTCGTATCCGAAAAAAATTGGTGCAAAAAATTAAGGACTTTGCACCTGATAATAATAGCTAAAAGTATCACTCAGGCTCCCAAATCTGTCACCAGCAGCACGTGACCTCTTAGTACTTTCCACCTGAGCATCCACCTGCTCCGGAGATTGATGACTCCTAACAGCAACTCGACCGGACACGGTAAGGGTAAAAAGATAGTCAATCCAAGCCGTGATATAAGGAAGGTTCCCTTCTGAACTGTCATCCTTCTTCTTGGATATTTGTTGACAGGTGCTATGGTGACAGAGCAATTCCTGATATACGGCTAGGAACCCAGGGTACCGTCGTTCTAATTCTTTGAATTCTTTGTTTGTCGGGGTATACTCCTCGTAAGCCTCATCGCCCCAGGGTAATCTGGACACACCATGCATCTCATGAAGAGCAAGCTCCATCTCTCTACCTGGAGTGAAGAAGGTCCCCGTCTGGCAGTTGTACATTTCAAGCAATGCTATAAATAATTTCAGGTTCATAAACAAGCCATAGCAGGACCCCCTAATGGCTTAATAGAGACCAATATGTCGTAGGATGCCCTCATACTTCGTCAGGATCGAAGAAGTCAGGTTAACCCATAGAGGGGAACGATGCTGCTAGTTCAGTAAGGACAATCTCCCTCTAGGGTATGACCCTTTGCGGGCAATTTGATTCAAAAATGTGTCAGCTTCAAAGAAAAACATATTGGGCTTTAGCTCGTTGATAAGACTGCCAGGGGACAGCCTAATAATGGAGTACTAGCTCATTGATTCCTTCACTGCGACCACTGACCTCGTGGGTTTTTAAAATGGATATGGCCTAGAAAGATCCCCTGCTGATCCAGAGTTAGAGAGCTCGACTTCTTCCTCTCAAAAGGTACCATATTGAAACCAGATAAGAGAAAGGGGCGCTCCATCAAGGGTATGTGAATTGTCTCCCCCTGAAAATAGAAATCCCAACTCTCAAGAGTCTCTATGATGCTCGGATCTAAAACAGCCAGGGCATCCCCGAATAAAAACAGAGGCTTCGAATGAATGCCATTCAGTTGCCAGGAGTTCATCATGCTAAGTAAAAAAAGACCATTTCTGATCTTCCTCAGCCGGTCTTTAGGTTGATTTCGGTTAATCTGAGTCGACACACGTTCGACTATTTGGTCAAAATTTACACCCAACGCAGATTGAGCATATCCTATTAAGAGTTCTCCCGAGGGAGCTAAGGACAAGTCCGCTGCAAAAGACAGAGAATAAGTAAAAGTTAGAAGTTCATCTATTCAAACTAGCCAAAACAAAGACTTCAATGACATGCGATGCATACGGTTCATGCGGGATAGTCGAGGGACTTAGGCTGCTCCAATCAAAAAGGGTGCTCATGCGGCTCAGTCACGAAACACCTATGCAGCTAAGTCATAAAGTGTTCATGCGACTCATAATGAGGTACTTATGCAGCTTGGACTCAAAATGCTCCTACGGCTCGAGATATGAAACACCCACGCGGCTCAATCAGGAGATACTTATGCGGCACAACTATGTATCATTTATGCAGATCATTCATGGGTCATTTATGCAGCACTTATGCGACTCGGCTTATATGGCCCTATCATACAGAACATATGTGATTCAACTGAGATAGGGCACGCATCGACCAAAGCTTATTACACAGAAAGCGATATAGCACGGTCCTGTACATAAAAAACATATGGCATGGCCATCATCTTCCCACTGTCCTTACCTTTGATGGAAGGGTGCACGTCAGAGGGAGTGGAAGAGGAGTCCGCCGCTCTCGATGGAGAAGCAAGCCCCTATCCTTTGGCCACAGTCGACTTGGAAGCTTTGGGAGCCATTGAAGACAGGAAGACAAAGATGAAAGAGAAGGAGGTAAAAAGAAAAAAATTCTCTTCAAAATCACTCATATTTATAGAGTTTCCAGAAAGGGTGCCGCTTCGATTCTCGAGATCATTAAAGATAATAATGATGTTTGGAAATTTTACCCCTAGTAACCGTCAGCTTTATTTCAAAAAAAGAGAACCCAAATCCGAAATCGAATCAAGAGCATTAAATGCAGCAGTGACAGCTGGCAGACTCTCTGCGGCTCGAAGCGTCCCTGCGACTCAGTATTTCTCTGCGACTCAAGATCTCTTTGCAGTTCGAAAACAACTTCCTGCAACTTGAAGACTCCCTACGGCTTGACATATTTTCAAGCTTTTTATTCAAAGTATTCCGAATTTGTAATTTGAAAACTTTGAAGGGGGTCTTGTAGAAGCATGAAAAATATGGGGTTCATGTGGATTACAAAATGCCGCATAGGTACTTTGGGCCAAACAGCTCCGCATGAAGGAAAGCCGCATGACTATTCAAAGATATGCGGCCCGTCGATAAACAGCTGTAGAAAGAAAATATGCGGCCAAAGAGGAGCAGTTCGACGGATAAAGATGACAAGTCCTGGCAAAACATGACAGTCTTGACACTTCGACAAGAAAGATAAGACGTGAGACGTCACCCAAAAGCAGGGTTTATACGCCTCCATGCGGCCAAAAGAGTGTCATCCAAGCAGTATGAACCTCATACGGCTCAGCTTATGTGGCCCCAAAGTTTCCAAACTTCATACGACCAAGAGTAACTGTGAACCAAGTCGCATGAGTCTTATGCGACCCCACATGATCGAAGACTGAGAAAACCATACGCAATGGGACACGTGGCAAATTGACCAAGTCTTAACTACCCAGATTTGCTGCAAAAAATCCCAACAAATTAACAGATGGCAGCCCAAGAGCGGGTCTTCGCGTGCTAATCAGCCACTTGGCCGCAGCCGTCTATGCGGCACAAAATACATTCTATTATAAATAGTAGGGTGCCACACCCCTGCAAAGGCTGGCAACCTTCAAGAGAAGCAATTTCTTCACGAGCTAAAGATTGCATCAGATAGTCCACGGAGTAAGGCAGAGTTGATAGCACTTTTTCGAGCCTCCAACGTCACCCCCCAGAATAAAAACTAAACAATTGTACTTAGATTGTTTCCTAGGATTTATTTCTATGCTTTCCTTTGTACAAGCGAGTTTGCAATCAATTTCAGTTTTCTGTAATACCTGTCTTTGATTTTTTTTATGGCAAACATTGGCAAAGTATGATTTTGGAATTGATACATGCCATTTGGTTGCTTCAATACCTGGGATGCACGTACAGAGTTCTTGTTATGCCATAACTAACCATTTTCTATCTGTAAGTGGTTGTATGTTCCATTTAATCATAATTTTTTGTCTTTCAAGTATTTGCTATAAGTGACCAATTGATCCTGCATATAAAATTTCTAGCTCTTCCCATACATTATGCAACTCATGGGAGTCTGCTCAACCAGGATGAAGGTCCCCCAAACAATCACCTAAATTCTCTTATGTTTATGTCTATTTATATAATATTCTGAAACTATTTTAATTTTTCTATAAAATTCTAAAGATGCATTTTTGGCCTTCTTTATGTTTTTTTCCATTCTAGCATAGAAAGGAAATAATAAGATGTAATGAGGTAAAATTTGTTGAACTTTGTTATATGGGGCATCAATGTAAAGTTTCATTTTTCATATTATATTACAAAGTTTATTGAACCTTGTTTTTTATCTTTTTCAGGGTTTTGCTACATGTTCTGTGGACAGTTTTGATGTAGCCAAGTTTTGATGTGGACAATTTTGGCAGTTGTAAATATATATATGTATTTGGATATTCTATTTTGAGAATGTAATGAAGATGTTGATATGTACTCTATTTTGAGAAATGTAATAAAGATGGTGATATTTAATGTTAAATTTTTGGAATGTAATATATAATATGCAGTATAGAGCGTTATAAATATGCTAATTTGAATAGTATAAAGTGTTATAAATGTGCTACATTGAGCCTATACATATTATCTATTCATAACATTTTAAAAATGTCCTGAATTGTGCACTATATATTAACTATTCATAACGCTTTTATAGAAACTATCCGTGACGGTTTTTTATAACGCTTTTAAAAAACATTTATAACACCCGTTTTCATAACACTTGCTTTGAAAGAAAAAAAACGTCATGGTTTGTCATTAATGACGCTTTTTAGCCGTCATTAAAAGGATTTTTTGTTGTAGTGCTCAAGATTTTGTAAGATTCGAATTTCTGAAATCCTAAGGATTCCGCTCAGTTCGCAGAGGCTGGTGTCGGGTGCCTTCTAGCTACTATAGTATACAGTAGCTTGAAGACTATTTTCTCTTTCTTTTTTTTACTTTAATTATATACTAAATAGGAATACTCTTTCCCTTAATCCAAAAATACCAAGAAAATCCTTATAATATTTTTAAATAATTTCTGAAAAATCTAAAATAGTTTCTAAAAACTTACTAATATGTTTTGCACATTTTTTTATTATAAACTAAAATCATCTAATAACAAATGTCTAGAAAAAATTTATAATAATATTAATGATAATCTTAAGGTAATAGTAATAACAATAATAATTATAATAAACTTTTATATGTAAAAATTAACTTAGTAAGGTTACCCTGACTTGGGGAGGCTAACCATCAATACTAGTATTAATTTGACAAACATTTATGTATTTTTCTTTTATTTTCAAAATCCTAAAAATAATAAAAAAATAGTCATAATACGATTTACTAGATTTAAACAACTGATTACTCCAATAAAATAAATCTAGTAGCACTTATAGCTATTTGTCATTGATCGTCGTAGAACAGAACAATTTTATGGGAGGACTGAACTTGATTCACAATTACAAACTCGCTTGTACAGAAGCGAGCCTAGGAACAAAAACCTAGGAAAAGCAATCTAAGTACAATTGTTTAGTTTTGATTCTGGGGGTGACGGTAGATGTAACGCCCCAGAACCAGAATACTGGAGAGCGGGAGCGTATATAGCCAGCTACGTATATTGAAGTGCAACCCACCTCGCTATACGGTCACGGCTGTCTAGATACATGAGGGTTTAACTACAATCCATCAGTCTCCAATGGTCATGAATCAAGCCTAGTGTCTCAATCCCAAGCAAGTAGTAGCAGTCACAAGATATTAGAACATAAAATATACAATAGTAAGGCGTCCCATACATTACATATTGGATGATCATGAAGCTAGTCGTACAAAATATAAAGACTAGCAAGAGTTTAGTCATACATGATCAATCCTAGGATTTGTCAATCATGTTATAGCCCGTAGGCAGACAGTAAATAAAGGTGCAACCGAGCTAACACGTGCTCGTCGGCTAAACGCCTCAAAAGAATAATTTACAATGAAGTGAGAGAACAAAAGAAACCCACTCGTTGCCAGGGTTACGCCTGGTGGCCACCATCTGGCTGGAAGGTAGGTAGAACCTCTGGAGCTGCTCCGATATCTGGCCACACAAAACCAGCTGGGTCAGACCCCAAAAAGAGCAAGTGCCACAAAGGAGGCTTCACTTAGGAACTAAAACCAGCATATCACAATAGAGTACTGAAGATAAATAATAAATAAGGAACTGATAATAATAGAGATAACAACAGTAAACTGAGTATGAAGAAACCATTCAAGTAGCCAGGTCACAACCCTTAAACCAAACAAGGACCGGGGTTGCAGCCCTTCACCTGAATAGAAACCCGTCTCAAATACTATTGGTAAGTAAAACATGATTAGTCTTGGCATA
This sequence comes from Iris pallida, assembly GCA_029216955.1. Lineage (NCBI taxonomy): Eukaryota > Viridiplantae > Streptophyta > Magnoliopsida > Asparagales > Iridaceae > Iris > Iris pallida. The sequence continues at coordinate 5,333,788 of JANAVB010026199.1, read as the reverse complement.
GGGTAAAATAAAACAATAAACGAAGAGAGGATAAGGAACTGCTCCGGAAGCCAGGTTACAACTCTTAAACCAAACAAGGACCGGACTTGTAACCCTTCGTCTAAACAGAACCTTGCCTCTGATCTTTATTGTGAAGGCTGGTATAAATAATCATGTTATTGGAGTAAGGTAAAACAAGACGAACAGGGCTTGGAGAGCAATAAGACAATAAACGAAGAAAGGACACAGGACTGCTCCGGGAGCCAGGTTATAACCCTTAAACCAAACAAGGACCAGGGTTGTAACCCTTCGCCTGAACAGAACTGGACCCCTGATTCTTATTGTTAAGATAAGCACACATAATCAGGACGATATATGATAAGATAACCATAGAACTATTCAGATAGCCAAGTTACAACCCTTAAACCAAATAAGGACCGGGGTTGTAACCCTTCATCTGAACAGAACTTGGTATCTTAACATTTATCGATATAAGAAATCAGGTCATGATACAATCTTGTACAGGATCATGACAACTAGACCGGGCTAGACTCCATCCAATCAATCACGGCCAAGCAATGAGTACAGCTCGATACATTAACTAACTAGGGTTATCACAAGCCTAGTTACTAGTAAGATGCAATGAGATTATTCCAACAGCCACAAGCCCTGCAGACCATCCAGTCATCCAGGTCGAATGTCCGTTTATTAATGGTGCACCACATGACTGTGTGCTGGAAATGTACCCTACTCGTCGGTAGGCTACAAGTCCACTTAATGCGCCTAGATAACGGGATTGCCTGTAGCTGGGAATCTCTTCATGTCTACTGAATTATTCTAGTTTATTAGCCTTAGTCAATTTCAGTAAGTATTCCTGACCGTGGTACTCAGGGATCCCTATCCTAGACATGATGCAAAACAGTACCGGTTTATATGTACAAACACAATCGTCCACGGTGTCCAGGTCAATCATTCTTGTCAGGTCGTGTCATGTCATGCTAGTCGTCGCAACAGCAATTCAAGAATGATCATGTCAGGTATACTTGTCATACCATGCCATGTTCAATTATCATTTCCAAACATATTAAATAAATTCGTGATTTTCAAGTTCATGACAAAAGGCGTAAGGATATAAAATGGGCGTAAAATATATATAAAAGGTAAGGGTGTACGTCATAGGAACTCAAGTTTCTATATACGTACCACCGATTATGCTAGTGAAACTTTACGTATGAGCTTTATGCTAGCAAGCTCTACGCGAGCAAGGGAGCATACGGCTGGGATTTACGCTAGCCAGGCTTTACGCTAGCAAGATTGTACGCGCGTAAAATTTTATGCGTGCGAACCCTCGAGCAGATTTTACGCGAGTAAAACTTTATGCGAGGAAAACTCGGGCAACTTTACCCTCGTGAAGGTCTGCTCAAGCTAGGGATTTTACACTAGTAAAACTTACGCGAGCCCACATCTGCGCGAGCACGATTTTACGCTAGCGGGAGAGCCCCAAGCGTAAAATTGATAAACTTAGCGTAGAGCGGGATACGCTTACACGCAATGCGTGAGCGTAAAAGGGGCACTACGCAGGCACGTTAAGACGTGAGCGTAAAAGGCCGAAATAAACGCTGGCACGTAAAACGTGTGCGTAAAAGTCTGATATAACACGCTGACACATAAAACGTGGGCGTAAGGGCTAAACACTACGCTAACACGTTAGAACGTGTGCGTAAAACTTCATCTTCTCCCCATGGAAAAACCAAACATGCGTAAAAGCTCAGGAACTCCATCTCGGCCAGGACTTGGTGAAATCTGGCCATCCCAAAATCAAACTTGTGCAAAATCATGATGCCTACTACATGGAACTCTTAGTTTTCGAAAACAAGTTATTTTAGTAGATCAAAACCAAGAAGATCGAAAATACTAGAAACTTAGATCTATGTAGAATGAGCCATGGAATTTGAAAACACTAAGTACTAAAGAGGCTTAAGATCTTGAGGAGAAGAAAATGGAACAACAAAATGGGAGTTCCTTCTCGTAGGTGAGGAAGTGTTGGGGGAGAAGAAGAAGAAGTAAATGAAGAAGAGTAATGAAGAGAAAGAGTTGGGTGGCTAATAAAGGAAAGAGTGGGGTGGCAGGTGGGAGTTTGCACTCCAACCCAAACCGAACGAAATCAAGCCGAACCTAACCGAACCCAGCCAAGAGACATAAAATATGAGTCAAGATATGTACATATATACCAGAATACGTAATACGAACCACATGCATTACAGTAGAGGCTCGAAAAAGTGCTATCAACACTGCCTTACTCCTTGGACGATCGAACGCAACCTCGGCTCCGGTGAAGAAATGCTCTCTAAAGACACGATGGAAAGAGTCTACTTCTGAGCTTTTTGTGCTTTTCTATGCGTCTCTCTCTGTGTATGTGTGTCTTTGTAAGGGAATAACACCTTGCTATTTATAGGAATTCATGAGAGAGGGGATGTGCAGCCACGTGGCAAATTTTGGGCCACATCCTTGTAACTGTGCCTCGAGACTCGGTTTATAGTGGAAAGCTGGGGGTTGGTTGAGATTGATCATGATCTATTTGTTACAGTAAATCTGAACTGTCAAGACTTGGTCAATCTCTGCCACGTGTCTCAACTACAATTCTGTGGTGAGCCGCATAAAGGATGTATCCTAGCTGAGCTGCATGAGGGACTGTCTCATAACCGAGCCGCATGAAGAATGTCTCATGATCGAGCTATATGATGGACGTCTCATAATCGAGCCGTATGAAGAATGTCTCACGACCGAGCCGCATGAGGAATGTCTCATGACTGAGCCGCATGAAGGACATCTCATAACCAAACCACATGAGGAATGTCTCATGACCGAACTGCATGAGGTATGTCGCTTGACCGAGCTGCATGAAGGACGTCTCATAGCCGAACCGCATGAAGAATGTCTCATGACCGAGCCGCATAAGAGGTGTCTCATGACTGAGCCGCGTAAAGAGTTTTCTTTGGTTAGTGAACTGTGCCAGATATCATGATAATTTTTTTATCTTTTTAGGAACATGTCACGTCTTATTATCATGTCAGAGCTGTCATCTTTGTCAGATCTGTCACTTTTGTGCCAGAGTAATTATGGCCAACTGCATAAGGAAACATTTAATGCTTTAGGCTGATTTTGAACCGCATAAGGCTCTCCGTTGCTTTTGGGCCGCATGAAGCTTTCTGGGTTTTGAGCCGCATGAAGCCTTCTGGGTTTTGAGCCGCATGAAGCCTTCTTGGTTTTGAGTCGTATGAAGCTCCATGTTGATTTCGAGCCACATAGAAAATCACCTTCCTTTTCCATGCTTCTATAAGACCTCCTTCAAAGTTTTCAATTTGTAAAATTGAAATACTTTGAATAAGAAGCATGGGTATGTCCTAGGAAGCGTCGAGACCACATAAGCTCTTCATGCCGTATAGGCTTCTCTGACCGCATACTGGTTTCATGCCACGTGGGCATCCCATCACTTCGGCATTAATTATTTTTTATTTGCTTTGATAATTTGGAGCCGTCTTTTGGATAGAATCCCAAGAGTCAGCTTTTAATAATTTTTTGATTTGCTTTGATGATTTGGAGCCGTCTTTTGGATAGAATCCCAAGAGTCACCTTTATCCGAAATCTGAAGCGGCGTCTATCGATCTACACCCCTTTGTCAGCCTATAAATACGAAAAGTTTGAGGAGAGAGATTCCTTCTTCTTTCTTCAAACTTCCCATCACCCTAGTCGCCGTTTCTCCTCTTCTCTCGATCAACCATGGCTCCCAAATCTTCTTCCAGTGCTGCAGCGAAGGGCAAAGGGCTTGCTTCCTCGTCGAATACGGCAAGCTCGATCCACCCCGACGTTCATCCTCTTATTAGTGGTAAGGGCGATGGAAAAAACTGCATTAATCCAAACCCTAAATACAATGGCTATGTCGCATATTTTATGCGCAGGCCTTTCTCTGTTATGCTTCGGCATATTTTATGCTCTTTTCGTCTTCACTGAACTGCTCAAGTTCTGCTTGATGAATCTGCATGAGCTGTGCCATATGGGCCGCATGAATGCCTCATGACTGAGCCGTATGGGGTATATTTTATGACCGAGCTGCATAAAAAATGCCTTCTGACCGAGCTGCATGAGGAATGCCTTATGACCGAGCCGCATGAAGGACGTCTCATGACCGAGCCGCATGATGAATGTCTCATGACCGAGCCGTATGAGGAATGCCTTCTGACCGAGCCGCATGAGGCCATCTCATGACTGAGTCGCATAAGAAATGTTTCATGACTAAGTCGCATGAAGGATATCTTCTGGCTGGATGGGTATAGGGGCCCTAGGAGAAGGTGTTGTACCGAATGTCACGATTTAAGAGAGTTTCGTTTGTCTCCCTTTTGACTAATCTCCTTGTTCGAAGAAGTTTTGACGGTAGACTCCTTCAAAAGATTGTGACGCACTTGACTAGGATAATGCACCTGTCTGGGACATCTGAGTAATGTATATAGTTGAGAGATGATGTTGGAAAGGCACAGACTGCCTTGGTAATGGAGCCACTGTCTTGTGGCAGCGGCAGTTGATGATTGATTGGGCGCAGTGATGTCCTAGAAAGGGTTCATCACACGCCAAGGTTTCTTCTTACTTCTTATGTTTGTGAGTAATCACCTCTTGTAATGTTGATGGCAGATTGATCTACCTTTGCATCCATTTTGTGGGCCCGTCCATCCCAAGCGCCCGAGTGCGTAGGTATCATATTTGCTTCCTGATCTGAGGCTAGTAAAAGTACTTGCTCTCGATTATTATAGGAAGACTTTTGGGACCATCATATTTGCTCCCTGATCTAAGGCTAGTAAAGCACTGTGCTCGATCATCGTAGGGAGATTTTTGGAACCTGCCCCGTCCGTTTGTCGCAGAGGACTGGACACGGGAGGTTCTGTACAACTTTGTATCAGAGGCCCGTATAACAGTTAGCGGGACTCTCTGATGGTCAGTAATTGGGACAGTTGACTGGACTTGTTGAGCCCGCACTGCCCTAGACTTCTTTGACTTAGCACCCGAAGGTGCGTAGTAGGAAAATTCCAAGTTGGAAGGAGGGAAGAAAAGTTGGTGCCCTTTTCAAAGGAGACAAGGGGGCTCTATTTATAGAATGGAGTGAGCCCTTTCTTCTTTTCCTTTTTGATGTGGGACTAAAAGCAATATTTTCCATACTTCTACAAGACCTCCTTCAAAGTTTTTAAATTACAAATTTGGAATACTTTGAATAAGAAGCATGGAAAGTAGAGTTGTTTTGGGGTGGCAATCCTATCAGAGGTAGCATGGACGTTATAGGTTTGGGTACTTTCACTGGAGATTTTATGTAGACTTATCATCCTCAGCGTACCTTAGTTTTTGGTACGGATAATAAGTTGAGAGACGGAACCATTATATTTACTCAGAGGTAGTGAGAATATGGTAAATATGGGGTTGATGGTAATGAGAACGTGGTGGGAGTGGACTCAGATGAGGATACATAGAACAACTCAGTGGTAATATGGACATGGAAGTTCTATGTAACGGGTAATGAATGGCATGGAACAACTGTGTTCCAGAAGCATATGATTGTGAAAAAGGGGTGCATGTACTAGAGGACCTAATACAGCATTTGTGTCCAACTGCGGACATTTGTGGTCAACTGTGGACATTTATGGGCTTATTACCCTTGGCGTACCCTGGTTTTGGGTACAGATAATAAGCCAAGAGAAAAGCAACATACTTACTCAGAGGTAATGAGGACGTGGTAAATATGGGGGTTTTACAACGGAGTCTTCCTACTCAGAGGTAATGAGGACGTGGCAGGAGTAGACTCACCGAAGGATACATAGAACAACTCAGAGGTAATATGGATGTGGAAGTTCTACGTAAGGGACGATTTATTTGTGATGGAAGAGAAATAACTCAGAGGTGGCATCGACGTGGTTGTTTTGGGAATTTTGTGAACCTGTTACCCTTTTTATGCACTGAAAGCACGGGTAACAGATTCTGAGGAAAATGCTTTAGGAAGTTCAAAGGTATGATCATACATGACTTGCTATTCGGAAGATGAATTCATTTGGGGTAACCAAAGTGTAAGTTCAACGGTACTTAAGGGTACATAACCCAACAATCTGGTTGATTCAGAGGGTGTCATTTAGACATAATACTCCTTCAGGAACTTGCCGTTGATGGGCATCATGAGCAAGTCTCCATTTTGCTTTGCAAGATGTTATGTACCATTGGAGAATACAGTCCCAATGATGAATGGGCCTTCCCACTTGGGCTGGAACTTGCTGGCAATTTTAGGAGTCATAACCATCGGCCTACGAACTGCTAAAACGAGATCGCCTACTTAGAATATTCTCAGTTTGACCTTTTTGTTGAAGGCTCCAGAGATGCGTGCTTGATAAAGCTCGATTCGTTGTTGAGCTAGCAGACGCTTCTCATCTAAGGCCTCCAATTCTTGTAGCCAACAATGGTAATTATCATCCGACGTTAGTCGGTAAGTGAGGGCGACGCGGAGCGAGGGGATTTGAGTTTCCAATGGAAGAACTACCTCACTTACGTATACCAAAGAGAATGGTGTGTTCCCAGTGGCTGTCCGAACTGTAGTACGGTACGCCCAAAAGCATTCGCCAAGCTTTTTATTCCAGTTGTGTTTGTTTGAGGACACAAACTTCTTGAGAAGCTTGATTATGGTTTTGTTTAAAGCTTCAGCCAGACCATTAGCCGCCGGGTTGTACGGTGTTGAAGCAACATTCTGAATTCGATGTTTGTCGCAAAAATGATAGAAGGTGTGGCTTGCGAACTGTTGACATTGTCGTGGATAATCCTTTGAGGTAGTCTAAAGTGATATATGATGTGATGCTTGACGAAGTTGATCACGTTTGATTTCTTCACTTCTGCAAGCGGAACAGCTTTCACCCATTTGGAGAAGTAGTCTGTAATTGCGATTATAAAACGGTATCCTCTGGATAAAAGCGGGGTGATTGGACCAATGATATCCATTCTCCATGCCTCAAATGGCCAGGATGCCACCGTTGGATGTAAAAATTCGGATGGTTGGTGTATAAAATCTGCGTGGACCTGACAAGCTTTACATTTTCTTGCATAGCTATCGCATCTGCCACCATCGTAGGCCAGTAGTAGCCCATCTGGCGAAGGCGGTCTTGTAATTTAGGGCCAAGCTGATGGGCCCCGTAAACGCCGTCGTGAGCTTCGTGTACGGCTTATTTGGCTTTTGTATTTGACAAACACCGGAGAAGTAATCCATCATAGGATCGCCGATACAGTATTTTTGTCTCTGTATCGTAGAAGAATCTGAGAGAATGCCTTCTAATAGAAGTGGCTTCTTTGGATTTTTCGGCAAGATACCATAGACTACAAAGTCAATAAATGGAAGTCTCTAGTCCTGTATTTCGTCGACCATCAGGGCAGATTAACTCACAGCAAATTGCACGTTGTTCTTAGGATAAACCAATTCATGGGCTATTACGTCAACCAAATGATGAGCATAACTTGGAACTGCCAGGGAAGCGGCAAGGCCTACTAGGGCATCGGCTTCAATGTTCCGGAGTCTAGGAACATGTTCTATGAAGAAGCCTTCCAAGGACGTAATAATGTCGATTGATATTTAATGATAGGAGATCATGTCTTCATGGCGAACTTCATATGAACCCGGGATCTGATTAACGATTAACTGTGAATCGCCATATGCTTCCAGGTATTCTACCTCCAGTTTCTTTGCAAGTCGAAGACCGATAACTAAGACATTGTACTCGACCACGTTGTTTGAACAAGGTTTCGTGAGGGAGTATGCCCGATTGATCACCAACCCAGAGGGAGAAATCAGTACCACTCCGACTCCAACGATGATATCGCCCTTGGGCCCGGTTCTTGAAGCACCGTCGAAGAACATCCGCCAGACGGTGTCATAGGAAGCCATATTTGAATTGGCGACCTCGTCTGGGATCTCTTCATATATTCTGGTTGTGTCTGAACCTGGATGGGCAACTAAAAAATCTGCCAAAGCTTGACCTTTAACATCCTTCTGCAGGACGAAGATCATATCATAGGAGGACAGTAGTATCGTCCAGGTAGCGAGACTAGAGCTGAGTGCACCTGGTTTGGTCAAGAGGACCCTGAGGAGGTTGACTCGTGATATAACATGGATGGTCTGTCCCGTAACATAGTGTCGCGTCTTCTGAATGGCAAACACTAAAGCGAGGCACTCCTTCTCCACGGTGGTGTATCTATGCTCAGGCCCTATTATCATTCGGCTGAGGTAATAGATAGCTTGTTCATGCCCCGTATTATTATTTTGTGCTAGTAGAGCGCCGAGGGAATGCTCCATCGCTCGCACATAGAGCAAGAACGACTTTCCAGCAACTGGGCTACCAGGACTGTAGGTTTCGACAGATATTATTTAATATTGTCAAAGGCACATTGGCACTCTTCATCCCATACGAAGGAGACGCCTTTCTTCATGAGGTGTGTGAATGGTTGACCATCCGGAGAGGTTAGAGATAAACCGCTTGATATACGCTAGCCTCCCTTAAAGGCCTCTGAGCTCACGGAGATTTCTCGGGGGACCTATCTCCATGATTGCCTTTATTTTCTCAGGGTCTATGTGAATACCCAAGGTGGTAATGACAAAACTCAAGAATTTCTCGCTAGATATGCCCAAGAAGGATTTGGTGGGATTCATCTTTAAATTGTGTGCTCGTATCAGGTCAAATATTATCCTCAGATCGTGCAGATGATCTTCCTTAGAGCAACTTTTGATGGCGATGTCGTCGACATAACATTCCACTATCTTACATAGGTGGTCTCTGAATATGACACTCATGGCTCGTTGATATGTGGCACCGGTATTCTTTAAACCAAAGGGTATGACTGTGTAGCAGTACACGCCAATCGGTGTTCAGAATGATGTATGCTTTTCATCGTCAGAAAACATCTTAATTTGATTGTATCCTGAGAAGCCATCCATGAATGACATGCGCTCAAAGCCACATGTGTTGTCAATTATTATGTCCGTAATAGGAAGAGGGAACTCATCTTTAGGACATATTTCGTTCAGATTTTGAAAGTCGATACAAATTCAGATCTTTCCATTCTTCTTGAGGACCGGTACTATGTTGGCTACCCAGTCTGGATGTTGTTCCTTACGGATGAAGCCGCTGGCTATTAGTTTGTTGACCTCAACTTCGATAGAATTCAAGATGTCTGGGCGGAACCGTCGTTGCTGTTGCTTGACTAGCTTTGTGTCTAGATGAATGTTTAGCTTATGGAATGCAATCTCGGGGTTTAGCCCTGGCATGTCTTTATAACTCCAGGTGAACACGTCGATATACTCTCTAACGAGTTCACTACCAAAATACAGTAAATTAGCGACGGACATTTAGCGACAGAAATTTTCAGTCGGCATTAGAGACGGCTTCGTGGCCGCTCGCCGACGGATTACCGACCACATGCCTTTACATTTTTTCTTTTAATTCTAGGGGGGAGGAAAGGTCGCACATCCGTCGCTAGGTTGTCGGAGATATAGCGAAGGATCTCCAGTCGTCGCTAAGTAGTCGATTATTTGGCGGGAATTGTGTAGAGAATTAGCGGGACATTTCTTCGACTATGTAGCGACGGATATTCAGTCGGCAAGTATCAATAATAGCGACCAATTGGCGACAGATCATTAGCGGTCGTTGTTCCGTCGCTAGATTTACGTTCCAGACTAAAAATAAAACGGCAGGGGGAACTTTTTGTATTCCCCCCAAATTCACTCTCTCTCCTCTCTCTCTCTCTCTCTCTCTCTCTCCCGCAGCTTCGGTGATCGGCGTCGACGTCGTCTCCTCTCTCTCTCTCCCGAAGGTAATCCCCTCTCTCTCTCTCTCTCGATCTCTCCCTATCTTTTTCTCTGTCGCGGTGTAGACGTAGGGACAGCAGGGGTGGCGGGCTTGGGGACATTCGGGGGCTGGGCGGCTGGCTTGGGGTAGGGGCGTCGGAGGCTGGGCGGCGGGCTTGGGGCTGGAGCGTCGGGGGCTGGGTGGCTGGCTTGGGGCGGGGGCGTCGGGGGCTGGGTGGCGGGCTTAGGGCGGGGGCGTCGGGGGCTGTGCGGGCGGCTTGGGGCGGGGGCGTCGGGGGCTGGGCGGCGGGCTTGGGGCGGGGCGTCGGGAGCTGGGCGGCGGACTTTAGTCGGGGGCGGCGGGGGGCTTTTCTTCTCAAATTCATCTGAGTTTATATATTAGCTAAATAATGTGTTATCCATATTGGGTGTTATCCATTAGTTTGGTGGTGTTTGGATTAGTAAATATGAATATGGAGTTTGGGTTCATGGAGTATATGTTCACTGTGTCAAGGACAGTGCGAGTTCTTCATCTGCATAAGTCACTGAATAAGTAAAGTTTTTTCTGGAGTTTGGAAATCTTCATCTAACTGTGATATACATATATATGTGTATGTGTGCTTTAGAGAGTAAGGAATGAAGGCAGGCCTACCATGCCTATTAGCATGTAGGACGACTTGGGGTGTAATGTGTGAGTGTAGACATGGTAGGAATTATAGGTAATTAATGCTAGTGTGACTAGACTAAGGTAGTGCTTGCTAGATAGTAAGGACACTCTAGTATCCTAACCAAGTTAATTTTGGACTAGATATTTAGGATATAGCTCCCATATCCTAGATGTGGACTCTTGTAATTTAGAAATAGATAGATTGACTCAGTTTAATTAATTGACCTATAATGACTCTAAAACTTGATTTACTGCTGCAAGCATACAACACCACAAAAATATTTAAGAACTCGTCAAATTGAACCGTGTATAACATGCTCGACGCTTAAGAGGAATCATTTCGACTTAGTGGACTATCGAAGAATCGGTATCAGACTATCGGTATCGGTATCGAACTATCGGACTATCGGTATTGGTATCGCACTATCGGTATCGGTATCGGTATCGCACTATCGATATCGGTATCGGTATCGCACTATCGGTATCGGTATCGATATCGGTATCAAGCTATCAGTATCGAACTATTAGTAACAACTGTACTTAGATTTTTCTCTTCTCGAGCTAGAATACCAGTGGATCCACTAGTTACATGATTATATACTAATTATGTTTAGTTTGTCTTACTATACAGATTTTTACATTCAATCTGTGATGGATCATTATTTCGTTGATGGTACATGGATGTACAAACGACAACACGAGAGCAGAATAGGTGTGAGTGACGATTTTCAGGCAGGCGTGGAAGTGTTTCTTAAGTATGCCATGAGCAAAGCTCAGTTTATAGACGGTAACAAAATCAAGTATCCATGTCGTAATTGTCGCAATAGACGTTACGAAGAAGTGGTGAGTGTAAGAGATCATTTGACTCGTAAGGTTTTCGTACGTGATTACGGCCTATGGTCATCGCAAGGTGAACTATATACGGAAAGACAGGTTGCGAATGCTGCTACTTATGCTTTTGATGATAATGCTGCAGCGGATTTTGTCATCGATGACGATGAATGCTCCGTTAATTATGGAGACGTGCAGAACCTTGCATGAGATATGGTGTACGACGCGGCAGGGCCTAATTTTGATCCGGAGGATCTTAATCCCGAGGCGAAGGAGTTCTATGATATGTTTCAGGATGCTGAAACTTCTTTATATCCTGGTTGTGATCCACATTCCGTACTGTCAGTAACGATGCGGTTGTTGAACATAAAGTCCGATTTTAACTTACCACAAACTTGCTATGATCGGATTACACAACTAATGAAAGAGGTGTTACCGAAGGAATCAAAAGAGCTTCCAAAAACTTCTACAAGTCGAAGATGATGGTTCGACAACTGGGACTGGGGCACGACAAGATAGATTGTTGTCGTAACGGATGCATGTTGTACTACAAGGAGAACGATGATGTAGAAAGTTACAGCTTCTGTAAAACGAATCGTTACAAGGAAGTCAGGGGAAAAGAAAAGTCAACTAGAAAATGACGTCCTTACAAGTATATGCATTACTTGTCGATCACAAAGCGCTTGCAGAGGATGTATATGTCTCAGAATACAGCAGAACATATGACGTGGCACAACGAAGAACGCACAAAGGACGATGGAGAATTGTCACATCCTTCGGATAGAGAGGCGTAGAAATATTTCAATTTTTGCCATCCAAATTTTGCTGTAGAGCCTAGAAATGTACGCATGGGGCTATGTTCTGATGGATTCGCCCCTTTCGGGCAGTCGGGATCTCAATACTCCTGCTGGCCGGTCATTCTGACCCCTTACAATCTGCTACCATGGATGTGTATGAAGACTCCTTATATGTTCTTGACAGCTATCATACCGGGTCCCAAAAATCCAACGAAGAATATCGATATACATTTACAGCCGTTGGTGGATGAGCTGAAACAGCTATGGGAGATTGGCGTCACGACCTATTATATTTCCAGGAAATAGAACTTTCAGATGAGAGCTTCACTGATGTGGACAATCAATAATTTTCCCGCATACGGTATGCTGTCGGGATGGAGTACTCACGACACCCTGTCTTGTCCGATATGCATGCAAAATAGTAAGGCATTTCGTCTTAAGCATGGAGGAAAAACTTCTTTCTTTGATTGTCATCGTCAATTTCTGCCTGCGAGTCATCCTTGGAGAAAGAACAAGGACGCATTCAGAGCTAGAAAACAAAAATTTTCTCATCCGCCTGCCAGATTGTCGGGATACGATATTCGGGAAGATGTAAAGGACTTGCACACTGTAATGGAAGATCCATCGAATAATCGTGTCGATGGGTTCGGACAAACCCATAACTGGACCAAACGGAGTATCTTCTGGGACTTGCCTTATTGGAAAGATAATCTTATAAGGCATAATCTTGATGTTATGCATATCGAAAAGAATGTGTTCGATAATGTCTTCAATACCGTCATGGACATTAAAGGAAAGACGAAGGACAATCCAAAAGCAAGACAAGACATTGCCGAGATATGCAAGTGTCCTTATCTGAACTTTATACAAAGGGGAGCTGCTGGACAATTAAGTAAGCCGATAGCACAATATACATTGAGCAAGGAAGATAGATTAATAATCTGTAAGTGGGTATCTACTTTAAATTTTCCGACGGCTATGTGTCGAATTTGTCTAGATACGTTGACCTCAATGAACGCAAGCTAACGGGATTGAAGAGTCACGACTGCCACGTATTTATGAAAAGATTACTGTCCATTGCTTTGAAAGAGTTGTTGCCTTCTGCTGTATGGGTTCCGTTGGCCGAACTATCAATATTTTTAGGAATATTTGTTAAATTAAGTTGACTGTGCAACACATGGTTGAACTTGAGGAGAAGATTATCTTAACAATTTGTAAGTTAGAGAAAATATTTCCTCCTGGCTTCTTCGACAGTATGGAGCATCTACCGATTCATCTAGCATACGAAGCCCGTGTCGGTACATCTGTTCATTATCGATGGATGTACCCATTTGAAAGGTACATAAAAAATCGATATAATTTAAGTTGAATTTCAGTTGGTTTTAAAATTCTTTCTTAATTCTTAAGATAATTTGTCTCTCTGGATACCTACACCATCTAAAGAAGAAAGTTGGCAACAAAGCTCATATTGAGGCTTCGATATGCGAAGCATATCTTATCGAAGAGGTGTCAAACTTCTGCTCTATTTATTTTGACACTCATGTTAAGACAAATCAAAATAGACCTCAAAGGAATGACGAGGACGTTGAGGATAGAGAAATATTCAATGTAAGGGGCAAGCCTGTTGGGGCTAGTAAAAGACGGTGGTTGACAGACGACGAGTATGATACCGCTCACCGATATGTCTTGTTAAACTGTGACATACAAGAAGTGAGAGATTTGGAGAAGTAAGTCAGTACACTTGCACTCGTTATAATCTCGAATTTGATGAAGTAAGTGACTACACTTATACATTCTTATTTTCTCTAATAGTGTATTTAGAGATAAAGTCAAAATGAGGACACCCGATATTACCGATGAGGGACTTCAAAGAGAGGTTGATTGTACATTTCTGTCATAGTTTCGCAAATACGTAAGTAACTGTGATTATAATTGAGATTATAAATATATAATTTGATACATTTAAATTATAAATATTTGTTTATAGGGTTTATTGCCTGAAATAACACTCACTCATAAGAGTGTTCGTTACCTGGCATTAGGACCGAAGAAGCAAATAAAGACTTGGCCAGGCTATGTCGTTAATGGCTTCAGGTTTAAGTCAACTAAGAATGCTATAAATATCGAATTTATCAATGACGGCATCCGTACCAAGGATTCCGGTGTTTGCATAAGAGGCACCATCTATGATGACGAGCCGGACTTTGACCATTATGGAGTGCTTCGGGATATTGTAGATTTACAATATACTGGCCCATATGATATGCATATTGTGATGTTCAAATGTGAGTGGTTCGATACGACACCAAATATCGGTTGGAGAATTGATAAACAATTTGGATTCATCGATATAAATCTTCGCAGGAGGTATAGAGGGTTCGATACATTTGTGATAGCAAATCAGGCTGTTCAAGTCTACTATACAAGCTACCTAAGGCGTCGTAGAGATCGATTTGACTGGTGGACAGTATGCAAGATTAAATATAGAAATACATTCAATGTTGGAGACCCAGCATACCAAGAGGACGAGATCAAAATGTCCCAATACTTGGGACAACACTCAGATACAATAGATGTTGAAGATATTGTTGAGGAAAATAGAGGAGAGGAAGAGGTTGATACACAAGACTTAGCTGTCAACCAGGGGAGAAAGAGGCGTCTTGTCCCAAATATTGAGGCAGAAGAAGAAGAAAAGAAGATGAAGAAGAAGAAGAAGAAGAATTTGATGGGGATGAGGATACAGATGAAATCGACGATGAAGATAAGGATGAGGATGAGGATGAGGATGAGGAGGAGGATGATGAAGACGAGGCCGAGGATGAGAACGAAGACGATGATTAGGTTAAATATTGTTGTATATTAAAAACACTTCCAATTACGTGAATTAAGTTTGACCTCATAAAAGCAATTACGTGAATTCATGTTTTTTTTCATTCGATTATTTACTTATTGCAGATGGCACTCCTAGTCTTTTTCGTCGCGGCGGCACTCGTCTCCCTACTGGTGGTATGTATATTTTAGTTTAGTTTTTTATATATATTTATACTTTTATATTGTTAATTATGTTTATGTGTTCTATTTACAGGTCATGATGGCTGGCCGTAGTCGTGGTGCTGGTGGTGGTCGTGGTAGTGGTGGTGGTGGTGGTGGTGGTGCGGGTCGTGGTCGTGGTCGTAGTGGTGCTGGTGGTCATGGTCGCATTCAAAGTTCCTGGGATGTGACCCCATCGAGCGACCCCGACCCGGAGAGTACCCCGGGCACAGACGCATCCCACCCTCGATCGACCACTTCATCGAGGCATGAGTCCGGATCTGCTAGCGGATCCGTTCCGGTATCGGAACCACCAGCAGCGGATCCACCAGGGGATGCCCAGTTACTGCACAGCGGGCCCCGGAGTACCCCCATACTCGGTTCCATCCGGTTACTGAGGAGTACATACGCGGACCTGCGGATCCTCCGACGGCACCAGAGAAGCCAAGAGGCGAGTTCCGACGAGAGCTATGGCCCGCGGGGACCTCGTAAGTAAATTTAAGATAATTTATTAAATTTATTTTATTTATTCAAGTTAATAATCCAGTCGTTTCTTCTTTGTATGTTTTTTTCGATTAATGTTGGCAGGGCTCTTGGAGAAATTATCAGGGCTAACTTCCACGGTCCCTACCTCAACTTTTCGTCGGTGCCTCCAAACGTGAAGTACGTCTGGCTCGACGAGTTGAGGGTATATATCTATATCTTCTGGTTAATTATTAGTTACTCTTTAATCAACCATTTTTTAAATTATGTGATAATTGAATTTCTATGTTATACGACGTACTGGTGGCCCCTCCATCGCGAGGACGCGATCCGCAGGACCTACAAAAGCGCTGCCTCGAAGAAGATACGGAATATGATTCATGACCTAAAAATGGGGCATACGAGGCCGAATTGGATCCGACAGGAGTATTATGAGGACCTCTTAGGTATGATGGATACCCCTGCATACAAGGAGAAATCGGAGAAGGCGAAGGCGAACTGACCGGCCGCAGGCCTTCATACGGGGGGATCAAGGCCCCACGCAGCAATGCTTGAAGATCTGGTGAGCTACCGTAAATTTATTTCACTATCGAATTAGGTATTATTAATTAAAGGAGTTAATTAGGTTCTACGAAAATTTCGTATGCAGGCCCAACGGGCGGTTAAGGAGGGAAGGGCGCCAGAATCGGTCACCATGCACGACGTGTTCCAGCATACGTACAAAAGACGGAAGGACGGGAGCTTCGTCGACGAGAGGGCCAAGGAGACTGATGTAAGTACTTATGTTTATGGGATTTACGTTAGAATTAAAAGTATTCGGACTATAACTTAGGTAAACTTAGGATTCACACTTAATTTAGTGAAACATAGGATTTAGATTACAACTTAGGTAAATCTTATAATATAAACACATTCATTTGATGGGCTGCGTATCGTGAGGCCCTTAGTCGGGCTCAGTTAACTGACACAGAGGATGTCGGTGAAACGACGCCTGCCCGGACGCCCTCTTCTTTGGCCGCTTGCAACGACTTGTTCGTAGATACCGTCGGTGACTTTAAGAAAGGGCTCATGTACGGAGTCGGCTCCCTAGGGCCGTTGCACATGGCGACGCAAAGATTTCCACCGACACCGTCTCCTTCCGTGGCCCCGGCAGACGATGATGTTAGGTCGCAGCTTACGCAGCTGCACGAGGCGGTGTCATCCTTGCGGGAGCAATTTGCCACATACTTTTCGCATCCGTATGCTGCTGTCGGTCCGTCTGCTGATGGTGTTGGTCCGTCTTCTACTGGTCCGTCTTCTACTGGTGTCGGTCCGTCTTCCGTGGGTCATCTTTCTTTCAACCCTGATGCCCCTGTGGTATCGCCTACGATTGTGATGTCACTCCTGGATCTCATGTCGCCAGAGCAGCTACGCCGACTTCTGAGCAGTGTCTACAACGGCTTGCTGCCGTACCTTGTAGAGGAGTATATTCGTCGGTCGCACCTGGGATTACCACCACTGGGCAATCGACCTCCTCCTTCTTCTTAAAATATTGTATTAAGAAAATTTGGAATATTTGTGAGAGCTTTGGATTAATTGTGCTATAATCGGATTATAGTACCGGATATTATGTTACTCTTCAGGATAATTGATGTTTATTTTCTGTTAACTTAGTTTGGTCTGTGATTCTTAGATAATTGGTGTGCATTAAATTCGTATATGCATATTTGGTCTATGTGATTCTTGGATAATTGGTGTGCGTTATATATTTGGTCTATGTGATTGTTGGATAATTGGTGTACATTATATATTGGTTTGGTTTATACATATATTTGTGAACAGGGAAAATGCTGCAATTTTTTTCAAAAAAACTCAGTTAGTGACGGACTAGTGACTGTTTAGCGACGGATATTCCCAGTTTCCGACTGATTTTCGGAGGAAGAGTCGTCGCTATCTGGAGATTTGAAACTGTTTCCAGTTAGCGATGGGTGATCGACGGACTATCTGTCGGCAAGGTTCTGGTGGTATATACTTCGACGGAATAGCGACGAACTATCCATCGCCAAGGCGACTGATAATCAGCCACTAATTAGTCGCTCTCGCGACGGTGTAGCGACGGACAATTCGTCGACAAGGTTCTGGAAATGCTTGACATTTCCAGAACCATGGCGACGGATAATCAGCCACTAATCAGTCGCTCTGTCGATGGCATAGCGACGGAATAGTGACGACTATTCCGTCGCCATGGTGCTGGAAATGCTAAGCATTTCCAGAACATGATCGACGAATTTTTCGTCAGCAATCCGTCGCTAATCCGTCCTTTGTTATCGACGGCGACCGACGGATTAACGACGGAAAGATACGCTCTGATATGCTATTACGACGGTTTACCGACGGACCTTTACGTTGCTATTGTCTACACAGTTCAGTATTTAATACTTGAAATGTACGAAAGTCCGTCAGAAATTAGTCGCTAATACTTCGTATTGTGAAGTCGACTAGCCGTCGCTATTCCGTCGCTTTACGACTACATAGCGACGGACCCTTATTAGCGACGAGCCGATTACCGACGGATTTTTTTGTCCAAAACCCGTCAGTGATCGTTCGCTAATAGGAATTCCCGTCGGACGGGCGACAGATCTGGCCGTCACTAAATCGACAAATTTTGGTAGTGGTTGCAATATCGACTCCCGTTCTTCGTCTGTCAGACTTTTGCTAACGAAGATTGGCTTTGGAGAGGATTCATCGCCAAGGTCAACTTGCATAACCTTATCTTCGGTAAGGGGATCTATTTGTTCGAAACGCTTCTTTCATTGTACATCTAGCTGTTGGACCCAAGGATCTAACTCAAGAAGTTCGGATATGACTTCGTCTTCTTCGTAGGCGTCAGCAAATGCCATATTGACAAACCAAGCTAGCCTGAGTACGTCCCCGATACTGACATCTGAATCATAAGTGGGTGTTCCGGACGATTGAGAATGCCATTTGCATTCTCCATCCGAGCTCTCGGGAGTTGTTGCAGGTGTAATATAGACTAGACCATGTCTGTTCTTGCTGTAATAATCCTATGATTTTCCAGCCGGGACTGACAATTTCAAAGGTAATCGTCGGATGGTGCCGTGGTTCAAGCCTGGTGTAGTCTTCATATCATACCCTTGTTTTTGCATGAGGTACTTGGATCGGGAACTATATAGATAAAGCGGCAGTCTTCCGGTGTCGGGCTCGAAATCGACTTCTTCTAGCCGGAAATACTGATGGTCATTCCTTCGGCCGAAGATGATTGGATGATCCTCTCCCACGACTATGAAGCAAGCGCCTTCCACTGGAGTAAGTTGGTTCGTGGTATAGACATTTGTCACTTGTGTGTGTAAGTTGATGCCCATACCGTGTTCCATAGCATACATTATACGGAGCTTGTTAAGCTCGAAGTAGTTCAAAGATAACCCTTTATTGATAAAATAAGGTATCTTCTTTGGTGGTATTACATCATCGGCAGAGGGAACATCAGTGTGCGCAGCCACATATTTGGCTAGCTCTAGCTCCTCTTCAGCCACCCCCTGCATTATTGAAGATTGAAAGGATGACCTGGGCAGCTTGATCGTCAAAGGTTCTACTGGTGGTACTGGATGTGGGGTCGTTGGTTCACTAGCGATCCTTGGTTCAGTGCTGGGCTGTCGATTTATCCTGGGGAGAAAAATGACCATCGGCTTAACAGAAGGATTTATCTCTTCTGATTGTTGTTGGTCGGCTCTTGGCAGTCTGATTATCATTGGCTCCACAGTGGATCTCGGCCCATGGCTAGTCCTTGGAAGTCGGATAACTATTTGCTCCTTTTGTGCAGTGAGCACCGGTAGACTGGTTACTTCTTTACGCAGAGTGGCTACAAAAGGTGTAGTTCTGCCTGGTTTGCGGGCCTGCAGATGGATTTTCAGAGGTTCTTCTGATCCCAATATAGCCTCTGTTTGATCTTGAGCATTCTCTTCAACCAGGTGCTTCTTCGATTTCTCGTACAAGCAGGCATCCGAATAGTAGGATTCAACCCCTTTGAAGGGATCAACATCGGCGAATTCTATTCTTACGAAGTCGTATTTATCGACATATTTGAAGCACTGGTGCAATATGGAGGGCACGATCATATAATCGTGTATCCAAGGACGCCCCAGGAGAATGTTGTAGGACGTATCTGCGTCTATGATGTAGCAAGTCACTTTCGACTGGAGGTCGCCAATTTGGCATTTCAGGCGAATCTTTCCAATAGGATAGCTTCTCCCTGAATTGAAACCGCTGACGGCGGTATTGGTAGGGGTTAGCCAATGTATAGGGATGCGTAGGAGGTGAAGCAAGCTCTTCGGAATAATGCTTATTGAAGAACCAGGATCAATGTGCATCCGATCTACTTTGATGTCGCAGATGTATCTAGCATAATATAAAGGGCGATCGTGCAAGTTGGTCTTGATGAGCATATCCTGCAGAGTGAACACGATGTTGGGCATTGCACCTGCATAATTACTGTCCTGGAAATCTGCTGGCGAGCTCTCCCCTGTAAGCTTGACCTGAGCCAAATAAGTGCCAGCATTCTGGAGTGCTTCACTCAGTGCGACCCGAATATCCTTGGAGAGCCTCAAGAGCTCATATAATGACAATTTTGTTGGTGTTTTGGCCAATTGTGCCAGGATGTCAAAATTGTAAGGCCTCTCCAGCCCCCCCCTGAGGTGCGTCTTTACGGAGCGGCATGTCGAAGTGGGTCTCTTTTGGCTTAGGCTTGTCGGTCGGCAGAGACCGAGAAGGTCCTGGGGCATCAGCAGTAGTCGATTGACGATCTTCAGCCGAGTTACCCGGTATGGATTGAGATTGTGCACCGGACCGGGTAACGACAGCTGTTGCTTCTTCGGCTTTGGCTGAGATTGTGTGGCAAGACTTAGCCTTCCCGCTCTTCTTCTTGTCGGTAGAGGATGATGCTGACTGAGTTACTTCAGGCACCAAGTCTGGGTGGACCCACATGACCTCCTCTCGTGACGTGGTGAGGGGCACCAGCCCAGTCGTCTGGTCTCGGGGAGGTAGAAGATTAGTGATCTCTATTGTTGTCCAGGGGATGGGTACTACGCCATCTTGAGTCCTCGTTGGAGGAAAGCTGCCGAATTGGACCGACACCATGTTGGTAGCCACGGTTACCTTCTCGAAATCAATGGATAGAGCTTTGGAATCGATGAGGTTCTGGATGTACCGCTTCAATTGGAAGCAGTCCTGAGTAGCGTGGTGGACGTAGTAGTAGAAGTGACAGTACTTTGAGCTTTCCATCTCTACAAGTCGAGGCTCACATCTCGGTGGAGGGAGATGAATTCTATCCCCTTGTAAGAGCATGTCAAAGATGGGCTTGACATGGCTATCCTCGAAGGAGTAGGTCACCTGAGGCTACTGTTTCTCAACCTGCTTTGGTTCAGGCTTCTGGGCTGTATCGGCAACCATAGCCTATTTGCCTTTTGTGTCCCGATTATTAGAGGAACTACCGCCGTTGTTGTTGTTGGTATTAGGGCGTTTGCCCTTATCTTCTCCATCCGAGATATGCAATCCCAGTTGGCGATCCTTTTTCAACTTTACTTCTGCGTTAGAGGCGCTGATGATGAAGGCCTTCCAGTCTTTAAATTGACCTTCGCCCATCCAGAGGCTGATTATGGGGAGCAGTCTCTTTTGGTAACTCTCAATTAAAGAGGAGTCCGGGTTACTAGAGGGTAATTTTATCACGGTTTGACGAAGCCGCTCGATGTAATTCCTTGTCAGTTCTTTTTCTTCTTGAACAACGTCCATGAGCTTTGACATCGTCCCATCTTGTCACCTCGTAGAACCTTTCCAAGAACATATGTTTGAAGCCAGTAAAGGAATGGATGCAATTATCTGGAAGATTGTGGTACCAATCGAATGCGGCCCTCTCCAATGCCCCGATGAATAATCGCGTGAGGATGGCATCGTCATACGGCAGATGGTCTGTTGTGACGTCGAAGTAGGTCATATACCGGCTCGCAGAGGTCTTCCCGTCATATGGATTGATATTGAATGGTTTGTATCGTGGAGGGAAGGGGACATCTCTCCATGCAACGAGATACGACTGTCGTATCCTGTGGTCCTGAGAGGATTTTCGGGCGTGAAACATTACACGGAGCTCCTGGACTTCTCTTCTCGTCTCCCTAGCTTCTTCTGCAGCAGTGGGAGTCGATATTCTGGGTGGGTTATTGTCCGGGGTTGGCGCGGTCGTGTTTGAGTCTGCATTGACGGCGGGACCCAAGCTTGCTTGAGCAGGTGTCCTTGCTTGTAGAGCCGGTAGGGAAGCCTTGATCTCGTCCACTGACTGAACCAAAGTTTGGAGTATGGCCTCAAGAGTGTCGAGGCACTGCCGATCACTAGGACCTTCTTGGTTGTTATCAGTCATGAATACCGTCCTCACATGAGAAGAAGTGGAAGGAACTGTAGAAGACGTGCCATCCGAATCATACTTTCGTATAGAGAAGTCGTAGAGGTATATAGGAATATTCTCCTTTGGTTCGGACTCGAAGGTGCTACCCCTGCATAGGAGGTTGCCTCGTCTTGGACGTTTTCAGGGACGTCTGAGTCTGTTGTATCTGTTGGGGGGATTATTTCCCCGGTTCATCTTCTTGAAACGCCGAATTGTTATGGATGTTCAGAGGAGTGCTACCCCCAGCTCCAACTACCCCCAGAGATGTAGATGATGAATCTCCAAGTGATGAAGATTTTGTCTTTGAGTGGGTACCTTGATAAACCCCTTCTGTGACGGCTGTGGACAACCTCCTAGATAAGAGTTTCTTGGCCGTGCTGGTTGAGATTGTCAAGCTGGACATATTTATTTTCTTCCCTCTCTTGCCGGTAGGGACCTTCCGGGTAGAATTACAGGAGGCGAAAGGAAGTGCCTCATCCTCCGAGCTTTGTTGTAGGACCGGTCCTGGCTGCTGCAGTCTTTGGAAGACGGACTGTCGGTCCTCTTGTACTGTTGTCTTGTTGCAGCAGCAATTGATGATGACTTGAGTGCAGTGACGTCCATGGAAGGACTCTTTGTACGCCAAGGTTTCTTCTCTTTCTTTGTACTTGTGAAGGATCACACCTCGCAAGTCAAGGACATCTCGATCAACCTTTGCAATCGTTTTATGGGCCCGGGAATCCCGAACCCACGAGTCCATAGGCATCATGTTTGCTCCCTGATGCGAGGCTAGTAAAAGCACTTGCCCTCGATCATTGTTGGGAGACTCTTGAGAACCACCCTGTCTGTTTGCCGTTGAGGGCTGGACACCGGCGGTTCTATACAACTTTCCATCAGAGGTCCGCATAACAGTTAGCGGGACTCTCTAATGGTCAGTAATTGGGACAGCTGACTGAGCTCGATGAGTCCGCGCTGTCCTAGACTTCTTCGCTCTAGCACCTAAGGGTGCGTAGTAGGAAGAATCCAAGCTGTGCCGCATAGAGTCTGGCACATCCTCATTGTAGGTTCTGAGGTCAAGCCCACATGAGAGGCGATCGAAGACTGAACCCGAGCCTCCTAGAGCAGATGGTCGGCGGCTGGGATTGGATGCCGCATAGGTCATTTTCCTGCGGCTAGGATTGTTGGCCGCATATGCATTCTTCCTGCGGCTGAGAATTGTGGCCGCATATGCATTCTTCTTGCAGCCCACACCCTTATGCGGGTTCTTCTTGGACCACATGGAGTTTCTGCTTGCCCCCGTAAATCTAGTATCGTAGTATTTTTCTTTGCCGGATTTGGGGACAGCAGGATCCTCTGCGGCCTGAGGTGGGGCCGCATGTGAGTCTTCTTTGCCATCTTGAGCAGCAAAGAAAGCTTGTTCCAGTGCTTTGGGAGAGGCAACAATTTTAGGCCTCCATGCCCTGCGGGCCTTCTTCGGGCTGGCTTCCTTCTGGATTGGGCTAGCGCTACCTTTAGAGAGCATCTCTTCGAACGCTTGCTGGTCGAAACGAACAATAAGTATTTGTTACGTGGAGCCAAGTTTGGCTTCGTCCGATTGTGTCACCAACTTCTCAACAGTGAAGAAGTTAGTCCCCAATAGAGTCGCCATCGTGTTTGCCATTATCGTCATAGAACAGAACAATTTTATGGGAGGACTGAACTTAATTCATAATTATAAACTCGTTTGTACAAAAGAGACCCTAGGAACAAAACCTAGGAAAAGTAAACTAAGTACAATTGTTTAGTTTTGATTCTGGGGGGTGACGGTTGAGGCTCAGGAAAGTGCTATCAACTCTGCCTTACTCCTTGGACGATCGAATGCAACCTCGGCTCCGGTAAAGAAATGCTCTCTAAAGACACGAAGGGAAGAGTCTGCTTTTGAGCTTTTTGTGCTTTTCTATGCGTCTCTCTCTGTGTTTGTGTGTCTTTACAAGGGAATAGCACCTTGCTATTTATAGGAATTCATGAGAGATGGGATGTACAGCCACGTGGCAAATTTTGGGCCACATCCTTGTAACTGTGCCTCGAGACTCGGTTTATAGTGGACAGCTGGGGGTTGGTTGAGATTGATCATGATCTGTTTGTTACAGTAAATCTGAACTGTCAATACTTGGTCAATCTCTGCCACGTGTCTCAACTACTATTCTGTGGCAAGCCGCATGAAGGATATATTCTAGCTGAGCTGCATGAGGGACTGTCTCATAACCGAGCCGCATGAAGAATGTCTCATGACCGAGCCGCATGAAGGACGTCTCATAACCGAGTCGTATGAAGAATGTCTTACGACCGAGCCGCATAAGGAATGTCTCATGACTGAGCCGCATGAAGGACGTCTCATAATCGAACCACATGAGGAATGTCTCATGACCGAGCCGCATGAGGAATGTCTCATGATCGAGCCGCATGAAGGACGTCTCTTAGCCGAACCGCATGAAGAATGTCTCCTGACCGAGCCTCATGAGAGGTGTCTCATGACTGAGCTGCATAAAGAGTTTCCTTTGGTTCGTGAATTGTGCCGGATATCATGATGATTTTTTTGTCTTTTTAGGAACACATCACGTCTTATCTTCATGTCAGAGTTGTCATCTTTGTCAGAGCTGTCACTTTTGTGTCAGAATAATTATGGCCAGCTGCATAAGGAAACATATAATGCTTTAGGCTGATTTTGAACCGCATAAGGCTCTCCGTTGCTTTTGGGCCGCATGAAGCTTTCTGGGTTTTGAGCCGCATGAAGCCTTCTGGGTTTGAGCCGCATGAAGCCTTCTGAGTTTTGAGGCGCATGAGGCCTTCTGGATTTTGAGTCGCATGAGGCTCCATGTTGATTTTGAGCCGCATAGAAAATCTCCTTCATTTTCCATACTTCTACAAGACCCCCTTCAAAGTTTTCAATTTGTAAAATTAAAATACTTTGAATAAGAAGCATGGGTATGTCCTGGGAAGCATCGAGACCGCGTAAGCTCTTCATGCCGCATAGACTTCTCTGACCGCATACTAGTTTCGTGCCACGTGGGCATCCCATCACTTCGGCATTAATTGTTTTTGTTTTGCTTTAATAATTTGGTGCCATCTTTTGGATAGAATCCCAAGAGTCGGCTTTTAATATTTTTTTTATTTGTTTTGATGATTTGGAGCCATCTTTTGGATAGAATTCCAAGAGTCGTCTTTATCCGAATTTCGAAGCGGCGTCTATCGATCGACGCACCTTTGTCAGCCTATAAATATGAGAAATTTGAGGAGAGAGATTCATTCTTTCTTTCTTCAACTTTCCATCACCCTAGTTGCCGTTTCTCCTCTTATCTCAATCGACCATGGCTCCCAAAGCTTCTTCCAGTGCTGCAGCAAAGGGCAAAGGGCTTGCTTCCTCGTCGAATACGGCAAGCTCGATCCACCCCAACGTTCATCCTCCTATTAGTGGTAAGAGCGATGGAAAGAAACTGCATTAATCCAAATCCTAAATACAATAGCTATGTCGCATGTTTTATGCGCGAGCCTTTCTCTGTTATGCTTCTGCATAGTTGATGCTCTTTTCGTCTTCACTGAACTGCTTAAGTTCTGTGTGATGAATCTGCATGAGCTGTGACGTATGGGTCGCATGAATGCCTCATGACTGAGCCGTATGGGATATGTTTCATGACTTAGCCACATGAAGAATGCCTTCTGACCGAGCCGCATGAGGAATGCCTTCTGACCGAGCCTAATGAAGGACGTCTCATGACCGAGCCGCATGAGGAATGTCTCATGACCAAGCCGCATGAGGAATGCCTTCTGACCGAGATGCATGAGGCCATCTTATGACTGAGCCGCATGAGGAATGTTTCATGACTAAGCCGCATGAAGGATATCTTCTAGATGGATGGGTATGGGGGCCCTAGGAGAAGGTGTTGTACCGAATGTCACGATTTGAGAGAGTTTCGTTTGTCTCCCTCTTAACTGATCTCCTTGTTCGAAGAAGTTTTGACGGTAGACTCCTTCAGAAGATTGTGACGCGCTTGACTGGGACAATGCGCCTGACTGGAACATCTGAGTAATGCATCTAGTTAAGAGCAGGCCGTTACAACATCTTCAATTGGCATCATGTTTCCAAGATGATGTTGGAAAGGCACAGACTGCCTTGGTAGTGAAGCCACTGTCTTGTGGCAGCGGCAATTGATGATGGCTTGGGTGCAGTGATGTCCTGGAAAGGGCTCATCACACGCCATGGTTTCTCATCTCTTCTTGTATTTGTGAGTAATCACCTCTCATAATGTTGATAGCAGATTGATCTACCTTTGCATCCATTTTGTGGGCCCGGCTATCCCGAGCTCCCAGGTGCGTAGGTATCATATTTGCTCCCTGATCTGAGGCTAGTAAAAGCACTTGCTCTTGATCATTGTAGGAAGACTTTGGGACCATCATATTTGCTCCCTGATTTGAGGCTAGTAAAGCACTACGCTCGATCATTGTAGGAAGACTTTTGGGACCTGTCCTGTCTGTTTGTCGCAGAGGACTGGACACGGGAGGTTCTGTACAACTTTCTATCAAAGGCCCGCATAACAGTTAGCGGGACTCTCTGATGGTCAGTAGTTGGGACAGTTGACTGGGCTTGTTGAGCCTGCACTGCCCTAGACTTCTTTGACTTATCACCCGAAGGTGCGTTGTAGGAAGAGTCCATGTTGGAAGGAGGGAATGGAAGTTGGTGCCCTTTTCAAAGGAGGCAAGGGGGCTCTATTTATAGAATGGAGTGAGCCCATTCTTCTTCTCATTTTCGATGTGGGACTAAAAGCAATATTTTCTATGCTTCTACAATAACCAATATACTAGTTAAAGCACTTGACTGTACCGGCCGTGCTACGTTGTCCAATCGATGTGCATAACAAAAATTAAGCATGAATAATGGTATATTTATAAAATAAAAATAATTTTAAAACAAAAAAATTTAAGCAATAAATAATAAAAAAGAAATATCCTCCAAAAAATTTAGGGGATTACACTCTGCACCGAATCTGATAGTACCTCGTGTATGTGAGATCCTTAGAAATATGTGCTCTCCTTGAACTCTAATCGTCGACGGTGTACATCAGCCCAATGCTTCTGTCTATTTTGGGCTGCTCGAAGACGAATTTGAATCTGCTTCACCTTTTCGACTGTCTGTGTCACTATCTCTGGTCCGAGTATTTGACGCTCTCCGACATCACTCCAACATATCGAAGATCGGAACTTCCTTCCGTATAGTGCCTCATATGGTGCCATATGTATGCTAGCTTGGTAACTATAATTATAGGAGAATTCCACCATATGCAAGTGGTCTTCCCAAGAACCTCCAAAGTGTAGCATACATGTTTGTAGCATATCCTCCAAGGTTTGAATAGTGCGCTCTAACTAGCCATCCGTTTGTGGGTGATAAGCAGTGCTAAATTTGAGTCTAGTGCCTAGACTCTCATGCATACTTCGCCAAAAATATGAGGTGAAGCGAGAGTCTCTATCCGAGACTATGCTAATAGGTACCTAGTGTAGCTTTACGATATGCCTCATATATAAGTTAGCTAGTATCTCGGTGGACTGTCCAACGCTAAATGGCAAGAAATGTGTCGATTTTGTGAGTCGGTCCATGATCACCCATACTACATCCTTTCTACTAGGGCTCCTTGGAAATCTAGTAATGAAATCCATAGTAACGTGTTCCCACTTCCACTCAGGGATGGAAAGTGGCTGCAACAGCCCTGCGATTCTCTGATGCTATAACATGACCTGTTGACAGACCAAGAATCTTACTACAAATCGTGCACTCTCTCTTTTCATTCCGTGCCACCAATAGTATTGCTTCAGGTCGCGATACATCTTGGTGCCCCCTGACGAAACGAGTAGATAGAACTATGTGTTTCTTCCATCGACTCATGCCTCATCTCTCCATTCGAAATATATAGGCGGTTTCTGTACCTTAATATTCCATCCTCATGAATGTGTAGCCCCTCCTTCAGTCCAGCTCTATCCTCTCCCGTAGCCGCCAAAATTGTGCGTCTGTGGGCAAAACTGCCTTGATCCTCTTGACCAGTGATGATTGAACCTCCAAGCATGCTAAAACTCTAATCTATCCATGCAATATAATTTCTATTCCAAGCTCCTGAAGATCGTTTAACAGCTGCGACTGTGTGGTCAAGAAGTATGCTAAAGGTTTTCTGCTCAAGACATCTGCAACAATATTTGTCTTGCCATAATGATATTCTAGCTCAATATCATAATCAGCCATCAGCTCTAACCATCATCTTTGCCTCATGTTCAACTCCCTTTGTGTAAAGATGTACTTCAGACTCTCATGATCTGTAAATATCTCCACGCGCTCTCAATACAAATAGTTCCTCCAAAGCTTCAATGGAAAGATAACTACAGCTAACTCCAAGTTGTGTGTTGGGTAATTCTTCTCATGCACCTTCAGTTGTCTCGATGTGTAAGCGATAACTTTGCCATGTTGCATCAAAATACAGCTCCACTCCCCGATGCATCACAGTATACTACAAATCTTCCCAATCCAGAAGGAAGTGTCAGGATAGGTGCAGAGGTCAACCTTTTCTTCAAATCCTCAAAGCCTATTTGATAATCTGATGTCCATTGGAACTCCTGATCCTTGTGTGTTAAGAGTGTCATAGGTTCGGTGATCCCTGCGATGTTTTCCATAAATCGCTGATAGTAACTGGCAAGTCCAAGGAAACTCCTCACCTCTGCTACTAACGTTGGTGTAGGCTAAGACTCCACTGTAGCTATCTTCTCCGGATCTATTGAGATTATATCCCCTGAGATGATATGTCCAAGGAAAGGAACTCTATCCATGTAAAACTCATATTTGCTCAGCTTAGCGTACAACCTCTCCCGTCTTAGGGTCTCTAGCACAATGCAAAGATGGTCTTTGTGTTCTTCGTGAATCTTGGAATATACCAAGATGTCATCAATAAATACAACCACGAACTTGTCTAAGTACTGATGGAACACCTTGTTTACCATACTCATAAACACAGCTGGTGTGTTGGTTAAACTAAACGGCATAACCATGAACTCATAGTGTCCGTACTTGGTTCGGAAAGTTGTCTTCGAGATGTCTTCCTTCCGTACCTTGATCTGATGATATCCCAATCTAAGATCGATCTTTAACAATATGCAAGCCCCACTCAATTGATAGAACTGATCGTCTATACGCGACAAGGGGTATTTGTTCTTGATTGTTACAGTATTGAGAGGTCTGTAATCAATACACATGCGGACCGATCCATCCTTCTTTGGTACAAAAAGGCTAGGTGCTCCCCATGGTGATACACTAGCTCGAATGAAACCATTTTCTAGAAAATCATCGATTTTCTTCTTCAATTCCTCTAATTCCTTTGGTACTAACCGATAGACAGTAGAAGTGATCATCTCAGCTCCTAGAATCAGGTCAATGGTGAATTCTATTTCTCGAACAGGT
Organism: Iris pallida; assembly: GCA_029216955.1. Lineage (NCBI taxonomy): Eukaryota > Viridiplantae > Streptophyta > Magnoliopsida > Asparagales > Iridaceae > Iris > Iris pallida. The sequence continues at coordinate 5,304,271 of JANAVB010026199.1, read as the reverse complement.
GGTAAACCTGGTAAATCATCAAAAAATACATCCTCGAACCTGGCAAAAGAATGTGATGCTCTTGAGTCGAATAAGACTACAGCAGGTAAAGATGCTACTAAGATAGTACCTGTTATCACCTCTTCTGCGGTCAACTCCTCTTTTACAGTCATGGCGTAAGCCTGTCCACAACCTGGTGCTGGTGCACTCTGTTGCTGAGCTTGCTAAAATAATGTCACCTAAGGTGCCAAGGGTAGCCTTGACTGAAATCCTCCAGGTGCCGGTGGTCGCATGCCTCCAACTCCAGGCCGATGCTAGATATGCTGGTCTGGGTGGCTGTGGTGCTGGTAGTGCCAACCTCTGTGGCATATGTGTTCCGTCTTGGTACTCCCGGCAATCTCATTATAAATATTGGTTGGATCCATACCCTAAGCATAACCCCAACCTCCATCTACAATCTTCTATAAGATGTCCCTTTTTGTCGCAGTGGTGGCAAGTAGGTAATGTTGTTGCTGCTGGTGGCCTCTGCTGGTGTTATATCATAGGTCTTTTTGTCGGTCCTTTCTGGGGTGCTCAGGCTGGTACAAGTGGCCTCTTCTGCATAGCCTTTTTTTCTCTGTATGTGCCCCATACGTCGGGCAGTGGTGAGTACTCCGAAATAAGTAGTGGGTACAGTCGCTCCAATGAAATTTTGTAAGTCGTAGCGCATTCCTTCATAGAACATCTTGGCCTTCTCTTCTTCTATCTGAATCAGGGCTGACGCATATCGGCTAAGGCTTAGAAATTCAGTATTGTATTCTTCTAACGTCATATTACCCTGGACAAGGTAAAAGAACTTACCTCGAAGTTTTGCCCTAAAATTATTTGGGATGACCATCTCTTGGAAGAGCTTGGAGAACTCCTTCCAAGTGACATTCTTCGGCCCTAGCCTTTTCTTCTCTGTTAGCCACCAGTCATGAGCATTGCCAGACAGCGGCATCCTGACGGCGATCATCCAACAGTCCTTTGGAAGTTCGGATGCTTCCAACTGAAGTTGGATGCTGTAAGCCACTCATAGACCACCTTTGATTCCTCTTTGCCTGAGAAATGAGTTGGCTTCAGCTGGCAAAAGTTGGCAGTGGTTCCCGTCGAGGACTGTTGAGCTTGTGGACGTACATGTACTATTGCTACTACTATGTTATCTCGCATGCTCTCTGACTGCCTCAGTTGTGCCTCCATCTGTATATGTTGTTGTACTTGCATCATAGCATAGAACACCTGAAATAGCTATTGGGGGTCCATCGTTTGTCCCATCTGAACAAACGACATCGTGGTAACTGCGGCATCAGTAACATCGGTGGTATGCCATCTCTTCTGAATCTCAAAGACTGTGGGTCTATTGCGTTGCCTTGTTGGGCAGAAAATCCCCTAACTGGAGGTATAACTGCATCATCATGGGTGATGATTGCACCCTAAGGAGTGTCTACTGGTGTCTCGTGGCTCTCTCGGGGGTCCATTGTACTGCGCATAATAGAAATTACAAGATTAGGATAGATGATATCAAAGTAGGATGCAAGTTAAGCAAGAAATCGATGTAAAGAGATCAAGGATGAGTAATTTATATTGATGAGATCCTATGGGTCTTTTTCTATTCCTAATTGTAGGTTCATGTCGGTACGGTTATGTATTCGAAGTGATATTAGAACCTGCATGGGCCACGACAAAAACATGTAACGCCCCAATTCCTAATTATGCAAAATTAGGTAGTACAAAACATGTCAACAGTACATCACCAACAGACTACCAAAATGTTGAACTTGTTAATGAGTACTTAAGCTATAAATATCACATGGCCACAGGTACAAAGCTATTCTCATTTACGCAGAAATAATCATTAATCAATGAGTACCAAGACAACATAAAATGAGATAGTTTAAATAACACAGAAAAAGTTGTCCGGCAAATAAAGAACTAAGATAATGTCTCGGGTATAGCCCGACAACAAACGGAAGAAAAATAAATGACAAGTCTCATCATAGTGACTGCTAAGAAATAATCATCCTAGATGGATGAAATACATAATCAAGTAAATTCCTTTGGCACAATCTCGTCCTCCTATATGGGTATGTCTCCTGCAACAACACCTGATTCGTAGACCTCAGTATATGCCTCATCGCCTATACCTGGTGGAGATGACCAGGTCCCCAGTTGACATAACAAGGCACAAAAATGAACATGCCAAAAGATAATAATGGAAGTACTAAAGTAAACTGCATAAGGGTTTCTATGTAATCCAATCTATGTGTGATGCAATCGAGAACACCGTCCATACACCGGGATATAGTCACTGATTCGCCCACCGGCTCCTCAGCTAGGCTAACGTCTCAAGGCACCATGTCGTAGAACCTTGAGCTCAAGTAGACGTAACTCTAATGCTCTGATCCAGTGAATAAGGCGAACAAGCGAGTAAACACACAATCTCGGGAATATAGATCATAAAATATAAGATCGCCTGATAGTAAGGCGAATGTCCTCCCCTCCTCCATGAACTAATCTAGTATGTCATGTCAAGTAATTAACCATGTATGTATCCTAACACAAAGTCTGACCATGAAATATCATGGAAGCAACTCCGTATAATGAGGCATAAGTATCCTGAGGCCTATCATGTCAAGGGACATGATCATACATGTGTGGTATGCATAACGTCAATACCCATTACCTACGTATGGATATCGAAACCTGAGTTTGATCGGACGTGCGGTATTGACAAGATTCTACGTTAGTAACTATATACCAAACTAAATAAGAAATAAGAATTGCAAGTAAAGTATGAAAATAACGTATCAATGGCAAGATACACTTGCCTGTATGTTGTCGATACGATGTAATCTGCCGGCTTTCCACGACTGGTGGTGCAACGGGTTACAAATCACCTATTTAATATTAATTTTTTAATATGTCAAAATAATTCTAAAATATATATATGTGTAAATATACTAACTTGGCCTAAATAAAATCTAGTATTTAATTATAATTTTTAATTAATTTTTAGAAATTATTTATTATTTATTAAAATTGAAAAAACTATAAATACATGTAAATGTATTTACTATTTTTATTTATTTAAAAATATAATTCTATTTAAATAATCTTGAAAGTATCTAAATAAACACAAAAATAAAAATACAATTTATTAGTATTTTACTTCACACAATTACAATGTATAGTTATCAAGATACAAGAAAATACGTAAATACATCCATATATATATATATATATATATATATATATACCAAACTAATAAAATATATATATTACCCAAAAATAATAAGCTTAACATAGGATTCAAACTTTAGGGCAAGGCTAGGGTTTTTGGGCCACTGTACTAACCAAGAGGTTAGTTCAGGTTTTTGTTTTCATAAGAAAACCATATATATATATATATATATATATATATATATATATATATATATATATATATATATATATATTCAGAAAAAGAAAAACTGCCTATAAGGGGGCTCGAACTCGGGTCATCCAAGGGGAAACTTAGGTTGGTCAGATGACCAAGCATATATAAATAAGGGATCTGCTTGGATTTAAACTATAGTAGGGGCTAGAGTTCAGTTTCTTATCGAGGAATAAGGTGGTTGCGGTCGGATCGGACTGCGTGCAACGATGTTGACAACATCAAGGTGCTGTCGTGGGTTAGGAGTCGAGGGCTTGGATGGCTTGAGGAAGTTTGACACATTCACGCACACACACACACACACACACACACACACACACACACACACACACACACATATATAGAGATAGAGAGAGAGAGGTTACGAAGGAGAAAGGAGGAGTCATGGGAGTAACGACAGTAAAAGGAGGGGTTATGGTAATGGAGTTGGTCGTTGATTTATTGGGTTGGATGTTGTGTGTTTGGGTTTGAGGAAAAAAATAGTTGTTTAGTAATAGAAATTTTTATTATACGGTTTAGTAACTAAAAAATAAATTTAGAACAATAAACAAACAATTTTAAATATTATTCCAAACATTTGTGGATGCTAAAAAGAACTACGGGAATAAATTTGGGTCACAAAATTAAATGCAGATTATTATTAAATAATTTTAACTATAAAAATATAGAAATATATTCACCATCCTATTTATGAATTATAAAATAAAATAAAATTATCCAATTGACCTTAGTCAAAAATCAGGAGGTTTACACAAAGGAGCAACTTTGTGTCAGCGAGCAAAAGATCCGTCGATCATCTGCGGACGTCTGTCGGATCTTTCGCCTATAGTATGCAACGGTTATGATATAGCCGTTGGGATCATGGATGGGACAGGATCTGACCATTGGATTGTAAATGGTAATATTTCAGATTATCCTTCGGATTTTTGCAAACCTTCGTCGGATGATCCATTAGCTCACAAAGGGTTTTTTGTGTCCATTCAAATCTTCCCTCGATCATCCACGAAGATCCTTCAGAATATGATCCATGGTTGTTATCTACCCTAGTTTTCGATTTTATCATCCATTTCTTGTGTTTATAATTATTCCAAGATTCATTATAGACTCAAAATATACCTTAGCAAGTGCATGTTTCTTCAAAGTCTTGAAATAATGATGACATGGGTTAGCTTCTTCACTCGATGGATGATGGCATCTTCCCCTGATGGCAGTTGTCCAAAGATACCCAGATTGTGAAATCTGAATACATTTTGGGGGCTTCGCACCCAAACCCCCATACGAGCTGTTGTCCCATCGACCCTCGTCCGCTGACCACGCAGCAGAACTCCCGAGTACGTGGCTCCGGTGATTTCGTCGGGTGGTTTAGAGAAAACATGTGGGATATCGTCGTCTTTGGCCCATCATGATTTCTTCAGTGCATATGTCCATATTGATCTTGCTTATTGGTTTTCTGCAAATACATGTTAAACGAACAGAACAATATACATTATAGCAAGTATAATAAATTTAATACACATTAGGACTATGCTAAGTTTAAGTATCAATACTATAGTGATAGCGTAAATATTAGTGATATTATAATATTAAACTTAATCGAATAACCACGATAAAAAATAAGTTAGATCATTGGGCTAAAAATCTCCTCCTTTTGACTATGGCAACTCGATTAAATTTAATATAGATATAATAGAAGCTCATATCACTAATATGTATAACAATAAACATATATCACCAAAGGGTATAAGAATAAGTAGAAATGCTATAGTGATTGTATGAAGATTAGTAATAATAAAATGCCACTTAATCAATTTAACATATTCAAAAATACGATACAATCTTTGGACCAACAATTACATGTATCCATAGCTGCAGATTTGCAGTAACATTGCTCAGTATAGACAAATCATTGCTCACCTTCATAGTATACATTGCTCACCCTCACAGATACACATACATTGCTTACAATAATTACACACGAAATTAAATACTATACATAAAAATTCCCCCGTAGGCCTTAGCTATACAAAATATGCAAAGATAACAAGTAGATTTAACCTATCAATCAGAGCAAAAAATCAAGGCTTATAAACTAAATATATGGCATATATCCCTATGAGAGCAAAAAATACTTAGAAAAAAAGAACAAAAATATAGAAACTAAAAAAAGGAAAAAAAAATTAATGGAAATTTATAAAAAAAATACTTACAAGATGAAGATATTTTTTGGGTATTCTGGAGTGAGGTGGAGGAGATCTAGATCTGCGGGTAGAGGAGATCCAAAGTGAGGTGGTGGTCCGGAGGAGATCTGTGAGGAGAGACTCAAAAGAGGCTGGAGGTGGAGGAGATAGTGAGGTGGAGGAGACAAAGATCTGTGAGAACTGAGAAGAGAGACGGTACGAGAGTGAGAAGTAAGAAGATATATGGTGAGTATGGTGTGGGTAAGAGGCGGTGAGAGGCTAGAAATGGCAGTAAGAGGCAGACATCGGTAGGGGTAGGGTTTTTCCTCTCATCGTCGGGTTTAGACTTCAGAGAAGTTAGGTAGGGAGCGGAAGAAAAGTAAGAATGAGAGGGGAGAGAATGGAAGATACATTATATACTTAGGGTTAGGGCTGATGGTGTTTTAGTAAATTGCATATAGCTATTCAGTTTCGGTTTTAAATTGAAATCGAAACAAATAACCGAAACCGAACCCTTTAACAGAATAAGCGGGTTTCCATAACCAAACCCGATCCGAAAAAAATTAAACTGAACCTATTAGCTAATTCGGTTTGGTTTGTTATTTGGTTCAAAACTGAATAATGCTCACCCCTAATAGAAACCCTCATTGGAGATGGCCTATGGTAATTTCTAAAATTGAGTTTCTATTCTACTTGACATTGTATTTTAAGGAGATTTGTATCCTAGTTGGAAGAGTTTCTACCTAGAAATTGCACACACACAAAATATACTCCAATGCTTATCCATTTCTATCCTAGGTGTCAAAAACAAAATGATCAATTGAATGGTCTGGAAACCGATAATAATTGTCATACGAGATTAAGATTTTTATGAGAGTTTCTAAATGTAGAAACCCTGGTAGAAGTTCCCCATCTTACATCAATGCCACCTAGGATAGAAATGAGGATATAAACCACCATTGGAATATTTTTTTCCTAAAATGGGTTTCAACCATATAAATGGGGGAGATAGAAACCCCATTGGATATGGCCCGAGATACTCGAAATTTGGAATGTATCCAAGTTTGTGAATAGTAATCAAACTAGGCACCAAGAGAAAAGAAATTAATAATAATGGAAAAAGTGGCAAAAAAAGAGGAGGTTATTTGGAGTATGAAATTGTTGTGTTATTTGGAGTGTACCATTGTATGTCAATATGAAGGGCACACTCCAACAATAATAATTTTTATGATTTTCAAAAGTTTTGGAGTATGGTTTGGTGCTGAGGATGCTCTAACCGTCTAAGTCCTATGTATATCTTATATAATGTATATCCTTACATAATTTAAAAATTCTAAAATCCTTAATATTACCACCATATAAAAAAATTTAGAATTCTTCTAACTACTTAACATATGTCAAAAAGCCTATAAACATATCTATAACAAATCCAAATTAAAATATATTCAATATTAAAATTATATTTAAACTAAATATATAGTATTATCTAACTATATATCCAAAGTTCTAAAAATATATTTATAACAATTTTAACTAAATATATTCATATTATATTTAAAATACCTCAATATAATTTAAATTTTTATATAATTTCACAATAATATCTTATACAAAAAAATCCTTTTTGTTGGAACCTGAACATGACAGTTAATAGTATGAGTTTCCACATATCTACGACTTATTAACTCAAACTATTTATTATTCCCAAAACAGATCTAGATGGATGAACGATCAGAAAATAGAGATTTCCTGCAAATGAATTTTCTCTCTATTCTGATTTAGCAACAAACAGAAGCAGAGACTTCATGTAAATAAATTTGCTCTCTGTTCTGAGTATATACGATTTCAGAGACTTCCTGCAAATAAGTTTACTCTCATAATTTCCAAAGGCTGCTCGATAAAGGAGAAGAAGAAGGAAGAAAGAAAACAACTCTGGGACGATGAGAATCACCATTGCTCAAAGGCAGGCAGCAGCCACAGAAAGCAGAAGCCAACAAGTTCTAAGGGAACTTCTGGAACGCTCGCCATCACCTCATGTACGAACTCGTCGAACTCTCCTGGACTCGGAAGGCAGCAGCCATAGAACTCTCTACGTCTCTCAATTTTGGAGTATGTTCTCAAATGAGGCACAAAGAGAGTATTTATAGAGTTAAGTAAAATCCCTAACCCTAATCCTGGCCGCCAATTAATTACTAAAAGATAGGAATAACGGAAAGATATAACTAAATTAAATTCAAATCCCTCAAAAGATAAATCTAAATTTATTATTTAATCTTTCCATAACTGTTCAAATCTTCTAATGAGCCTGATTATGCACCAACCACGTCCATGTGTCCAACAGCACACCAGCTCATGTGCTTGCACACGCAGCCGCTCAGCAGCGCAGGCGCGCAGCCCCGCGGCGACGCATGAGAGCTCATGGTCGCGCATGCCCTCGTGTTGTCACTACCACATTTTCAAATAGAGATAATTTTGTTATTTCATATATATTATATTGTGTATATTTATTTATTAATATTGTGTTAGATATTACGATTAGTGCCTAGCCTATTTGTTGGACTTGTGTTAGTAAGCAAATTAGACTAGATGCTAGATTAGAGCCCGACAACTAGCATGACATGACTCATGAACCAACTCATTGGACTAGGCCTAATTATACCCATTAGTCATGACCATTTAATTAAATTAGGATTAGACTATTTGCCGAAATAAGTTTAGAGCCTTTCATGTATTAGTTAGCCCATATGACAAGCTTTTAGGGGCATGTTAGACATTTTCGATTAGCCAAAACTCTACCTAATATGTGGCCGACCACATGTAGAGGAGGCCTCCATCATTTTATTTCATTCCATTGTTCTAATTCTTCTCATTTTGGTGTTCTTTCCCAATTTGAGCCAGTTCTCCACCAATCCCTCTCAAATCCCACTCAATTTCACATCTATCTGTCTCATTCTCTTCACTTGAAGGAGCCTCGGAGTTTTGAGACTATGAGCATTAGAAGGAGAGTCCATTTACTAGGAGCTACGTGTCCGGATCGTATCTATTTGACTTTCATTGGGAATCCCTCTCCCAATAGGTATACATCTTATTTTTCTCTCTAATTGGACTCTATTTGTGATATTTGACTCTTAGGAATTCACCCATGAACTAGGACTACCCATAGTAAGAAGTTTAAGACTCTAACAACATTCTATGTAAAAGTTATATTAGGTTTTGTGCCAATTTTGGGGAAATTTAAAGAATGTTGCACCAAGTGTTTGTCATTTGGTTTATTAGATCTATTTAGATTAGACTTGGTTGTGTGCATCTAGATTCGTATCCATAATTGGATACGTGTAGGCCTTATCATGATACGGTAGGACACGAGGTTATTTTGGAAGTTTTTCCCTCCGACACTTGTGGCATACATGTCCAATTTCACATGACACTTCACACTTGCTTCGAATTGCACTAATTATTTTCATATATGTATTTTAGACTTGCTCATGTGATTTGGTAAGTTTCGAACAAGGTTTGGTATAGATATCTTGGCTGTATCACAAGCATATCTGTAACGCCCCAGTCCCAACGTACGTAGGACTAGGTATACGAATACATGCCAGCAGCACTTTACTAATGGACCAAACCACACAACAAGCCCATTAGTTGGTACTTAAGCTGTAAATCATGATAACATCCCAGAAACACAACATAGTCCACAGGCATACACACACACACACACACACACACACACACACACACACACACACACACACACATATATATATACATATATATATATATATATATATATATATATATATATATATAATCACATCCACAGAGTAACAATCCACAAAGATATTAAGTCCAATACTAAAAATATAGCAAATATCCAGTAGCGAACGTAAAAATGTCTGTACGGGCAAAGACATCCCGAAACCACAAAAATAGAGTAAAAACCAACTACAAGTCTGCTGAAGTGAAAGGAAATAGCATAATAAGTCTAAATAAGGAAATGACACAATCACGAGAAGTACTCGGGGACTATCTTGTCCTCCTGTGCCGGTACGTCTCCGGTCTCAGCTCATGAACCGTAAATCTCAGCAAAGTCTTCAGCTTCGTCTAAGCTTGGAAAATAGCTAGGTCCTTAGGGGAATAGCAAGGTACATAATATGCATGCCATGGTACAGATATGGAAATATGATCTAAGGCAATCTATATATATCTGGTCTATGTGTTATGCAAGTGAGAATCTTTCCTAAAATATCAGACCTCTCCACTGAGGCTCACAAGCTCCTTAGCAGGATATTTGTCCCCAGTACCGTGTCGTAGGACCAAGGACTATAAATCTCGACAGTGATAATCCTCTACTCTGCTACAGAGCTAAAGGGTTACATAAACAACAGGCCACCCGATAATAGGTTTGATATTGTAGTCAATTTCTTCCCAACCCCATGTCTAGAATCTAGCAACGTCAAGTCCATACAAATATCTCGATAACAATAGCAATAATGTTGAACAATCTAGAACATAACTACAAGGTCAATACCACGAATAATTATGTCAACCTCGCATCATGAATATGTCAGTGTCTTGTGGTCAATCGTGTCAAAGGACACGTCAATATGCACGTAATGCCTAAGTCAATACTCGGTGTCATCATCATGACATCGGTATCCATCTTCTAAATGGACACTAAGCATCGACAATCCTACGTCATGCAATGCTAAGAAATAAATTACAAGAAAAGAAAAAAGGAAACAAACTATAACCACGATAAGGTACACTTACCTGTAACTGTTGCCTGAAGGTAGGCCTGACCAACTCCGGTGTCCTCTCCACTCCTTCCAAGCTCACTTATAATAATACACTATCTTTAGTAATCTATACTATCTCACCATATATGGATTATATTGTCATCTACGACTACTAGTTGTCATAATGTTAATACAACATATATTTAATACATAAGTACCAACTCCTCTCATAATATAATTATACTATAATAAAAATAATAAGTTTAAATTCTGTAAATTATTTATAAATACCGATATATTACCAAAATTAAATTTTCAATGGTGGAACTATGTCACAAGAGTTCCTATGTCAGTACTATACATGGATACCACAATTCGACCCATTAATTTAGTCCAGAAATAATAACTAATTCAAATTATTAAATTTTGTAAAAAAATCCTAAAAATTAGATAAAATAGTGGTTTAAATATTAAACCTTTCACAACAATTAGTTTAATAGGATTTTATGATGTGTTGGTCCTTTTGGACACAAAGAAGACATAATTTCTCGTAGTTCGACGATACGGCAAATGTCCCGAATTTTTAAAAATGGCAAACGGATGTGAAACCTAACAAATAGATATTCGATGGAAAGCTCTCGACATCTAAATTCTGAATAATAATATTATAATGATGAAAAGTGACCTTAGATAGGTAAAAAAGTGTCTCGCAACAGAACTCATCAATTCTGGATACTTTGTCGTAGATTCGACACCACGGGAAATTCCCTGCGATCCAGGAGCTGCAGCTTTGAGGGATGATAGAGTACACGTATAGGTACAAAAACATCAAAACAAAGTCGTGGAATGGGACTAACCTATTGTTCTCGGATTTCAGGGATCGACTGAGTTTTATGCTCGCGTTTGGACTTGTCCCGACCAACAAAATTGATGTGGCGACTTAGGGGATTCATGGGGTCGAAAGGGGATGTCTTGGCTTCACAATGAATCTTCTCGAAGGGTCGTAGGAGGTCGGGAAGAGGTGCAAATAGTAGCTGTACTGTAAAGTGCACAGTAGCGACGACAACAACTATGCGGCCAGATTTTTAGTTTTGGGGGAGTTGGACGTCCAAAATAGGTTATGCATATATAGAATTAGGTAGAGGTATGGGTTTGGGATGTAATAGAGGTGGTGAAAGTGGCTGAACATCCTTGGAAAATCGACGGTTTAGAGTTTGAGAAGGACATACACAAGCAGGTTGAAGAAGGAGGGTGTGATCGGTTTATGAGATTTGCTCTCGATTTCTGCATATTGAATATACATAACATATATTTTAGGAAGGTTAAGGGGCGTGGGTTATAGAATACGTGAGATTTCTGTAGATTTTGACAAGGTTTACGTTTAATTATAGATATGAAAAGATTTTATATTAATGGAGGGATTGATTTATTTACATATACCCCCTCATCAACCTTTCTTTTAGAGATTTGTATAATATCAAAAAATGGCTGCATAATATCAATAAAAATTAATTATAATTGGTCTATTTAGGTTAGGTCAACCTAGAGTAGGTTCTACTACAACTAGTTGGGTTAGTTTTGGGTCAGGATGGATAACTAGTTCCCAAAAGTCCAAAAATTGGTCTTTTGTGCCATTTAAATATAAATAGCACAAGAGACCTCAATTGAGTGGGACACTAGTGACATGTGCGTAGTAGGCTTCGAGTTGGTCAAAATCATATATTGGGTTGAAACATTTGGATCAGGTTTGTGCCTTAAATCAAAATTTGGAAAATACATTAAATTTTATGGTGAAGGCTAAAATGACTATTTTGATCCTAAAGTTGTGCAAGAAAATTGTAATACAAGAAGATATGTTTGAGTGAGACATGATATACCAAAATGAATGTGGGCTTGTCTAGAAAACAAATATGAAACTTGTTTCAAGGAATTGGCCAATGTGCTTCAAAAATCAAAGTTATGATAAAGTGTATTTAAAGTCAGAAAATTAAAATAGAAGTATATAAATATTTAAAATAATTAATTAAGATAAATTAAAATAATCCCAAAATTTTAGAGTGCTTATACTATCGTAGAATAGTGCGATATAGGGGTGATGCGCACCAACTGTTTGGTTTTTAACTCTCATATGAGTTCCATATGTTTAGTTGTATGTTGTGTGTCAAGTTACCTATATTGAAAATCCTCATATATGTCTACTATGTAGTGTGTGTGTGTTTGATAGCTTAGTGAATTATGTGTGTATGTGTGGGCATTCCCACACATATGTGCCTTATATGTAAATGGGTGTGAAGGGGTTGTGCATATTGTGTGTGTGTACCTATATGTATGGGGAGGTTATCTATCTATATATGTATCTATGTAGGTACCTATCTATATATGTATATATATGTGTTTTGTGTTAGACCGAGTGTGTTTGGATAATATATTTTGTGGGATATAGCATATGTGTTAAACACTTGATTGGTGAGTGTGTGGACATTTGAATATAGATGAGTAGATAGATAGTAAAATAGCTTGATAGGTACACTGAGAGAAACTCGATAGAGAGAAAAGGACATAGATAGATAGGTTGAAGAAGAAAGAGGTGAGGGTATCACAGCAGCAACTTGCTGATGTGTGTTGGCACCAGGCAATGACATGTTGACTAGAGCAGTAGCAGTACAAATAACCACTGCAACAGGTATAAACTACAACAGTCACTACAAGAATTTTTACTTCTTGCAGCAAAAAAAATTGTTGCAAAAGATGATTAATTTGTTATAAAAAAGTATTTACAACGAAATATTTTTGTTATCCACTTCGTGGCCATAAGTGCATATCAAAAGGTCTTTTGCAACGATTTTTTGTTCATTGCAAACTTAGCAACAGAGGGTGTGTGTTTGTGTATTAGTTGAGGGGAGAAGAATATGAAACCTATGTTTAGAGTATGTACCACATGTATGTGTGAGTAACAAGAGGGAGGGAAGTAGTATAGCTATCAGTAGGCAGGTAACAGCATTAAATTAGTGCTTTGCTCTTTGCACAAGCAAAGAGCAGCTGCACTAATTACGGCAGCATGTCACCTATGCAAGGAGGAACATGGAGAGACCAAGCAACAACATTGCTTGCACTAGGCAGCTAAGCAGCAGGCAGATAACAGGGGCAATACAGTGACGGTAGGAAGAGATGCCATGTAGGAAGAGCAATAGCAAGAGTTTAGGGCAGTATTGCACAGGGCAGCAACACTAGCTGCTAGACACAACAACTAGCAGGGTTGCACTAGCAACCCAATTACCTGTCTGTGCCTTTTTAGGTAACAGGTTGAGTGTTCAATTGAGTATACTACCTATGGAGGTGTATGAGAGTCCCCACATGTGTGTCCTAGTATATAGATGGGTAGCAGGGTTGTTGGTAGTTAAGCATGTCTTGTGTAAGAGTATGTAGTGTGTTAGAGTGCATAGGGCAAAATAGTGTATGTATAGGCAACCATGTGGGTAATTATATATATCATGGGTAAATTTATATAGACACCTCTATGGCATAGGGTATATAGATAATAATCTATATAGTGTGGGTATGAGTATTACCTTTATGATAAGTATCAAGGTAATAAGCTATGTGTAGGTTATAGAGCAAGGGTATTTGGGCATACCAAGGTAACATGTAGACGTGGTATAGGAAGGTCAAGTAAGGGTATATGTAAGTAATGTCTAAGGTAAGGGTAAATTCATAGGATATAAGCCATTATTGCCTAGTGTTAGCTATGATACCTTGGTATAACATGGAAGAGACTTAGAAACCTAGGTATGACCTAGTTTGACCTAGTTGATCCAGAAATGACTTGGAGACATAGTATCAAGCTAGTATAGTATTTATGATTCCAAAATACCAATTGACATTGATATTCCATATTTAGGTCTTCGAGGTACCGTATCAGATACTGTTGATACTTCACACCGGATCTCAGACAAGTACATTCTCTGATAGTTTTTATTATATAATAATTGTTATGATTCATGTATTTAGTGATGTACTACTTAATTCCTGGCATGATGGTTACAAGAGTTAGTTGATATGGTTTCTGTCTTGATATACATATTGTTCTCATATCTCATTATATTTCGATCATCTTGCTCATAAGTTGACACCATCTTGATCTATTATGGATAGCCAATTAAATATCACCTATATGATTGAGTTATACTATTATGACATTGTGGATAGCCAATCATGTTGGATTGAGCCGTACTCTTGTACTAGTGTGGATAGCCAATCATACGTTACCCGTATGATTGAGCCGTATTATCGTGATATTGTAGATAGACAATCTTGTCGGATTGAGCCGTACTATTGTAACATTATAGATAGCCAATCATACAGAATTGAGTCGTACTCTTGTACTATTATGGATAGCCAATCATACATTACCCGTATGATTGAGCCATACTATTGTGGACATTGTTATTGCTAGAACATATGTTTTAACTGATAATAAAAAATAAACTTAGTTCAGTTTCTTTCCTGTCTATTTTATGTTAATTGTGATGCTCTTTATCACTTTGTCTTATCATTCTTATTACATGTTATGCTAGATATTTATGGTACAGTTCTATATGCTCATAATGAATTACGCTTACTATTAGTGTTTTATATCATTTAGCATTTAATTGGAACTATTGTTAGAGGTATGCTTCACTTCAATCCTAACTGGAAATATTTTTTCCAGATGATTCAGATGACGGTTTCCCTACGTACTACAGCCCACAGGATGTAGTAGGCATAGATGAGGTTTAGCTCCACCTGGGGAGGCTTTAGTTGTCACGTCCTGATCCTGCTAGGGTTGTTCGTCCTCGCTTTGATCCCTACAGGATCGTTCGTCCTCGCTAAGGTGTGAGGCCATGCAAGCCTAAGTTGTGTTTGCACAAGGCCAGTACCTGCACAATACAACTAGACAAAGCAAAACATACGCATGCAACACATTTCATTATAGAAAACCAAATATTGGACACAAAAATTTAAAAAGGAAACACTTCTTTTATTCATAACATGATAGGATTACAATGTACAAAGCATGTGACTCAAAATGCCATAATTTTGCTTACATATATCTTTTTGAAACTCTTTTTCAAAATAGCCACAATGCCCATATATCATATCCCTTTATTATATAGTCAAAAATGAAAAGACACCTTCAAAGGAAACTTGTAAACTTGACTTGAAAATAAAAATACTTCGAGGCAACCAACAAGATCTACTGGGCTGAACGAGCTTTAATGCCTCACTTGAAATCCCCCTATCTCCTTGCTAGCTGAAAAAGGATGCCCACAACATGGATCAGTACACATCTTGTACTGGCGAGCGGCTTTTAGTCGAACTCACAAAAATCTACCCTAAGTCAACATGTGAAGCTAGCATACAATTAATATATGATTTTTCTACTTGTCTAAGTTATTTTTGACAAATCATAAGAAGCATAAATAGTAGAAATTATTTGCACAATAATCCTACCCATCGTCGACAGCCATCCCTACACGAGACATGTTAGCACAATTTGCATAACTAATAACTTATGTTCTATTCTTGCAGATATTGAAGTTCATAATTTGGATCATACATGTGGCCTATCTATATGATGGTCTACGAGGTCATTTCCCGTGATTAGCCGTTGTGACTCTTTGGTTCAGCTCGTCTCTAAGGACTCAACACCCCCTGATCTCGAGGTCTCATTTACCTTAGGGTACCATAATCTCTCCTAGGCCAAGTGGTTTGAGGAGCCCCAAGAATCCACCCGAAAGACGATACCTTGTGCACAGGTTGTCCGAGACCAATGCATTCTCTATCCTTCCTATCAGATGTAACAAATTTATACACGGGTCATGAAACGTTCATTTCATGTCTTAACAAATATGTGACACGTTCATTTCATGCCTCGTTTCTTATTCATCTCAACATGTACAAGTTGTCTATCCATGTCTAATTTTTATAGCATACTAACAACAAAGCATATGATCATTCATTTGAAATAGATGTTTAGTAGCACATGATGAAGCATTCGATTCAATTCACTTATCTTCTCTTATCTTTTGTTATTATGGTATCGTTGATCAGAGGGACGAGGCAGCAGCGTGGACTAAAGATTATTTTCTTAGGGCATGTAGATAAATGCTAGCCCGGTTAAAGCAACTCACCGAGATTGAATCTTATTCGAGAGAACGAGGGACTTCACGCGCCATTCACACTCCTCCTAAGCGTCCTACATTGGCACCGACATTTGATTAGCATACTTCGGTCTCTTTTTCTCAAGATTCGGAATGAATGCATAATAAGATGAAAGCGAACAATGAAAACCAACACAAAATCACATTCATCAAAACCAAACAACAAAAGAAAATATCCAACAAAACACTTGGATTCATTTTAATAGAAGTCGATCCATTAATTGGAAAGGTTCATTGCATTTCATCCGTGATCAATCGATACCGGCATACTCAGTTCGAAACTGGGTTAGCAAGCCGTAGGTATTACATTGTCGACCGCAAAGAGAGGGGCACTACATAATAACCCACTGAGAAAAAATTTTGTCCTCAAAACTTAAGAAATAAGCTCACATCCATCACGGTCCTAACCCTAATCAAGCAAGGTCGACAGATTGAAAACACGAGCATTCTGTAGCTGCTGATTATACGGGTTGTCCTGAATCGACGGTGGATCCCTCAGCGGCCCACGCTCCTCAGTATCGTTATGATTTCTTTTCGGACAATTCCTGATAATGTGACCCTGTTGACCACAACTGAAGCAAGCCTTGTTAGCGGCACGACAGTCCTCTTTAGTGTGCCCACGTATGCTACCGTGCCCATATTCCACTCCCTTTGTATAGCAACAATCATCTTTAACATGCCCTCTTTGACCACAGTAGGTACACACCGTTTCATTTCGGATTTCCCCATCGGCCTTTTTTTTACCATCATAGTACCACTTTCTAGAATGATTATGCCCAGTCTGAGCTTTCACTGGTGCACTCCTTAGCTTAAATTGCTCCACCTATACCGCTGCCTCGAAGGCCTTTGTATATGATTCACATTCTTGATTCAAGACACTCTCTTGAATGTTATCATTCAGACCTTGAATGAATCGATTCATGCGAGCCCACTCAGTTGGTATCATTGCACTAGCAAACATGGCCAGCTTGGCAAATTCAGACTCATAGTCTTCTATGGACGTGATCCCCTGTTTCAGTGACATGAATTCATTTTCCATTTTTTGACTGATGGCAGGAGGCAAATATTGCTCCAGAAATGCCATCTTGAATGAGGCCCATAAAACCTTTCCACCCCTAGCAGTTGTGGCTTCTTTGTATTCCACCAATCTTTAGCTCGCAGTCGTAGTTGTAAAATGGCATAAACAACCTCTTAGCTGCTCGAAACTCCTATGAATGCGAATAGACTTTCCATTTTATCGATCCAGTACATCACTTTATCTGGTGATGCCCTGCCCTCAAATTTTGAAGGTTTCGCATCCAAGAAGTCCTTTGCCCTAAAGGAAGAGTGTATATGTGCCGGCTGTGGCTCGTCACCATCCACGGGCCCAATCTTGGGAGTGTCAGTTGGATTGTTCGCTACGGTGGTATCATGATTGCCCACTAGCGAAGATATGATTTGGGCCAAGGCATCCAACTGCTTCTGTTGCGCCATGCTACGCTCATCTGCTTATTTTTACTGAGTTTCCATTTTGGCATGTTGCGCTAGGCTATGCTCCTTAGCTTCCTATCATTGAATTTCCATCATGGCAAAAATCCGTTCTACCGGATCGGTCGAGCCAGATAGTTGAGGAGCTATTTCTCTACAAAAGAGTATAACTTCTGTCAGTCTCATAAAATATTATGGACTTATTATATGGGACATTGGTTTTCAAAAACTCAAAATCGGGACCTTTGAAAGCCATCAAAATACTTTATATACTTTTCGAAAATGATATTTGCCAGAGGCCAATGACGTAAAATCGTGCTCTGATACCACTTTGTCATGCCCAAAGATCCCGCTTGGATCGTTCGTCCTCGCTAAGGCATGATGTCGTACAATCCCAAGTTGTGCTTGCACAAGCCTATTACCTGCACAATTCAACTAGACAAAGCAAAACACACACATGCAGCACATTTTATAGCAGAAAACCAAATATTAGACACAAAGATTTGAAAAGAAAATACTTCTTTTATTCATAACTTGATAGGATTACAAAGTACAAAGCTTGTGACTCAAAATACCATAATTTTGCTTACATATCTCTCTTTGAAACTCTTTTTCAAAATAGCCACAATGCCCATACATCATATCCCTTTATTAGATAGTCGAAAATGAAAAGACTCCTTCAAAGAAAACTTGCAAACTTGACATGAAAATGAAAATGCTTTGAGGCAACCAACAAGCTCTACTGGGCTGGACAAGCTTTAATGACTCACTTGAAATCCCCCTATCTCATTGCTAGCTGAAAAAGGATGCCCACAACGTGGGTCAGTATATATCATGTAATGGCGAGCGGCTTTTAACCGAACTCACAAAAATCTGCACTAAGTCAACATGTGAAGCTAGCATACAATTATTATGTGATCTTTCCACTTGTCTAGGTTCTTTTTAACAAATCATAAGAAGCATAAACAGTAGAAATCATTTGCCCAATAATCTTACCCATCGTCGACAGCCATTCATGTACGAGACATGTTAGCACAATTTGTATAACGAATAATTTATGTTTCATTCTTGAAGATATTGAAGTTCATAATTTGGATCATGCATGTAGCCTATCTACATGTTGGTCCATTTGTCATGATTAGCCATTGTGACTCTTTGGCTCAGCTCGTCGCTAAGGACTCAACACCCCCTGATCGCGAGGTCTCATTTACCTCAGGGTGCCATAATCTCTCCTAGGCCGAGTGGTTCGAGGCGCCGCAAGAATCCACCCGAGAAATGACACCTTATGTACAAGTTCTTCGAGACCATTGTATTCTCTATCCTTCCTATCAGATGTAACAAATTTGTACATGGGTCATGACGCGTTCATTTCACGTCTTAACAGATATGTGACACATTCATTTCGTGCCTCACTTCTTATTTATCTTATCATGTACAAGTTGTCTATCCATGTCTACATTTTTATAGTATACTAGAAACAAAGCATATGATTATTTATGTGAAATAGATCTTTAGCAGCACATGATGAAGCATTCGATTCAATTTACTTATCTTCTTTTATCTTCTGTTATTGTGGTATCATTGATCAGAGGGACAAGGCAGCAGCTTGGACTAGAGATCACTTTTTTAGGGCGTGGAGATAAATGCTAGCCCGGTTAAAGCAACTCACCGAGATTGAATCTTATTCGAGAGAACGAAGGACTTCACGCACCGTTCACGCTCCTCCAAAGCGTCCTACATTGGCACCAACATTTGATTAGCATACTTTGGTCTCTCTCTCAAGATTCGGAATGAATGCACAATACGATGAAAGTGAACAATAAAAACCAATTATCGAAAACCAACACGAAAACGCATTCTTCAAAACCAAACAGCGAAAGAAAATATCCTACAAAACTCTTAGACTCATTTCAATAGAAGTTGATCCATTAATTGGAAAGGATCATTGCATTTCATCCATGATCAATGAATATCGGCAAATGGTTTCTCTAAGTACTCAGTTCGAGACTGAGTTAGCAAGCCGTAGGTATTACAAAGTGGACCGCGAAGGGCGGCGACGAATTGTTATTTTTTGGTTATCTCGGCTTATAAATATATCTCTTGATATTACTAATATTATCATTGTATTAACTTCTATATTATAATTGATATTGGTATTATTGATTACACATTTTGGTTAATATTTATATATATCCAAAATTTCTTACAACAAATATTGGGTTTGGGTCTTAGGCCCTACTTCTTTTCAACTGATTTTTAGAGTTTTAAAATATATTTTTATATTAAACTTTTGAGCCTAGTCATAGTTGACAAATTGGAGTCTTAGAAATGATTTTAAAATAGTATATTTAATTAGTTATACTCTTCCTTAAATTAATCACGACCAATATAGTCGTTTTCTCGTTCTTGATTCGATTATTATGCCAAACTCTAACTTAGGGCTTCTTTATACCAAACTAGGCTTTTTGGACTATTCTTGACTCAAAGGAACTACATGTGCCATTGTTTGGGACCATCTTATGGAGAATAGCATCATACCTATCCTGTGTCGACGCGTTCGTGTCGTGCATGTCGACTCCAACGAAAATTCATGCAAGTACATTCTCTGATTATTTCATCATGAAAGTATCAATATTGCCTGCTCTAGACTACTTTACTTGATGCTGACAATATTGTAAACATGTATTGGTACTATATGGATCTTATCATGCGATGTTATCCCCTTATCGGGTACATCGGGTATTTCATGTTCATATACTTTATCATGTACATCGTGTACTCCTTGTACTTGTATTATTCATGTACTCTCATGTGCTCTCATGTACTCTCATGTGCTCGCATGTTCTTCATATTCAAACTAACAATCATGTACGTAACGTAACATGATCGGATCCTTGTGTATAGATTGGAGTAGGGGGGTAGAAGTGGTTATGTGATTAATCTCTGTAGTATATTCATATACATGTCGATTATACATTCACGTATAATGGAGTTACCATACATGTGCAACCTAAACCAATCACATAACTGTCTTGTGCTCTAAACCACTGATATTTATTACAGTTTACCATGTTCTTTATTTTATTCATGTACTCAGTTTACTTATACCTTCATGATGTTATTTCTCTATTTTTTTGTATTTTCCTTACGACATGTTATGTATCTTATTCTATTGCTAGCTCAATATTTTCTACCATACACTGTAACTTTTTTTAGGGTTATGTACTTCGCTCCAATCCTAAATGGATAACCATATATTTAGAAATTTTTATGCCCCACATTATTTGACTACTGGATGATGCTACCTGAGACGAATCTCGATGTTCTATTCATCGTGAGTTGTCTTCCGGGAGTTCTAGGCCTTTGTATTATGATTTATGTTTCCTTATCGAATTTATCTCTGATACATTCTGAATTCGTATATACATTTGTAGACTTTAATTATTTCAGAGTTATTGATATATTTTCTATTCCATATCTTCCTTAGCTGCTTGCCATGTAATTTGAGTACATTTGTTGTTATAGATTATCTAGATGTTGTAGATATCTATTGGGTACTTGACAGTATTCTATCGTCGATACTGCGACGTAGACTGGGCATGGCCCACGTACTCATGCCCGATTATCCGGGTGTGGGTCGTAATACATTTTTATGGTGGCTCATGCAGGTCAATCTTTGTAACTATTACAAAGTCATGGTAGTACTTAGGCTTATCCGTACTACTGCGAGCCTGCCCTAGGATTAGAATTTGAATCATGGAATATTTTGGAGTTTTAGTACTCAATCACATATTAGGAACTCTTGATAGATTCTAGGGATGACCCCTGAGAATCTTACTTTGAAAACTCTTTCGAGTATATTTTCACTTGCTTTTGCTCGTCCTGGTTTGAATATTTGTCCGTTATCGAACCCTATTCTTACATTAGGATGAGTTTATGGACTCCAGAGAGAACTAGAAGGTAGAAGTTGAACTTATATGCCATTTAGGTTGAGGAGAGAATGATTAGCCAATCTTATATATAAAGGTTGAGATATATTTTAGACTATATTCAAGGAATTTTGAATTTTGACCTAGATAGTACCTTTGGAACAACCCCGGAGAACCTCTCTTTAAACTCCATCTTGAAATATGTTTTCAATTGTTTCTGTCTACTCTTTCTTGTACGAATTATTGAATCTTGATATTCGTTGTTGACTTTCATTTTGTATCTAGATAAAATTTATGGATTGAATTAAGGTATAATCTTATAACATATTTGATGAGGATAGTAGGAAAGGTAAATGTCTACTTTATTTATGGAGTTTAGAATTTATCACAGCCATACTGGCTAGCATAACAAGGACATAGAGCCTAATTTTGGATAAACTTCTCCTAGTTATGGAATTTAGATTTTCTTGCAGCCATACCGGTTGGAATGGTAAGAATTCAAGATAACATGATTATAGGGTGTATACCTTAGTTATGGACTCTATCGTTTATTGCAGCTATGCTTACTAGCGTGGTAAAAATTCTGGCAACATAATTTCAAGAAGACTTGTATGGTTATCAGATCATATCTTAAATTGGTTTAGTTCTTTATGACCATATGAGAAAGACATTTCCTATCATTATTTTTTTGTCTTACTATTATTTTCTTATCTTACCATTATTCTCTTGTCTTAACTAACCCTGTCCTAATTACATCGATTAACTATCTCGTATCTTCTTCTGTCAGCTACACTTTGAAATCTATTTGAATTCTCGTATCTCTTTACTTTAGAAAGGCCAAGGAAGTGTTGTAGTCATCTAGCTTGAAAGGGAGTGAAATTTGTTATCATGCGATAATCTTGGAAGGAATATAAAATATTGGACACTTAGATAAAATTGTAGGATAAGGATATGACTAAAATAGGAAACAAAATCAAGAGGCCGATATTATCAAATTGGAAAAAATTACACTTAGAAGAATATTTCGAATACGGATTATTTTGGAAAGAAAGTAGGAGGATTTCGAGTAAGAATGACAGTAGAATATACATTAATAGTGAGAACTATAATATTTTGTAGTTAAACTTTTAGAACTGATAAGGATATTCGAGGGCGTTGATTCTTGAGAGTTTAGATACTTGTTATTACTAATTCTTGGGATATTATCTTAGGAAATTAAGACAAGACACCAATATTTGGAATTCGACTATATAGAAGGAAGCTTATGACTATATACGGTGACGACATGAAATTGAACAAAGATTGGTAAGAATGATTAGGAATCAGAAGAACACAAAATTTTTGAGTTATAAATTTTTTATAGAGATTCTGTGGAGATTATTCTAATTAAAGAAAATATAGTATTGAAGGTATGAAGTTGAAGGAAATTATAAAGGTTGATAATTGAAATAATGAAGAATAAATTTTATATGGTAGGGTAGCATTATATTGGAGTAATATGGGGGGTATAACTTGAAGGATGTTCAAGAATATTTCATAAGCCTAAATTAGAGATTTCAGATCAAAATTAGGACAAGGTGGAGGAACATAAATTTCAAGATGACTAATTTGATAGTGACATACAAAAAAATGAGGAATTCTAACAAGAGCGTGCTTCATAGGCACTGCCTTGGAATAAAGGTCAAGCCTGTAGTATTTATGGAAAGGTTCAATCTTCATGATCGAATATTTGATTTCTGGTAGTAGTATGACAGGTTAATTTTTACAATTGGAGATCATGATTTTGTAGCGATATGTCTGGACTTGTAAGATAAAAACAAAATTGGGAAATTATGACCAGATAATCTAGTAATAGTCAAAATGGAGTAAGATGACTTGCCTTTCTTCTGCAATCATATCTTGATTTTTCTATCCTAGTAGAAGAGATTGATTTTTCTGTCCTTAAATCATTCCTTAAATACCACATCGCTAAAATTTTGATCCTCCTGATCGTGACTAACCGATTTTGGTCACCTTCCTTTTCGTGCCAAGTTCTTGATTACCTACAATACTCAAGTGACTTTAAACCCGACCGTGATTCGATTTCAATCCTTTACTGTTCGTACCTAAACTTCAATTATATTTTCTATTATATCTAAATATTGTTTGGATCAAGGCTAGGCTTACCTTGTCCTTGATCGCAACTACATTTCGATTATGATCATGCTTGGATTTTAACACTCGGGCCTAAACTCTTTTCTGACCATGATTTGATTTCCTGATTGTATCTGAAATTATCGTGATTAGTCATGCCTAGATGACTTGACATGACTAGATGACTTGAATCCCACAATCGTTATTTTAACGATCATGGCTATACGTACTGATTTTGCCTCTAAATCGTGACTAAAATTTTGGTCCTTGATCACAATTATCTGATCTGATTATGAACCATGTCAAGTCAGAATTCAAAATTTGATCATGTCTGGGTAAATTTCCATCATGCCTAAATTTTGATCCGCTAGTCACTTGTGCTCAGGTTTCATTCCTGATCATGACTAGGTTTAAAATTTTCGTCGCTCTATTCTACATCGTGCCTAAGTGGTTAGTCATTCAAAAATTTTGAACACGTCCGAGCCTTGATTTCACTCGTGACCAGATGGTTTGATCCCTGGTCACTTATCATACTAAACAATTGGTTATTCCTAACGACGCCAATCGTGTCGTTTTCGTATTTGAACGTGCCCATGTAACCATAAATCTGATCATATCGAGCCTATATCATAATTGATCATTCAATACGTAGAACTAATTCTAACTTGATCATATTAAACAATTTTGATTTTTCTAGTCACGACTTTGCGCTTAAATAACTTGAATTTATTCTTAATTGTGCCTAAAACCCTGATCCTCGGTCACGACTATATGATAGATTAGTCGTGCCAGAATATAGACTTTGATTATGTCTGAACTATTTTATATTCCTGCCGAAATTTTATTCTGTAGATATTCATGATTAGGTTTTATTCCTAAAACATGCCCAAGTTTTGGTTTTCGTAGTCGTATCTGAAATCGTGCTAAGTGAACTTAGATCAGTTACAAATCTTAATCCCGTCCGAACTCAGATCGTATTTCATGACCTAATTAATCATACTCATTAAATTTTCTATCGTGCCTACAAGACCTTGACTCTAAATCTTGATTGTGCCAAAAAAATTATCTTGATCATAACTAGGTTTTGATCTTGATCGTATCTATGCGATTTGAAACTAATTTTATTTATTTCAAGCCAAACCCTACTAAATCATCCTATACTTGAATTTTGAATTCTACCTTCGATTCTCCTGACCATGACTGAGGTCGTGCCAGAATGACTTAAGTTTATTTTCTAAATCATGCCTATATAATTTCGCTCATAATTCGATTCTATCGTGCAAAATCACTAATCTTACCGAAGTTATTTTGAATTGATTATCTTGATCGTGCCAAGTCATCGTTCTTTGATCGTGCCTAAGGCACGGACTAAACTCTCTATCATGTTTTGATCCCTCCGCCAATATAAATTTCGAGGACAAAATTTTTTTAAGGAGGGTATATTTGTAAACTCCGTTAATCGATATCTTGGATATTTTTTTCGAAATTTTTTGTATTTTCAATTTTCTGAATCTTTGTGCAATTCCAATATTAAGGAAAAAAACATTTTTGATCGTAAATTGTTATCAATATTTTGTTGGTCTTTGGTTTTGTAAAAATTACCTTTTGTGAGATGTTTATGCTAATTGAAATTCTCTTTGTCCACTTCGAGAAAAGATATAAAATATAAATATTTATTTTCTTATAAAGGAATACTAGTAATATAATGTTTTGTAAATAATAAAAATATTTATTTACTAAATTATTTTAGTTAAAAGTTTTTCAAAATTGGTAGGATATTCGTTTCCAATTGGGCTACGATTTTGTATGGATAATAGCTAAATTGTAATTAGCTAACAACTTTTAATACACTAGTAATTAAATTAATTGATTGATTAATAGCCAGTAATTACTTTAACTACCATTTTCTAAAATGAGGGTAATTTTGAACTTTTATAAAATTGATCATGATAGTTATTAAATAATAGATTTAAATTATATTAATGATTAATTGGTGAATTTTTGATTAATTTAATAATATTTAAATTGATGTATTGTGATAGTGTTCTTTGCTAGTAAAACCATAGAATTACTTAGCCTAGAGACTAACTATGATCATGGAGACCTAACAAATGTAATTAGATTAGTTCATTACCACTTTTTAGGCTAAGGATATTTTGGTAATTTGTGAATTATTATTTTTGAATTTTATTTAATTAATAATATGCTAAGTGTTATATTAGGTCTAACCCTAGAATTATCCTAATCTAGATATTGATCATGAGGCTAGAGAGTCTCTGTCTCTCGGCTTTCACCTGCACCTCCATCATCTGCTAGAGGAGCACGAACATCTGAGTAGCGTCAATCGGCAACGCAGGAGGAGGTGGAAGAGTCTCCGACTGAATAGGTACAGTCCTCAGGACTTGTGGAGGAAGACCCCCCCGATACTGTTGTCGCTACCTCTGGAACGATAGGGACGGTAGGGTCAATCTCCTGATCCGCAGCTCTCTCAGTCAGAAAAATAGGTTGCGACGGATCGGACCTCTCCGATGCCGCACTGGATCCAGCTGCCTGAGCTCGAGTCACCGTCATCCTGGAGACAGATTCAAGCAAGGAAATCAATATGGCACATGATATGATATCATCAAGGAAGGACAATTTATTTCGTCATTCCAGAAGAGTTTGTCATGGTAATCAAAAGATTGAAATTTTCCTAATATGTGATTGAGTAACTCCTATCATAACCTAAAACCTATATCCTCACAGCAGGCTCGTACTTAGCACTCTAAGTCGAGCACCATTACGAAATCGCACTAGTTACGACTCTGACCTGCATGGGCCACCATAAAAATGTGTCACGACCCGCACCCTGTTTAGGGGCACGAGCACGTGGGTACGTCCAGCCTACGCCGTAGTATCGGCGGTAGAACGCTGTAACGGTCATCTAGAATATATAGAATCTAAGACACAATATTATAACATGTCATCTCCGCACGGAGGAATATAACCACAACTTATATAATTCTAAGGAAGATAAACATGATGATAAAGATAAAGATAAAGATGAGACAAATAGTCTGAAACAACGCTGAGTCGCAATCACAAGTACAGAAACCAAGACATAAAACAATATCCCAAAATAAATACTATAAGTCTCAAAGTATCAAACTGGAATGTAATCAAGACAGAATCTAGGTAAACTAGGTCACTACTGGTGGTACGTCCTCTACGAGCACCGGGTCCACAGGCTGGTCCTGGTCGTAGGCTTCATTTATGCCAAACCCGTAGTAGGTCGGGCAATCTGTATCTAAACCCTCTGAAAAACAACAGGAGTTATCCTGTCTGGATATGAGCAAGTACAAACACCAACAGCAGTTCCATGTTAATTGACAAATACTATAAGAGGCAATCATAATAAAATACAAGATAAAATGTCAAGATTAAAAGTAAAACAGTACAAGAGAACTGGATATCATGTCATGTATGAGATATAAGATAAAATTGGAGTATAAATAATAGAAATTAATCTGAGATATGATGTAAACATAAAAATAAAGTGTCATGAGATATTAGAGCGTAATGTGATCGACTTGGATCAAGATCAGGCTGTTCCATTTGACCGACTATGCACAGGTAGTATAATAGTATAGGGATCAGGCCGGCCAAAATGGAAAGCTATGCACAAGTAGTATAAGGTCAGGCTACACCCTATGTGTGGTGAGGGTGGAGCTATGCACAAGTAATAAACAAGTAGGGGTAATGATCACATAACCTCTAATAACTCTATATCCCCGAGTAGTATAATGAATCCAGACATGACAGGTCATGACACGGGATTCGACGATCAGGGGTCCAGCCCACTCCCAAATCGGTGTCTATACAAGTACAGGAAACAATATCGAACAATGTACTCATATACCAGGTAAACCAGAAATGACATCTTATAACGAGATTCACGTATACTAGTCCGTGTATCCTCGTATTGAGAATCAAGAATAACACTACAAGTGAATCGGATATAGTAGATATCAAAGCAATGAAAACTATCAGAGAATGTACTTGCCTGTTGTCCTGAGCTGAGAAAGTTGAAACTACAACCTACTCAATGAGCCACGAATGGTCAACTCGTACAACTGTCTCCTAATGCTGAAACAGATATTACCAATGTTCTCAGAATGGTTAAATTAGCTAGAAATGCCTACCCATAAGTCCAATTCTGGACACAGGGACAAAACGGTAATTTCAGGTCAAAATGGTGTCCGCCGTTGGACCCACTTTGTACCGAAAAATATGCTAGAACCTACAATCTCTAAAGTTATAAAACTATATGTCTACAGGTCCGGTTTGATGAGACGAACCCAACCGTATGTCCAAAGTTGGATTCCGGTGGGCCGTGCACAAATTCGTCCGCTGGATCGAGTCACGGGCCCGCCAAAATAGCGTTTCGGTCGATCTTCTCAGAATCGGACCAAACTTGGCATACAGGACCAAAAAAATGATACGGTCTTGTTGGCACAAGTTTTGTCTCGATATGACGAGTGTGCACAAAGTAATTGACAAATATACAAAAGGTCGATACGGTAAATTTTGACGGATATGCATCAAATTTGTCGCGCACCCACGACCAATTTGAATTCTGTCAAAGCCCACACGTCCACGAAGTCGTTACGAACCTTTCAATACTTTCGGTTCGTGACCACGTCACCCGAAATGACGGGATGAACGGCGTATTGGGACATTTTTCTAAAAATTTAGTTTTTAAAAACAGTTTTTTTCCAACTTCACCAACCAATAACTTTCTGTACAGTGCATGAAATTTAATTATACAAAAAGGGTTTTAAATCCCTATAGGTTGCCTACAAGTCTCTTCAAACCGATTTTGAAAAGTCGCAACACGTTGGTCGTAAATCGGCCACAAAGTTAAAATTTTGGGACAGTTTCTAACGTCCAATAAATCAAGTTTTTTTCGATTTTGGAACTCACTTTTCGTCACACATGATGTGAATCGGCACGAACTATTTGTAGAGAATTAAAGGTGTATATGTTGTGAACATACCAGAAGAAACAGATCGTGAAACGATCGAGCGAAGATGGAGAAATTCGCTCGCGAAGTTGGGTCGACGATTGTTGTCGCTGCTGTCTTGGCGTACGCGCCCGCTCTTATCCGACGATGCATGGCCGGCCTCCAGCGTGTCAGAGGCATCGGAGTCGACTTCGGGGTGAGCGCTGGGTTGGAGGTGATGGCTAGGGTTTGGTTTTCGAAAAAACCTCTCTCTATCAATATATATGTAAAGGGAGGGACTCGGGTTCTGGTTCGGCCGAACACCTAAGGGGGGATCGGCCTTGCTGATGTGTTGCTTTTGATTGTGTGTGCGCGTTTGTGTTGTTTTATTCTTTTTAATTTTGTTTTTTTCTTTTCTTTCTATCTTTAAACCTATATATATATATATATATATATATATATATATATATATATATATATATATATATACCGCTCTGGGCTGGCCAGATCGCCGGAGCCCAACCTCCTCTCGGCAAACCCCCCGCCCCTGAGTTACCCACCCCCTTCCGGCGATGGACCGCCCCCTTGGGCTGCGCGTCGCGCGCGGGAGGGCAGATGGTCGAGGTCTCCTCAGGCCGTGCACCTTCTCGGGCCTCACGCCCTGCCACTCGGTCCACGTTCCCCTTCTCGGGCAGCACGTCCTCTCGTTTTCTGAGGTTCTCCATAGGGCCCAGCGCCCCACCGCCCAACGCTTGCGTGCTTTTGAATTTCGAAAATTTGGCAGTTTTCAGATTTTCGTATTTTCAAAAAAAAAAAGAGTAGTATTACTGTTATTGGCTATAGACGTTTTCCGTAAACATCTTTGTTTAAGGTTTCCCCGTCACATTTTGTAGGGACTCGGGCTATCTTCCGGTTTTAAACTCTTATTTTTTCATTTCAATGAAGGCCTTAGCCATGTTTTTAAATATATATATATATATATATATATATATATATATATATATATATATATATATATATATATATATACACAAACACATACATACATACCTACCTACCTACATATATATTTACACATATACGTATATATTCAATTATTGTCACTACCACATTTCTACCTTGAGGGTATTTTGGTCATTTTTGAATTTTTGGGAATTATTATGTATTATTTAGATTTATTAGAATTAATGTGATTTTTGGTAAATTTTAATTAGTGACTATTCTAGACTTTGACTAGTGTTGACTTAGGAGACTGTCCTAGAAGCTAACCTAGGTCATGACTACTTGGTTAGACTGTGTAACCCTAGCTTGACCTAAGTTAGTGATATCCAACCAATTAGAATTTATTTGGAGAAAATAGGAATTTATTTGGCTAGAGAATGGCTTGTGGTTTCAAAAGTCATGACTTATGACTTAAGCCTATAGAGGCCCATAGACCACTAGTAGAACCCTAACCCTAGCCCAATCCCCACTTGGCCGGCCATTTTGGGCTCCCCCATCTATTTAGTGCCTCCTTAAAGTTAAGGCTAGCCTCTTGAGAAATTTTACAAGTTTAAAGAAGAGGTAAATCCCCAACTTCAATAATTCCTAGAAAATCTAATTTAATTCCTTTTCCATCCAAACCAATTGCAATAGGTTCTAAATTCCTTCTACTTGCTATTGGTGTTGAGAAATTTTAGAGTGTGTACAATTTGGTGAAGTTTGGCCATCAAGAGGAACACCCCTCTTTGGAGCTTTTTGAGGAATTTGACACCTATAGGTAATTCTATTAAAATACTTGTAAATTGCTGTTATTTTTGCATATTAGCCTAGATCTAGGTGTCCCCTTGCTAACCCTAGAAATTTGTAGGATATTGTGTCCAATTCGTGTCCTAATTGGACACGTATCAGCCCATTAAACCAACTGTTTGATGAAATGCCCCAAAGGGGATTTCAACCTAATTTCTTTAAAGTTTTTGAATAGAAAATTAAGGTTTATTGTTGCTTGTCAATTTTTGTTGGTCTAAGGTGATCATTTCGTGGTGTCGTGTCGTATTTTGGACACGAACCCAGGCGTTCCAACACGCACAGCAGTCCCCTGCTACTCGGGGTTGATTGCGTGCAACACACACCACTTGGACACGAAATATTGGACACACACGAAGGGGCATTGACTGACACCACGTGTGTCAAGTTTTAGGGTCTCTCGTGTCGTGTCGGACACATAATTAGCTGCGTACTGGTATTACACTGTGTGTGTATCAGTGGATTTTTGACACTGATACGTGTGTCGTATCACCCACACGCGCGTCATAGACACGTATCAGGGTGTCCCCGACCTAGCCCTAGTCCACCTCGACAATGGGACACGAGCACGAGGTTTGCGTCGTGTCGTGTCGTGTGCACGAGCACTAGGAACACGTGTACGAGGCTGTCCACACTGTACTGTGTCCTGGTTTTTGATTTGGGGTTTTAATCTGTTTGGACACGTTTGTGTCCACTTGGATGGACACAAACTTTGCTGGACACGTACACTAATAGTGTTTACATTACCAACCACTAATTTCACATATTAGTTTCTTTTTATGCATCATTTTCTAATTAACCTATAATTTCCAATACCTTAAATAACAGTTCCCACCTTTGTAATTTCCAGCTTCAAATTACGAATTTTAACAACTATTTTGATTCAATTTAATAAGAAACTTATATGTTTTCGATTCTAATATAGTTCTCCTATATGAGTTCTTGCTGTGTGCTTGATTTGGGTTAATTTGGTATTGATTTGGGTTCAAATTCTGGTTTGAAATGTTTGGACTGAAAACTGGTAATATGATTTGTTTCCTTTCCTTTTAAACTGCGTTTGATTGTTTTCTTCTCAATACTTGAATTGATTTCCCTTTCCTTTTAACTTAGATCGAATGATCTTCTATTAGTTGTTTCATGGCTGAACTTGAATGAGAATCTAATGATGTTCATTTATATGTGACAGTCAATTATTTTCCAGATTCCTAGTTAACTAACTGTTATTTCATTCCTGTTTTCCTAATGGACTTACTGTTTTCCTAATAGCAGTGTACACTTCACTGTTTTTCATTTGCCTAACACTACAATTTCCATATAACCTTCACTGTTTCAGGTTTATGCCATGTCTCACCACACACTCCTATGACACATGAACACTAGCTGATTTCCAGGATCACTGTGTTCACATGTGCACTCTCACACTACACACTCTTGTGCACTCTCACTGTTTTCACATATTTCACACATGTTACAATTTTTTATGTCCCTATATACACACAGGTTCACATATTGTTAGCTGCCACTGTTTTGTACACTAACTGTTTCTAATTTCTTGCTAACATACACACTTCTTGTCTCTCATTAACACACACATGTGCACCACCACTTTCCTGTCTCCTTATTTTCTATGTATATACATATGTGTGGTATACATATTGTAGCCTATATGTTAATGTGTGTTACTATATTATATTATATAAACATATCAATATGTGTATTATTTTAGATATATGAATTGACATGTGTAGATGTGATTTGTAGGTTGGTTATAGGCATGAGATAGCCTATAGCCTAGGGCTCTTAGCCTATGGGTGGCTTGAATGCCAGTATAGAGTCTAGATTGGACTTGTATAGCCTTGTTAGACCTAGAATAGACTAGTTAGTCTAGTATAGACTTGTTTGACTTAGGTTTGACTTGGTTGACCTAGTTTGACTTCTATGGTTGACCAGAGTTGACCAAGAGTTAACTTCGGTCTAGATTGACTTAGATTCATGTAGAATGCATTGACTTGTATCTTATTATCATTTTAGACTCATAGTGACTTGTACTGTTCTATAGGAGACATACACCACTCCTCGGACAGTAGATATTCTTCAGATTCTCAGGATGCAGGCGAGTACATTCTCTGATCATTTTATATCCTGCATTAGGAGTATTTTCCTGCTTTATATTACTTTACATGATGCTGACATGTCGGAAATATGGATTAGTACTATATGGATCTTGTCGTGCGATGTTTCCCCTTAGCGGATACATCGGGTATTTCGTGTTCGTGTACTTTATCATGAGTATCGTGAATTCCTTGTGTTCGTGCTTTTCATGTACAAATCGTGTAAAATCGTGTATACTCATGTGCTCACATGACCTTCGTGTGTGACTATACTTCGTGGGCAATAACATATCTTGGCTAGATCCTTGTGTATTGATTGGGACGGAGGAGAAGAAGTAGTTATGTAATCAATCCAGTAGATTACTCGTGTACAACCTCTGTAGATTATTCGTGTACAACATCGTGTCGTTTACATAATCATCTTGTGCTCTGAATCACTAGTCACTGATAGTTCTCTATATATGGTAGCTATTTACTTACAGTCTTCCTTTTTCATCATGTTGTTTCCTTCAGTTTCTTGTATCTTACTCTCTAGCATGATTATATTTTCCTGACCTGCTATGATTTGTTGAGATGTACTGTGCTCGTTCATGTCCTGACTGGACCTGTTGAAATAATACAGAGGACGAGGCTGAGGCGTTCTGCCCTACCTACTACGGTGCTACACTAGATGATTGCTGTGACTTGGACCAGTAGCAGGATCCACTAGCTGTTGACGACACTCCCTTAGATTAGAATGTCTTTACTTTTCCTGGATTACTGTATATAGATTCTGAGATATTTTGGGATACATACTTATTTAGACACCTAGAATTCTGGATTGTATCTCTGTGTTTTCTTCTTTTCTGGATATTTATCTATCTATCTTATCCTGTTCTACCTTAGTTGTGATTGAGACTATATTTGCTATGTCACCTCCATTCGGAGAGTATATACTGTACAGGTACTTTTATATTGTTTAGATGTTGACCTAGGACAGTGTTCTACCGTCGATACTGCGACGTAGGCTGGACGTACCCACGTCTCGTGCCCTTACTCTAGGGTGCGGGTCGTGACACGTTTTTAGTGGTGGCCCATGTAGGTCTAGGTTAGAAATGTAGTGGTATTCGAACTAGAATATCGCTGCAGCCTGCAATAGGAATTAGTATTTTTTTGAAGGTACTCAATCACACTAGAAAAAACTTCGTATCAGATTCCGTATATCTATTTTGCTGCTTATTGTCGTCCTTTGAATTTTAAACTGTCCTCCTTTGATATTTTGACTCATTCTCAATAATTGTTTCTTGTTTGATCTGTGTCTCCAGGATGGTTAAGAGGAGATCGCATCGCCCTGGGCAGGGAGACGCTGGAGAGGGATCTAGCACCTCTCGTCCTCAGCAGCAGCTAGCTCCCGGTGCCACAGGGCAAGTACAGCCCTCAGGAGTCGGTGTTTCTGCAGCTTTTGGAGGAGCACCTCCACCTGCCAGGAGGTCGAGCATTGTGATTCCTGAGATCCTTCCACCACAGCAGCCTCCGCCTGCGGGGATGATAGATGCTGCACATCTTTTCTCCTTCGTGGAGAGGATTCTGGAGTCCCACCAGCACCAGCAGCAAAGGCAGACTGCAAATTTTTGTCAGGGGATCGACGAGGCACACCAGCTGGTTCGCACCACAGTTAAGATGGTTACTGCTCATGGGGTGCTGCAGCAGCCCCGTAGAAGGGAGAAGGACATACAGGACTTTCAAAAGATGTACCCTTGAGAGTTTCTGGGCACAGAGGGCATCCACAATGCCGACGACTGGATCGAGCATATTAAGAAGATATTCCGACTGGCAGAGATACCAGATCGACTCCAGATCGAGGCGGCGGGCAGCCAGATGCAGGACTTAGCCCGTGCGTGGTATCAAACAGATCCCAGGGTAGGAGTTGAGGGCCAGACTTGGGTCCAGTTCAAGGAGTTGTTTAAGGAGCATTTCTTTCCTGATGTGGCCTTGGGAGCTATCGAGGCACAGTTCGAGGGTCTGGTTCAGGGGAACCAGACGGTAGCTGAGTATGCTGGGGAGTTTTGTAGATTGGCCTGATTTATAGATGACTTGACCGAGAAGACGAAGGCGAAGAAGTTTCGTCGAGGCTTGATTAGAGAGATTCGGTCGCTGACTAAGAGCGATCGGAACGCCACCTTTGCAGAGATATTTTCTGGGGCCATGGCGACGGAGGACGACCTAGGGTTGAGGCAGAAGAGGGGTCGTGACTTCCAGGGTGGTAGCAGCAGTCAGGGGCAGGCCAAGAGGCCTCACTTCCAGCATCAGCAGCCACAGAGGCCAGTTCAGCAGTATCAGGATCAGGGTCGTACACTTTTTCAGCAGGTGCAGCATCAGCAGCAGAGAGGGCAACATGCACCCAGGTAGCAGGCTATTAGTTGTATTTTTTGCAAGAAGCCTGGGCACAAGTGGGAGGAGTGCAGGAAGAGACTTGGCAAATGCTTGACGTGTGGTTCGACGGACCATCAGATGCGAGAGTGTCCAGTTGCGACGATGCGTCCAGTAAAAGCATCAGGAGTTCCGAGAGGCATTTTGAGGGCTTCTCTTCTGAATCTTTCAATGAAGCTCTCCGTGCTTTCATTATTTTTCTGTTTAATTCTTATGAGGGCCGACATGGTCATGTCGTTGATGCCTTCATAGGATCGTTCTAGAAACATCTGTTTGAATCCAGCAAATGAAGTAATACACCCATCAGGGAGACTTCGATACTATTCATAAGCGGTTCCTTTAAGACAACCGACGAATATCCGAGTGAGGAGGGCATCGCTTGGTTGCAACTGATCAGTCATTACTTCAAAGTGATTAATGAACTGACTTGGGAAGGTAGTCCCATCAAAGAAAGAGATGGTCGGAGGTTTGTATTTTGGGGGATACGATACCTCCTTCCATTGTATGGGATAAGGCTACTTGATACCCAATCTTTGTAAGCCATCTTTTTGCTTGAATGCTTCGAACTGAGACCGAAGATTTTTCAACTCTTCAGTGACAGCTCCGGAAGATTGCGGCATTGTTGCTTGTTGAGTATAATTGGGAGGAGGGGCTGCAGCATATGTATCACCCCCAGCTCCGGACTGACTTGGAGTGGTTTGTACAGGAACATTAGACTGTACCCCCGAAATAGTAGAGGGTTCCGGGTTTGGGGCAACAGGAGTATTTAATATCACTGGTGGTACTGTTGGTTGAACTTGCTGAGTTCGTTGTTGAGCTTGCATAAGAGTATGCATAGCAGTCAATGTATCTGCCATAGCTCGCAACTGTTGTTCCAAGGAAGAAATCCTCTGTTCATGAGCTTCAGTGCTAGTCGAAGGCTCTTGATTACCATCTACCATATAAGCGGTAATCGTTCGAGGAATAGATGATGAAATAGTCTGTTCTGAATCATCACTGTGAGAATCAGCCTCTTTCCCGGGGCTATTTACGGAAGTCAATGCCGGGAAGTTGGACTCTCCAAGGAAGTCCTCTGTGATCTCCGGATTAACATTTGGATGAGAAGAACAAGGGACCCTGGTCGAGGCTCCGGTCCTGGATCGGGTACCGAGGTAAACACCATCTTCAGAATCTGACATAACATCAGATCGTATTCTACCCCTAATATATCTGGAGGTTATGTTGACAGAAGCATAAAGAGGTTCGTCTTCGTCCAGTATTGGTTCATGTTGAATCCGTTCGAAAACAGATCGTCTTTTTGGTGAACAACAATACTGAATCACAACCCGAGGTTGGAAGTTACAACCATGCTTTTTATGGCAAATATGAGCAATGTCATAGCCAGATGGAGTGTCGATTCTCCGTTTATTTTGCAAATGTTCCCGGAGATCTGTAGGAACAGATTGGGAAGTACTTGAGGATAGTTTCTGTGTAGAAACTTGTCTTTTATTCTTCTGTCTTCTCGGTTCTTGAGTGTATAAAGACCGATTAATTTGAGCGATATAGTTCTTGGCATATTCTGCATCAGGGTCTAGTATACTTGTCTCAGTTTGATAAGGCTTCTTTATACCGGAAGTGGAACCGGGATGATTCCGGTTAAGCTTGTTACGAAGATCCGTAGGAGATATGACTTTAGTATCAGTCTTGAATACTTGTAATTTGCCTTTCTCAGATCAGGAAATTTTGAGAGAAGGAAGATGGACATTATTCCGACTGGGAGTCGGTAATAATCCATCTTTAGAGGAAGTAGCCAAAAGGCATTTTCCTTTGTTTGATCTAGTAAAAGTACTAGTCAAATTAACTCCAGAGGTAAAGACCTTAGGAGTAGAGGAGTTGACTAAAGAGTCTTTCTCCTTGGTTGGCACAAGATGTGCAAGTTGTGGGGGAATCATTTGTATGTTCTGTAGAAGAGAACCCCCAGCCTGATTTTGAGAAACAGTCAAAGGACTGTATTGGTTGGCATACGCTGACTTCAGTTTAGAATTCTGGTCATACGTTGCCTTTTTACTAGCATACGCTAGCTTTGGCTTAGCGTACGCTGCCTGCTGTTGGCTTTTGTTGTACGCTGCCTTTGTCGTACGCTGCCCTTTGACTGCCATACGCACAGTCATTAATGGCTAAAGAGCCGGCTGCTGTCGTAAGGGTAGAAGGAGAAGAGACTTTGACATGTCCAGAGATGGTTTTCCTTAGACACGCTGACTTGGTTAAAGAACCCACTTTGTCAACGTGACTAGGAGAAGCCACTGTTGCCGTGTTCAGAGAAGCCGAGGCGTGCTTCGTTGAATTTGGAGACGTGTTCTTGTCAGCGTGAGTGACAAAAGCATCTCGAGCCGTCGAAGAAGACTTAGGGACATAGACAGAGCGTCCCTACTTCTTGGCAGCAAGAAGAGCGGAGGAAGCAGTTCGACCCTCCTTCGCTTTGAGAATTTCTTCGTAAGCAGATTGGTCGAATTGTACGACCATCACTTTCTTCGTCGAGCCGATTGACGAAGTATCGCATTGAGTTGTTGCTATCTTGTTGGAGGAGACAGCTTTCCCCAGCAGAGTCGCCAATTTGTTTTCCATAAATAAATTCACTTTATTTATTATGTTTCTGGGAAAATTACAACTATCGGAATCTGATCTAAAAGACGATCACTTTATCCCTTGGACGATGCGATGAAGAAAACTCGAGCTTCGAAAAACTTGGACAGCAACTGGGCAATCTCTCTGTTCTCTCTGAATTAAATGTCGTGTCTGATGAAGATGAAGAAACTCTCTTTTATAGAGTTCTAGATAACTGTTCTGAAGCATACGCTCAGTCAGTTACTTGACGTGCGCATAACTGCAGGGACGCGTGGCGAATTCTGATGGAGGCACATTAGAGTGCGGTTGAAAGTAGTAGAATATATCTAGGAGAGATTGATGGCATGGATGCCATGTTGCATAACTTCTGAATAAGTGGGTAACTAGTACAGGACACGTGAGAACGTGTGTTGACTGTACGTTTAAAGTCATCCTGAATGCATTTGCTGTGATACGCTGTCTTTGTTGAAGATGAGTCATACGCTACCTTTTGAAGACATATGTCTTGCATGTGCTGACTTGGACAGTATAAAGTCATATAAAGCTGATACGCTCACTTTATTAACAAGGAGTTGTATTGAGTCCATACGCTCACTTGATTGATAAGGAGTCGTATGGAGTCCATACGCTCACTTGATTCACAAGAAGTCGTATGGAGTACATACGCTCACTTGATTGACAAGGAGTCGTATGGAGTACATACGCTCACTTGGTTGACAAGGAGTCGTATGAAGTCCATACGCTCACTTGGTTGACAAGGAGTTGTATGAAGTCCATACGCTCATTTGATTGACAAGGAGTCGTATGGAGTCCATACGCTTACTTGGTTGGCAAGGAGTCGTAAGCATTGAGGGAGTAGACACGTGGCTGTCCTCAATCTTCTCAAATACGCCATATCTTCTAATAACTGACAAATTTCTCTCGAGCGTCGTGTTGCAGATATGATGGCTGACAGACTGTCAGAAATGACAGTAATGATGGCTGTGTATTTATGATGGCTGATGAGCTGTCCTCGTAAGAGACAAAGTCAATTCTCGAAAACCATATGACGGTTAATCTTCATAGGGCAGCGGTCTTTGCACGAAAGACGAAGTGTCAGATTCATCCTCCATTAAACGTATGATGTGCTGTCATTCAAGAAATAATAAAATATTCACTGAGCGTACGGCTTTGGCTGAGCGTATGGCCTTGAGCGTATGGCTTTGGCTGAGCGTATGGCCTTGAGCGTATGGCTTTGGCTGAGTCTTATGTCAGCGTGTCATAATTTTTTATACCCTACAAGACCCCCTTCAAAGTTTTCGAACTTTATAAATTTCAAAAGTTCAAAATTACTTTGAACTTAAAGTGGGAATAAGTCTTGACACGCTG
Source organism: Iris pallida (assembly GCA_029216955.1). NCBI lineage: Eukaryota > Viridiplantae > Streptophyta > Magnoliopsida > Asparagales > Iridaceae > Iris > Iris pallida. Next base: position 5,264,938 of record JANAVB010026199.1, on the reverse strand, counting down.
GCATGATTTTGTTATTTTCCTCAATATCAGTGCAAATCTTTAGGGATTCTGTTTAAAGAACGGCCGCCGTTTAAACTTCTCTTTTCTTCTATAAATAGGTCTTTCAAAACCTAATTCATTTCTTTACTTCTGCATTTGTCTTCGAGAGAGAAAAAGCTCCAAAACTCAAACTTCTTCTTCTTCGACTCAATCTTCATCAATGGCACCTAAAGTTGACGTTGCTGCGAAGGGAAAGGGGAAGGCTCCTGCGGAGTCATCTCGACCTGCCGCCGCTGCTACTAAGAAGACTGCTGATGAGCGTATTCGATGAAGTGAACGCCCATTGAAGCCCCTCTATGGTGAGGATGGAGATGATGAACAGTAACTATCCCCTATTTAGGGCTCTGGTTAGGACAAGATCATAAAATGTATCCCCTTTTTAGGGTCAATAGGTCAGAAAATACGCTTCCCTCTTTAGGGTTTAGTCGTATTCCATATTTTTCGTTTATACAAAAAATATGTGTGGAGCGTATTCTGTAAGATACGCGTATCTTTGATAGAAATGTCAAAATACGCTGATTTGAAGGAATACGCTATGTCAAGTTGTCTTACTGAGATACGCTAACTCCTTTATTAGCGTATTTTTGATGAACATCTTATCAACCATAGATCCAATTATCCTCTAATCTTTGAATAAAAGCTTAGCGTAAACTGAACTTAAAATTTATCATACGTCTAGGATATGAGCGTAAAAGTGATCTCTGAATTCGTCATACGCTTAGGATAGACTGAGCGTATGTTGATCTTTGAATCTGTCATATGCTTAGGATAGAGTGAGCGTATGTTAAACTTTGAATCTGCCATATGCTTAGGATAGAGTGAGCGTATATTGATCTTTGAATCTGTCATACGCTTAGGATAGAGTGAGCGTATATTGATCTTTGAATCTGTCATACGCTTAGGATAGAGTGAGCGTATATTGGACTTTGTCATCTCTTTGTGTTGAAGATTTCTAACTTCTTATTCTTCTTTTGCAGTGGATATTCTGGCTCAGGATGCACAATTTGAAGGATGTGTAGGGAACAACTATAACAGTGACCTATCATATGTCCGTTTTTCTTAATTTAATGGACCTTCCACAAGAATAGCTATTCTGACAAATCAGAAGAATGACACCCTGCTGAATTTGATGAGTGGACTGCCTCTACAGAGTGTGGATAGTGCTACCCACTCGAAGCCAGCATTTCTTTTTGGAGATGCTATTGATATAAACTCCCAGCCTGCTCTTGATAAAGTGTCATACTCATATTATAGAGATGGTGATGCGAATCAGCCAATGTATCTTACTGGTTTGTCCAAAAGCATCAACATAGCTCGCTTATTCCACGCATGTCATCAAAGGCAAATGAAGTGGGATATCACTCCAATCCGTCAGGCAAAAGCTGGATGGATAGGATACAGTCAAGGAAGATTCCGAGTGGTACTGAACCAAATGTCTCAGTTTTGCGAGGATTGCTGCCAGCTACCATTCCTCCTGAGGACTCGGCACTTCTGAGGCCAGTTAGAGTCCTAATCTTTGCAAATGAATTTGTTCAGCTAGAAAATGCTGTTTACCTAAAACAGTCTATGAGGCTTACTGGTCTGGTGAATCCGGAGAATACCAGATGGATTGTTCTTGTAAGATGGATTATGAACAACTTTGGGAAACAGTTAAAGGTGATAGACCTATATAATGCCATCAAGTGCACCGCTTATGGTTTTAGGCCAAACCCAGATTTGTTCTTGGCATTAGCGGAAAGGTATAATTACCGTACCGCACTTTCATGACTCCAAGAGGCGAGATGGGATTTGCCCTCCATGAGATGGCATACATTTTTCAGTTGCCAATAGAAGATTTGCCATATGAAGAGTATATTCCTTTCATTGATGAAATGAATAAAATTTCCGAGGCCAACCCACTGGTTCTTCATGTATTTGAAGAATTAATGTGCCATTACAGTATATGTAAGGCTTTTTATAAGGCACAAGGTGTAGTGGGAGGTTCCAACTGCTATTCTTCTAAGTGGATGGCCTATTTATTCCAAGGCCGCACTGAAGAAGTTCAGAAGAAGAAGAAGACTGATCAATATGTCGGTCGCTTCAAACCCCTGAGTCAAGCCGAGATTGACAAACTAATCCGGGACACCACTCATGACGACATCATCATTGAAGAAGACGAGGGCACCTACAAAGTTGGTGATAGGTTGGAGACCTATATAAAGCAAGGTAGCCGGAAATTATCTGATGAAGGTCATCTGGCCGGATTTATATCCCTCTGGCTGAAAAAATTTGTAGTACCCGGCACCTGTTCAGCAGACAGGATGCACAGAGGAGTTGTTTTTGCAGCAGTCCGTCTGACTTTCGGGTACAAGATGGATTTGCTGACAGCAATGACATGCCGTCTGAATGCTGGCTTAAGGGCATATACAGACAGGATGTTTGAATTGGCGAAGAAGAAGCTCACAACTTTTCCCCGGGTAGAAATGCCCTTTATATATTTATTTGGGTGGCTGCTTCTCCATTTCGAATCTCTCATGAATGTTGGAATGGCTAGACCAGATGATACCTTTTTGGAAAGATACCATCATGCACCAAAGTGGAGGTATGACACTCTGACAGACTGTAGAACCATATTAAACAAGGAAGAATTATGGAGTTTCACTTGTGTTCCTCCACCTATTGGTTATGAAACCATGTCTGAGAAGTTGATTGATGGCATTGGTGCCAATGAGTTAGATGATATTCAACATGAATGGCTGAAGAGGATCAGGCCATCTCACTTGATCTATCGCCGTGACGATGTCACCTATCTGGAGCCATATCTTTCGAGTAGGTTTGCTCAACAATTTGGCTATGATCAGTTGCATGTGGGAAATGCAACGACATGTTTTGGCTACCAAGGCGGATTAATCGATGGCGCCAGAGCTTGGATATACTATATTGCTAAAGGTACCGGAGCTACTTTTTCCCTGCCAGATCCGGTTACTTATCGGAGAGGAGCTAAAATGTTGGCGTCTTATGCCAAATTCTATGTATCGGCTAATACCTTCGATGAAAAATTCAGCATCTTAGGTAAAAGCTTCATCCATGTTGATAAGAAATCAACCAAATCAGCCTTGCCAAGAGATTGTCATGACCGAGAAGATCCTCTGGCTACTGATGAAGTTTATGATAAAGTTTTAGAGAATCTCTTCTCTGATGAACGTCATCAGCCATTACATGTATCCATTGGAAGTGCTGAAGAGAGTGTATTTGCCGACAGTACACCGAAAAGGAAGCGGGGCAAAGATGCTTCTGGGCCTGCTCCAAAAAGGGTTACTCGGGCAGAGGCTCGTAATCGTAGAAGACGAATCAAAGATGCGGACGAAGCAGGTAGTGACTCCAAAGATGATTATCCTACTATTCCACTAACAAAAAGAATAGGAAGGAAGGTGATAGTTTCAAAGACTAAATCTGTGATTTGTCTCGATGCAGAGAGTCCCACCAATCGTGCCGAGCGATTAGCTTTAGAGAAGCAAGCTGCCTTTGCTTCTTCTGTAAAGATAGAACCTATTGAAGAGGATGTGCCTGAACCAGCTGAACCATCTATGCCTTCTGATATGGAGTTGATTCCGCCAACGGCCGATGATGTGCGGGTGATTAGTAAACCCGCGGTAGAGGCCGAGAATCAGACTAAAACAGCTAATGACTTACTGATTTTAAGAGAATCAGTGAAGGAAGCCACTACTCTCAAGCCAATTGTTGAAGTTTCGGAGAGCAATAAGAGTGACGACGAACAGGTTGACTATAAACCTTCGTCTCATTCCTTTGAAGAAGAGGACATGGAGATAGAAGATGAGCCACCATCTAAAACTCAAATTGATGTACTAAAGACAGCTAGTCAACATTCAGGATTGACTCCAGAGCCGGAGAAATGTCTAGAAATAGAAGTCCATGTTCCGAGTACTTCTGGGGCGGGTAGCAGTGAACCAGTGTCAAAAAACACTCTGAACAGACTACGAGCTGGGCTGAATGATCCAAAAGAAACAGAATACGAACCAGCTTCAGGTAATATTTTATTCAGTAAAGTTTTATCTTTTCCTTGCTTTATTGTCTTTTAATTTTGATCATGCTTCTTTGATTCCAACAGTTGTAGGAACTGCATCGGCAATGAGCTCGACTCAAGCCCCACTTGTCCAGACTGATATGGGTGAGGGGAGCTCACATTTGCCTAGTTCCCCAAAAGCACCCACTTCAACTCCCAGAATAGAGGCTACTCCTGCTCCTTCCTTTACAGTTGCAGCGACTCCCGGTTTTGAAACAGGGATAGCAAAGGTCATGGGGATATATTCAGAGATTATTTATTCATATCTGGATACATTCTCAAGTCGACTTATGAAGGATGAAACTATGCCTTTTTCGAATCTTCGAGCGGCGATTAGTTTCCCGCTTTTAGCTTTGAGACAGGCTGGTTATGAGACCCAGTGTGTCTTCTTTGAGCATCTCCTGGATGATTTAGAAGCAACCCTCCATAAGTACTGGAAGATCAAAAAGGAGGATATTAAGTCTTTGACTGCAGCTGAGATTGCCCAATTAGAAAGTGAAGCTCAAGCTCAGCACACTGCTTTGAAAGAATTCCTCGCTCTGTCTTCTGAAGAGTTAATGGCGAAAGATGAAGAAATAATAACCACTCGTCAGAATATGGAGCGTTTAGAGAAAGATGAAGCATCAAAAGCTGAAGAGCTTAAGAAGTTGAAGGAGGAGCTGGCTCGTCTTCAGGAGCGAATTGCCTCCATGGAAAAGGAGCAATCGGAGATTGCCACTGCTCGTATATATGAACTTGAACGCTATCAACTTTTACAGCAAGAGCGGGAACTGATGCAGGCTAATCAGATTGAAGAGACAAATCGTCGTAGCTCTATTATCATAGATTATGACCAACGAATGGTCGGAGTTGAAGCAGCTGAGCGAATCCATAAAGCTCATGAAGAAAAGATGAATAACGTAATTGTTCGTATTCAGGAGATAATTACTCCCCCTAAATACATCTTTAACATTTTTCATGTGTTGAATTTTTGATACCCACTTGTAATTAATATTTTGACTTTGATTGAAGAAATGAATATCTTGACTTGATTTCAATTATGTGGATGATATTTTTGTAGAAAATATGTTCAGAGGTAAATAATACATGACATATTTCAATAGAATAAAATATACAAATAAACTTTGTAATTTTATCAAATGATATTAAACCAAAGATAATTTTAGTTTAATACTGATTAGAGAAAACAGAATTCAGATATAAAGATATCTTTGGACTCTATTTTCCACGATCTTTGAACTCGGAAATCAAAAGACTAGATATCATTTTCATAGAATAGAAAATATGATAATGAGATAGAAAATTCAGAGGTAATATGGACGTAATTTTCTATATGAGATCTTTATTAAATCCACTGGGGATCTAATAAGACAGAGTATCAAATTCTCTGGGAAGATGATACGTGGTAGAATATCAGTTTCCGCTGGGGATAACGATATCAAGATAATTTTTGTAGGGAAGAATTAACTCTGATTTTATATTTGCTGGGGAATAATAAAAATATTATATATTGATAAAATTTATACATAATATTTCTTTAAGAATTTGCCATTGATAGACATCATCGTGACTTTACCATCCATAGAGGCAAGCTGATATGCTCCATTAGAGAAGACTTTGTTTACTACGAATGGGCCTTCCCATTTCGCGTCGAATTTGCCTTTGCTCATATGTGTCATGGTCATCGGACGTCTGACAGTAAGGACCAATTCTCCCTTCTGATATGCTCTGACTTTCACTTTCCGGTTAAAAGCTTTTAAAATTCGGGCCTGATACAGCTCGATATTTTGTTGAGCATACAATCGCTTTTCATCTAGAGCTTCCAGCTCTTGAAGTCGAAGACGATCATTATTTTCTGTTGTAAGTTCATTGGAGATTGCAATTCTCAGAGAAGGAATCTGGATCTCAAGGAGAAGAACAGCTTCACACCCATATACCAAAGAGAAAGGCGTACATCCAGTCGTATTGTGAACTGTGGTGCGGTAGGCCCATAAACATTCACCAAGCTTCTCGCTCCAGTTGCGTTTGTTGGAAGAAACGAACCTTTTCAAGAGTTTGATGATCATTTTATTGAAAGCTTCTGCCAATCCATTAGCTGCTGGATTATATGTTGTAGAAGCTAAATTATTGATTCGATGGTCGTCGCAGAATCGAGTAAATTTCTGACTGATGAACTGCGGTCCGTTATCATGAATAATACGCCGAGGAACACCAAATCGATAAATGACATGATGTTTGACGAAGTTGATGACATTAGAAGTTTTGACTTCAGATAACGGGATTGCTTCAGCCCATTTGGAAAAGTAATCGGTTATTGCTAGAATAAACCGATGTCCTTTTGATGATGGTGGGTTGATAGGACCAATGACGTCCATGCCCCAAGCCTCAAAGGGCCATGATGCCGCTGTTGGGTGTAAAAACTCTGATGGTTGATGGATAAAGTCTGCATAAATTTGACAGGCTTTACATTTCCGAGCATATTGAATGGCGTCAGCCACCATCGTGGGCCAATAATAACCCATGCGTCGGATACGATCTTGAAGTTTAGGACCTGGTTGATGGGCTCCGCAAACACCATCATGTGCCTCACGGATAATCTGTTGTGCTTCTTCACCAGCGATGCATCGGAGGAGAAGACCGTCGTAGGCCCGACGATATAGTGTCTTAGTTGTATGATTATAATAGAATCTGAAAGATTGACGCCGGATAGATGCTGCTTCGCTCGGATTGTCGGGAAGTATGTCATACAACACAAAGTCTAAAAACGGACGTCTCCAGTCTTCAGTTATGGTTTCTGTTTTGTTAGAAAAGACATATTTCATAGTAGAATCGGAAGAAGATGAGGATACTCTGTCAAACCTTAATCCAGTGCTAAGGTTGGATGAAAATTCATCAAGGTTGAGAGAATTTTCGTCTGGATTATGGGATAAACCCAAAGCTAAATTATTCTCAACATAGAATAGTTCTCAGTTATGAACCACTATCACATGCTGACGTCTGATTGGCATGGCTAACACAGCGGCAAGATTAGCCAAAGCATCGGCTTCTGCATTATAGGCTCATCGAATGTGTTCAATAAAGAAACCTTCAAAGGAGGAGGCCATAGAGAGTGCTGCACGATGATAAGGTATCAAATCTTGATGACGGACTTCATACGTTCCTCTGATCTGATTGATGATAAGCTTAGAGTCTCCATAAACTTCTAAATATTGAATAACCAGATGTTTAGCAAGTTGAAGACCGATGAGCAATGCATTGTATTCGGCTACATTGTTTGAACATGATTGATCCAGAGAATAAGCCCTCTGAATAGTTAGTCCTTCTAGGGATACGAGAACAATCCCAACTCCGGCGAAAATATCGCCATTAGGACCTATTCTAGATGCTCCATCAAAGAATAGACGCCAGGTAGGAGTTTCTTCAGAAACCAGATTCGAATCCAGAACTTCATTTGGAATCTTATCATATAATTTAGAATCTTCTGGAACCGTATGAGCTGCCAGAAAATTAGCAAGAGCCTGTCCTTTAACTGACTTTTGAGGAATATAATGCATGTCGTATTGAGCTAACAAGATTCCCCAATTAGCTAGTCTAGAGTTGAGAATACCGGGTTTCTTCATCATAATCCTGAGGGGATTCACTCTGGAAATGACGTGAATCGTTTGACCGATAATATAATGTCGCGTCTTCTGAACGGCAAACATTAATGCTAGGCATTCTTTCTCGATTGGAGAATAACATGGTTCAGCACCTGTCATTGTGCGACTGAGATAATAAATAGCTTGTTCATGGCCATTTTATTTTTTTAGGCGAGTAATGCACCGAGAGAATGATCCATGGCTCGAACATATAGAAGGGATGGTATTCCCGAGACAGGAGGTACCAAAACCGGAGGGTTTATGAGATACTGTTTGATATCGTCAAATACTTTTTGATATTCTTCGTTCCAGACGAAAGATACACCTTTCTTCAGAAGTTTGTTGAATGGTCTGCAGCGTCCTGATAAGTTGGAAATGAATCTCCTGATATAAGCAATTCTTCCTTGAAATCCTCGTAGCTCTTTTAAGGTGCGTGGAGGACGCATCTCTTGAATGGCTTTGATCTTCTCGGGATCCACGTGTATACCTTTAGCGGTAATGACGAAGCCGAGAAATTTGCCACTAGAGACGCCCAGGAAGGACTTAGTAGGGTTCATTTTAAGTTGATGCTGACGCATTAAATCAAAGATAGTCTTCAAATCTTGGATATGATCCTCCTTTCGTCGACTTTTGACTGCAATATTATCAACATAGCATTCGACTATTTTTCGAAGATGTTCGCGGAATATAGTGCTCATTGCTCGATGATATGTTGCTCCTGCATTTTTGAGACCAAACGGCATCACTATATAACAGTATGTACCAATCGACATTCTGAAGGAAGTATGTCTCTCGTCATCTGGAAACATTTTGATTTGATTGTACCCCGAATACCCATCCATGAATGACATTCGTTCGAAACCACACGTGTTATCGATCATGACGTTGGTAATTGGAAGAGAAAACTCGTCTTTAGGACAAGCCTCATTGAGATCGTGAAAGTCTATACAAACTCGGATCTTGCCGGTCTTTTTGAGGACAGGAACGATGTTAGCCACCCATTCAGGATGTTGTTCCTCTCGAATAAATCCGGAAGCCATAAGCTTGTTGACTTCAGCTTCAATTGCATCCATAATGTCTGGACAAAATCGTCGTTGTTGTTGTTTGACCGGTTTAGCATTTGGCATGATATTATGTTTGTGCGTTGCGATCTTCGGATCTAGTCCTGGCATATCCTCGTAGCTCCAGGCGAAGACATCAATATAATCATGAATAAGCTTGATCATGTCTTGCTTATCTGTTTCTGAAAGACTTTCGCTGATGAATATTGGTTTGGGGGACCCCTCTTCACCAACATCAATTTGAATCAATTTATCTTCAGTAGGAGGTTCTCTTTGCTCGAACCTGAATTCCCATTGGTTATCTAACCTTTGAGCCCATTGTTCTGATTCGGGTGATATTTCAAAATCATCCTCATCTTCATCATTTTCTTGCGGGCCATCGGCAGAAACCATATTGATAGATAGAATAGAACGATGAATTTCGCCAATACTTGTGTCAGAATCCCAAGAGAGGGAATCGGAAGACTCAGATCGTTCGTCTCCATCGGATTCTGAATCCTCATGGACTGCATTGATAAAGGAGATAGGAGCAATGTAACCTAAACCACATTTTGTCCTTCCGTATGTTAATGGAGGAATTCGAATAGGCATTCTTCTTCCTTTTCCATTATTGAGGCTGGTTCTGAAGTCATAACCCATATTCTTAATGATATTTTTGGACTGCTGACTGTAGCGACGTAGTTGTAACCTTCCAGTATCGTCGTTTTTATCATCTTCTTCCAGGTTAGGAGGATTCTGGGGTCCTTTATAGAAGAATATTGGATTTTCTCCAAACTTTCTAATAGGGACCATGAAGTATGATTTTTGTATAGACTCTAATGATACTTTCATGTGAAGAGTTTGAACAACTCCTAGAGTTAGTAGCTCTAAGCTATCTAGCAATTGTAAATAACTTTATACATGATTACAGACATCAATATACTGTAAAGGAGATGTTTCATTAATATTAGATGCTGTATTTACAGAAGAAGGCTAAGCCTTATCAGACTTAGTCAAATTAATGACTAAAGGGGGAGAAGAAGAGCGATCAGAAGTTTTGTTTCGATTAAGATCGATAACAAAAGGCTCAAAAGAGGTAAGCTCCCTTGAAGAAGATCGTGGATAAGTAGTACGTCCACTGACCGGAATGACTAGAGTATCTGGTCTAGCCTGAGAAGATGGAGGGGAGTGGTGCGTCTACTAACAGGAATTATCAGCGAACTTTGTGGGGCTTGGGAAGACAATATAGTAGTACGTCCACTAACAGGAATTATCAGTAAACCTTCTTCAGATGGTTTAAGAGACTGCGGATGAGTGATACGCCCTTTTTACAGGAATAACAAAGGTGTCGACTTTTGATGTCTCATCTTCGTCATCCATAGCTTGCAAGACTTTTGAGTATTCATCTTTGTAATTGCGAGAGTCATTGAAGTAAGCTTCGACTCCTCTGAATGGATAGAGATCTGCAACTTCCTTTTGAACCTCTCCATTATCATCAACATATTTGAAGCATTGATGAAAAGTTGAAGGAACAATATTATGTTCATGCAAGAATGGTCTCCCCAATAGAGCATTATATGAGCAACCATGATTGTCGATGATGTAGAAAGTAACCTTAGTGCGAAGATTGCCTATTTGAAATTTGAGGCGAATCTTGCCCAAAGGCTCACTTTTTCCTTGATTGAATCCCAGGATGGTAGTGATAGTACCGAAAAGATTATGCAAGGGTATTTTTCAGTACATCTAGCATAGTTTTTGGTATAATACTGAGAGCGGATCCTGGATCAATCAGTAGACGATCAACCTTCATAGAATCGACATATCCTGTATAATATAAAGGACGGTCATGTCGATTATCCTCTAGCAGCATATCGTCCTGCGTAAAGGTAATGTTTGGAATTAATTCCAATACATTATGGCAATGAAGACGAGAGACTGGTTCTGTTTCCGGCTTCTTGAGAAAAGTCAGGCAGGTTTCTGCTTGCAACAGCGCTTCACTCAGAGTTTCTCGAGTCTCTTTAGAGAGGCGTAAGAGCTCGAAGATTGACAATTTAGCTGGTGTATTGGCTAGTTGAGCCAATATATCAAAATTATAAGGCCTTTCAAGTCCTGTAGGATATGACTTCTTTAATGGTTTGTCGAAGCGGACTTGTTGTTTACCTTTGTCAGCTGTTGTTGGTTTAGAAGGAACCGTCTCAACAGGAACATTTGAAGGTCCTTCGTTAGAGATTGGTGTTGGAGTTGTAACCGGAGGGACATCAGGAGTTTCTTCAGGAATTTTAGCATAAACTTTCAGATATATTTTTCCTGACCGAGTTCCGGCAAGAACTTCGCCTTCAGGCTCAGGTTCAGGGTCTATCGAAACCATGTTGCAATTCTTCATCTTGCTCTTGGCTCTTTTGTGCTTGATGAGAGTTTCATTCCAGAAACCAAGGCCAACACGAGATTGATTATGTCTCATAGTGATGGCTAAAGGTGCTTGGAGTCCTTTGCCTGAGTTTAAACCAGGAGCAGTGGCTAGATCATAACCCATCTTCGCCATTAATTCACGAGATTGTGAACTGTATAGATGGAATGCAGGCTTATATCTATCTTCAAATTGAGGTACAATTTTTACTTTCGTAGGGGGTGAATTTTTTGCCAAGATAAAAGTAGAGGTTAGAGAAAGATTGGGTGTGATACTAGAAGTCACATTGCACGACTTAGTCTTCCCAGGCTTCTTTTTAGACAAAGGAGTCTTCCGAGGAGAAGAGGAAGACGTCTCGAACTCCGTCATTAAATCCGGGTGAATCCACATGATCTCTCCCTTTTTAGTTGTGACAGGAACAAGTCCTTCATTCTGTGCTGGTGGGATGTTCACAACTTCAAGAGTGGCTTTGAGTATAGGAACAATCCCACTTTCTACCATTAACGGAGGGAAGTCACCGAACTGCATTAAAATCACATTTGCTGTGACTGTCTTGTCTTTAGGTGTCAGTGTCACAGCTCCTGATTTAATCATTTTCTGGATCTTTTCTTTTAATACATAGCAAGACCGGATTGTATGACCCAGCATTCTATGATATGGACAGTATTTTGGATGATCCGTCTTGTTGGCTTCATCAGGCTTTTTGATTTCTGGCAATTGTATCTTGTTACCTTTGAGCAAGCATTCAAAGATACCCTGAACATCGTCATCGTCGAAAGAATACTCTTTCTTCGGCCGAGGAGGTCTCGGTTGTTGATTTGTTGGAGCTGGGGTAGCTTGGGTAGTCATTATCTCTTGACTATTGCTCTGGAGATTGACTTCAATAGCCTCTTTTCCTTTACGATTGTTGGGTCGAGCACTATTACTAGTACTCTAATTTGATTCTTTGGGAGTCATTTGTACCCCCAGGCCTTTGAAGGTCTCAGCACTGACTTCGGCGGCTTTGGTACTGACGATGAAAGAAGGCCAATCTTGGAATTGAGTAGACTATGTCCACATGTTGATGATTGGTAAGAGATTCGACTTGCAAGTGTCGATAGTAATAGCATCGGGAGTACCGAGAGGCATTTTGAGGGTTTCTCTTCTGAATCTTTCAATGAAGCTCTCCGTGCTTTCATTATTTTTCTGTTAAATTCTTATGAGGGCCGACATGGTCATGTCGTTGATGCCTTCATAGGATCGTTCTAGAAACATCTGTTTGAATCCAGCAAATGAAGTAATACACCCATTAGGGAGACTTCGATACCATTCATAAGCGGTTCCTTTAAGACAATCGATGAATACCCGAGTGAGGAGGAAATCGCTTGGTTGCAACTGATCAGTTTACTTCAAAGTGATTAATGAACTGACTTGGGGAGGTAGTCCCATCAAAGAAAGAGATGGTCGGAGGTTTGTATTTTGGGGGATACGATACCTCCTTCCATTGTATGGGATAAGGCTACTTGATACCCAATCTTTGTAAGCCATCTTTTTGCTTGAATGCTTCGAACTGAGACCGAAGATTTTTCAACTCTTCAGTGATAGCACCGGAAGATTGCGGCGTTGTTGCTTGTTGAGTATAATTGGGAGGAGGGGCTGCAGCATATGTATCACCCCCAGCTCCGGACTGACTTGGAGTGGTTTGTACAGGAACATTAGACTGTACCCCCGGAATAGTAGAGGGTTCCGGATTTGGGGCAACAGGAGTATTTAATATCACTAGTGGTACTGTTGGTTGAACTTGCTGAGTTCGTTGTTGAGCTTGCATAAGAGTATGCATAGCAGTCAATGTATCTGCCATAGCTCGCAACTGTTGTTCCAAGGAAGAAATCCTATGTTCATGAGCTTCAGTGCTAGTCGAAGGCTCTTTATTACCATTTACCATATAAGCGGTAATCGTTCGAGGAATAGACGATAAAACAGTCTGTTCTGAATCATCACTGTGAGAATCAGCCTCTTTCCAGGGGCTATTTACGGGAGTCAATACCGGGAAGTTGGACTCTCCAAGGAAGTCCTCTGTGATCTCCAGATTATCATTTGGATGAGAAGAAGAAGGGACCCTGGTCGAGGCTCCGGTCCTGGATCGGGTGTCGAGGTAAACACTATCTTCAGAATCTGACATAACATCAGATCGTATTCTACCTCCAATATTTCTGGAGGTCATGTTGACAGAAGCATAAAGAGGTTCGTCTTCGTCCAGTATTGGTTCATGTTGAATCCGTTCGAAAACAGATCGTCTTTTTGGTGAACAATAACACTGAATCACAATCCGAGGTTAGAAGTTACAACCATGCTTTTCATGGCAAATATGAGCAATATCATAGCCAAATGGAGTGTCGATTCTCTGTTTATTTTGCAAATGTTCCCGGAGATCTGTAGGAACAGATTGGGAAGTACTTGAGGATAGTTTCTGTGTAGAAACTTGTCTTTTATTCTTCTGTCTTCTCGGTTCTTGAGTGTATAAAGACCGATTAATTTGAGCGATATAGTTCTTGGCATATTCTGCATCAGGGTCTAGTATACTTTTCTCAGTTTGATAAGGCTTCTTTATACCGGAAGTGGAACCGAGATGATTCTGGTTAAGCTTGTTACGAAGATCCGTAGGAGATATGACTTTAGTATCAGTCTTGAATACTTGTAATTTGCCTTTCTCAGATCGGGAAATTTTGAGAGAAGGAAGATGGACATTATTCCGACTGGGAGTCGATAATAATCCATCTTTAGAGGAAGTAGCCAAAAGGCATTTTCCTTTGTTTGATCTAGTAAAAGTACTAGTCAAATTAACTCCAGAGGTAAAGACCTTAGGAGTAGAGGAGTTGACTAAAGAGTCTTTCTCCTTGGTTGGCACAAGATGTGCAAGTTGTGGGGGAATCATTTGTATGTTCTGTGGAAGAGAACCCCCAGCCTGATTTTGAGAAACAGTCAAAGGACTGTATTGGTTGGCATACGCTGACTTCAGTTTAGAATTCTGATCATACGCTGCCTTTTTACTAGCATACACTGGCTTTGACTTAGCGTACGCTGCCTGCTGTTGGCTTTTGTTGTACGCTGCCTTTGCCATACGCTGCCCTTTGACTGCCATACGCACAGAGTCATTAATGGCTAAAGAGCCAACTGCTGTCGTAAGGGTAGAAGGAGAAGAGACTTTGACATGTCCAGAGATGGTTTTCCTTAGACACGCTGACTTGGTTAAAGAACCCACTTTGTCAGCGTGACTAGGAGAAGCCACTGTTGCCGTGTTCAGAGAAGCCAAGACGTGCTTCGTTGAATTTGGAGACATGTTCTTGTCAGCATGAGTGACAAAAGCGTCTCGGGCCGTCGAAGAAGACTTAGGGACATAGACAGAGTGTCCCTTCTTCTTTGCAACAAGAAGAGTGGAGGAAGCAGTTCGGCCCTCCTTCGCTTTGAGTATTTCTTCGTAAGCAGATTGGTCGAATTGTACGACCATCACTTTCTTCGTCGAGCCGATTGACGAAGTATCGCATTGAGTTGTTGCTATCTCGTTGGAGGAGACAGCTTTCCCCAGCAGAGTCGCCAATTTGTTTTCCATAAATAAATTCACTTTATTTATTATGTTTCTGGGAAAATTACAACTATAGGAATCTGATCTAGAAGACGATCACTTTATCCCTTGGACGATGCGATGAAAAAAACTCGAACTTCGAAGAACTTGGACAGCAACTGGGCAATCTCTCTGTTCTCTCTGAATTGAATGTCATGTCTGATGAAGATGAAAAAACTCTCTTTTATAGATTTCTGGATACCTGTTCTGAAGCATACGCTCAGTCAGTTATTTGACGTGTGCATAACTGCAGGGATGCGTGGCAAATTCTGATGGAGACACATTAGAGTGCGGTTGAAAGTAGTGGAATATATCTAGAAGCGATTGATGGCATGGATGCCACGTTGCATAACTTCTGAATAAGTGGGTAACTGAGTACAGGACACGTGAGAACGTGTATTGACTGTACGTTTAAAGTCATCCTGAATGCATTTGCTGTGATACGTTGTCTTTGTTGAAGAGGAGTCATACGCTACCTTTTGAAGACATATGTCTTGCATATGCTGACTTGGACAGTATAGAGTCATATAAAGCTGATACGCTCACTTTATTAACAAGGAGTCATATGGAGTCCATACGCTCACTTGATTGATAAGGAGTCGTATGGAGTCCATACGCTCACTTGATTGACAAGAAGTCGTATGGAGTACATACGCTCACTTGATTGACAAGGAGTCGTATGGAGTACATATGCTCACTTGGTTGACAAGGAGTCGTATGAAGTCCATACGCTCACTTGGTTGACAAGGAGTCGTATGAAGTCCATACGCTCACTTGATTGACAAGGAGTCGTATGGAGTCCATACGCTTACTTGGTTGGCAAGGAGTCGTAAGCATTGAGGGAGTAGACATGTGGCTGTCCTCAATCTTCTCAAATATGCCATATCTTCTAATAACTGACAAATATCTCTCAAGCGTCGTGTTGCAGATATGATGGCTGACAGACTGTCAGAAATGACAGTAATGATGGCTGTGCATTTATGATGGCTGATGAGCTGTCCTCGTAAGAGACAAAATCAATTCTCGAAAACCTATACGACGGTTAATCTTCATAGGGCAGCTGTCTTTGCACGAAAGATGAAGTATCAGATTCATCCTCCATTAAATGTATGTTGTGCTGTCATTCAAGAAATAATAAAATATTCACTGAGCGTATGGCTTTGGCTGAGCGTATGGCCTTGAGCGTATGGCTTTGGCTGAGCATATAGCCTTGAGCGTATGGCTTTGGCTGAGTCTTATGTCAGCGTGTCATAATTTTTCACACCCTACAGATGGGTTTGTACGGATGTGTATCGACTACAGGGCACTTAACAACCTGACGATTAAGAACAGATACCCACTGCCGCGGATCGATGATCTCTTTGATCAGTTGAGCGGAGCTCAGATGTTCTCCAAGATTGATTTGAGGTCAGGTTATCACCAGGTGAAGGTGAAGGGGGAGGATATTCCCAAGACCGCTTTCAGGATGCGGTACGGGCAGTTTGAGTTTTTTGTTTCTGCCGTTTGAGCTGACCAATGCACCAGCAATGTTTATGAACTTAATGAACAAGGTGTTCCACCAGTACTTGGACAAGTTCGTGGTGGTATTCATTGATGATATCCTGGTGTATTCCAAGACAGAGGAAGAGCACGAGGAGCACTTGAGAGTGGTTCTGGAGACACTCAGGAAGGAGAGGTTGTATGGCAAGCTCTCGAAGTGTGAATTCTTCCTAGACAGAGTAGACTTCTTGGGTCATGTGGTGACTGGAGATGGTATCTCAGTGGACCCGAAGAAGATCACAGCAGTTGAGGCTTGGGCAGCGCCAACTTCAGTGGCAGAGATCAGGAGTTTCTTGGGGCTGGCAGGATATTATAGGAGATTTGTGCAGGATTTCTCCCGGATTGTAGAGCCATTGACTCGGTTGACCCGGAAGGATGCTGAGTATGTTTGGTCAGAGGAGTGTCAAGCAGCTTTTGATGAGTTGAAAAAGCGGCTTACGACAGCTCCGATTCTGACATTACCTTCAGGATCAGGTGGATTCACTATCTATAGTGACGCTTCAGGGAAGGGGCTGGGTTGTGTCTTACAACAGTATGGGAAGGTGATTGTCTATACTTCCAGGCAATTACGTCCCCATGAGAAGAACTACCCTACCCATGACCTGGAGCTGGCAGCGGTAATTTTTGCTCTGAAGTTATAGAAGCACTATCTCTATGGCGAAAGGGTGGAGATTTTCACAAATCATAAGGGCTTGAAGTATGTGTTTACACAGAAAGAGCTCAACATGAGGCAACGCAGATGGCTAGATTTGATGAAGGACTTTGACATCCTACCTCAGTATCACCCAGGGAAGGCCAATGTGGTTGCCGATGCCTTGAGTAGGTATCCGACAGCCATGTGTTTGACCATGGATCAGCACTTGCTTGCAGACTTAGAGAGCCTTGGGATTGAGGTGATCGTGCTCGGAGTGCAGATGTAGTTATGGGGCCTTCAGATACAGTCAGACTTAATGGAGAGGATCAAGGCGATGCAGTTTGAAGATGTGGCTATGCGGTGTATCCGAGAGCAGGTTCATGCAGGATTGGTGGATGGCGAGTTTTCACTTGCAGAGGATGGTGCCTTGAGGTACGGTTCCAGGTTATGTGTGCCTAGTAGGGAGCTCGGAGAGCAGATTATACAGGAGGCTCACAGATCGCAGTACTCTATACATCCTGGTGCCAACAAGATGTACAGGGATCTGCGAGAGCACGTCTGGTGGTACGGGATGAAATGGGAGGTAGCCTACTTCGTAGCTAGATGCTTGGTCTGTCAGCAGGTCAAGGCAGAGAGGCAGAGGCCCGGAGGATTATTGCAGTCGTTGCCCATTCCAGAGTGGAAGTGGAAGCATGTCACCATGGATTTCGTATCTGGGTTTCCGTGTACACCAGGAGGGAAAGACGCGATTTGGGTTATCGTTGACAGGTTGACCAAATCGGCCCACTTTTTGCCATTCAAGATGGGTACGTCTACAGAGAGGCTTGCGGAGTTGTACATACGACAAATAGTCAGGATTTACGGAGTTTCCATCAGCATTGTCTCAGATCGGGATAGTCGCTTTACTTCCCATTTTTGGAGGAGTCTGCGAACTAGTTTGCGCACTCAGCTCAAGTTTAGTACTGCATGCCACCCTCAGATGGACGGACAGTCAGAGAGGACTATTCAGACGCTTGAGGATATGCTGCAAACGTGCGTCCTAGATTTTGGAGGTTCCTGGGAGGATCATCTACATTTGGTGGAGTTTGCTTACAATAACAGTTATCAGGCCAGCATTAAGATGTCACCTTTTGAGGCTCTGTACGGGCGTAGCTGTCGTACACCCTTATCTTGGGATAATGTTGGAGAGCGAGCTTTACTGGGACCAGAGATGGTTGTTGACGCAGTCGAGAAGGTAAAGTCCATCAGGGACAGAATTCGCGTTGTGCAGGACAGACATCGGCACTGGGCCGATAGCCACCGGAGGCCGTTGGAGTTTGAGGTACATATTTAGAGATAGGATTAGAAGTAGGTTGTATTTTGTTTTGTTTGATTGATCGTGTTTGATTTTTAGTAACTTGAGACCTTGCTTGTTTTTAGGTTGGAGACATGGTTTTTCTGTGGATATCTCCGACTCGTGGTACGATACGTTTTGGTGGAGGTGGGAAGCTTAGCCCGCGCTTCATCGGACCTTTCGTGATCAGCGGAAGGGTCAATGACGTGGCTTATAGGCTAGACTTGCTACCTGCACTAGTGGGCGTCCATTACGTATTCCACGTATCACAGTTGAGATGGTACGTGGCTGACCCTAGCCATGTGCTTGATCATTCGGAGATTGAGGTTGGACCTACTCTCAGTTATCCAGAGCAGTCTGTGGAGATTATGGATCGCCGGGAGAAGGTTCTGAGGAACCAGGTGATACCCTTGGTACGCATCGCATGGAGGCATCATTCTCCAGGAGAGTCTACCTAGGAGCGGGAGTATGGGATGCGCGAGCGGTAACCCTATCTTTTTGGACCTTGAGGTATACCTTTCTATCCTTCTCAGCAGTTTAGTTTCGCCTTTAATTTTGAGGACAAAATTATTTTAAGGAGGGTAGATTTGTCACTACCACATTTCTAGCTTGAGGGTATTTTGGTTATTTTTGAATTTTTAGGAATTATTGGGAATTATTATGTATTATTTAGATTTATTAGAATTAATGTGATTTTTGGTAAATTTTAATTAGTGACTATTCTAGACTTTGACTAGTGTTGACTTAGAAGACTGTCCTAGAAGCTTACCTAGGTTATGACTACTTGGTTAGAGTGTGTAACCCTAGCTTGACCTAAGTTAGTGATATCCAACCAATTAGAATTTATTTGGAGAAAATAGGAATTTATTTGGCTAGAGAATGGCTTGTGGTTTCACAAGTCATGACTTATGACTTAGGCCCATAGAGGCCCATAGACCACTAGTAGAACCCTAACCCTAGCCCAATCCCCACTTGGTCGGCCACTTAGGGCTCCCCCCATCCATTTAATGCCTCCTCAAAGCTAGGGCTAGCCTCCTTAGAAATTTTATAAGTTTAAAGAAGAGGTAAATCCCCAACTTCAATAATTTCTAGAAAATCTAATTTAATTCCTTTTCCATCCAAACCAATTGCAATAGGTTCTAAATTCCTACTACTTGCTGTTTGTCTTGAGAAATTTCAGAGTGTGGACAATTTGGTGAAGTTTGGCCATCAAGAGGAATACCCCTCTTTGGAGCTTTTTGAAGAATTTGAGACCTATAGGTAATTCTATTAAATCTCTTGTAAATTGCTGTTATTTTTGCATATTAGCCTAGATATAGGTGTCCCCTAGATAACCCTAGAAATTTGTAGGATATTGTGTCCAATTCGTGTCCTAATTGGACACGTATCAGCCCATTAAACCAACTGTTTGATGAAATGCCCCAAAGGGGATTTTGACCTAATTTCTAAGAAGTTTTTGAATAAAAAATTAAGGTTTATTGTTTCTTGTCGATTTCTGTTGGTCTAAGATGATCATTTCGTGGTGTCGTGTCGTATTTTGGACACGAACCCAAGCGTTCCAACACGCACAGCAGTCTCCTGCTACTCGGGGTTGATTGCTAGCAACACACACCACTTGGACACGAAATATTGGACACACACGAAGGGGCATTGACTGACACCATATGTGTCAAGTTTCAGGGTCTTTTGTGTCGTGTCGGACACGTAATTAGCTGCGCACTGGTATTACACTGTGTGTGTATCAGTAGATTTTTGACCCCGATACGTGTGTCGTATCACCCACACGCGTGTCATGGACACGTATCAGGGTGTCCCCAACCTAGCCCTAGTACCCTCGATACTAGGACACGAGCATGAGGTTTGTGTCATGTCGTGTCGTGTGCACGAGCACTAGGAACATGTACACGAGGCTGTCCACACTGCACTGTGTCCTGGTTTTTGATTTAGGGTTTTAATCTGTTTGGACACGTTTGTGTCCACTTAGGTGGACACAACTACATTGCTGGACACGTACACTAATAGTATTTACATTACCAACCATAATTTCACATATTAGTTTGTTTTTATGTATCATTTTCCAATTAACCTATAATTTCTGATACCTTAAATAACAGTTCCCACCTCTGTAATTTCCAGTTTCAAATTATGAATTTTAACAATTGTTTTGATTCAGTTTAATGAGGAAACTTATATATTCTCGCTTCTAATATAGTTCTGCTATATGAGTTCTAGCTATGTGCTTGATTTGGGTTAATTTGGTATTGATTTGGGTTCAAATTCTGGTTTAAAATGTTTGGACTGAAAACTGGTAATATGAATTATTTTCTTTCCTTTTAAACTGAGTTTGAATGTTTTCTTCTCAATACTTGAATTGATTTCCCTTCCCTTTTAACTGAGATCGAATGATCTTCTATTAGTTGTTTCATGGCTGAACTTGAATGAGAATCTAATGATGTTCATTTATATGTGACTGTCAATTATTTTCCAGATTTCTAGTTAACTAACTGTTATTTCATTCATGTTTTCCTAATGTACTCACTGTTTTCCTAATGGCAGCGTACACTTCACTGTTTTCCATTTGCCTAACACTACACTTTCCATATAACCTTCAATGTTTCAGGTATATGCCATGTCTCACCACACACTCCTATGACACATGAACACTAACTGATTTCCAGGATCACTGTGTTCACATGTGCACTCTCACACCACATACTCTTGTGCACTCTCACTGTTTTCACATGTTTCACACAGGTTACAATTTTCTATGTCCCTGTATACACACAGGTTCACACATTGTTAGATGCCACTGTTTTGTACACTAACTGTTTCTAATTTCCTGCTAACACACACACTTTCTTGTCTCTCATTCACACACACATGTGCACCACCACATTCCCTTCTCCTTATTCTCTATGTATATACATATGTGTGGTATACATATAGTAGCCTATATGTTAATGTGTATTACTATATTATATTATATAAATATATCAATATGTGTATTATTTTAGATATATGAATTGACATGTGTAGATGTGATTTGTAGGTTGGTTATATGCATGAGATAGCCTATAGCCTATGGCTCTTAGCCTATGGGTGGCTTGAATGCTAGTATAGAGTCTAGATTGGACTTGTATAGCCTTGTTAGACCTAGAATAGACTAGTTAGTCTAGTGTAGACTTGTTTGACTTAGGTTTGACTTGGTTGACCTAGTTTGACTTCTAGGGTTGACCAGAGTTGACCAAGAGTTAACTTTGGTCTAGATTGACCTAGATTCATGTAGAATGCATTGACTTGCATCTTATTATCATTTTAGACTCATAGTGACTTGTATTGTTCTATAGGAGACAGACATCACTCCTCGGACAGTAGATATTCTTCAGATTCTCAGGATACAGGCGAGTACATTCTCTAATCATTTCATATCCTAAGTATTTTTTTGCTTTAGATTACTTTACATGATGCTGATACGTTGGAAACATAGATTAGTACTATATGGATCTTGTCGTGCGATGTTATCCCCTTAGCGGATACATCGGGTATTTCGTGTTCGTGTACTTTATCATGAGCATCGTGTACTCATTGTGTTAGTACTTTTCGTGTACAAATCCTATGAATCGTGTATACTCATGTGCTCATATGATCTTCGTGTGCGACTATACTTTGTGTGCAATAACATATCTTGGCTAAATCCTTGTGTATTGATTGGGGCGGAGGAGTAGAAGTGGTTATGTAATCAATCCAGTAGATTACTCGTGTACAACCTCTGTAGATTACTCGTGTACAACATCGTGCCGTTTACATAACCGTCTTGTGCTCTGAATCACTAGTCACTGATAGTTCTCTATATATGGTAGCTATTTATTTACAATCTTCCTTTTTCATCATGTTATTTCCTTCAGTTTCTTGTATCTTACTCTCTAGCATGATTATATTTTCCTGACCTGCTATAATTTGTTGAGATGTACTGTGCTCGCTCCTGTCCTGACTGGACCTGTTGAAATATTACAGAGGACGAGGCTGAGGCGTTCTGTCCTACCTACTATGGTGCTACACTAGATGATTGTTGTGACTTGAACCAGCAGCAGGATCCACTAGCTGTTGACGACACTCCCTTAGATTAGGATGTCTTTACTTTTCCTGGATTACTGTATATAGATTCTGAGATATCTTGGGATATGTACTTATTTAGACACTTAGAATTATGGATTGTATCTCTGTGTTTTCTTCTTTTCTGGATATTTATCTATCTATCTTATCATGTTCTACCTCAGTTGTGATTGAGACTGTATTTGCTATGTCACCTCCATTCGGAGAGTATATACTGTACAGGTACCTTTATATTGTTTAGATGTTGACCTAGGACAGCATTCTACCGCCGACACTACGGCGTAGGTTGGACGTACCCACGTCTCGTGCCCTTACTCTAGGGTGCGGGTCGTGACATTTATATAAACTAAACCCATTAATATTCTCCCCTTTATATATATATATATATATATATATATATATATATATATATATATATATATATATATATAATCAGAATTTATTTATAAAAAAACTAAATATTTTATTTTATATATTTATTAAATATATTAAAGCTTTTATAAATAAAAACTCTATCAATAAAATACCTATTTAACTAATAATATAAAAACACTAACAATAATATTAAAATAATAAAATATTATAAATGACTATATTAGCCATATTCATGAAAGTGGGAGTGACACCCACACTGTCGACACACACGCACACACCACTGTTCTTCCCTTTCTCTGATACCGGGTTTTGATACTATCTTGACATAGCTTGACACTTGTTGTTACTCACTTTGACACACTTGTGACACTTGCAGACACTCGGACACATTACTTGACCCTCTATTCGACATATCAACCACTCGGCACCACTCTGATAACTCTGATACATGCCGGGATCACTCGCACACAGAACACACACATTCACACCCTTGTTGAATTTGTACTTGTATTTGATTATGATTTGTGTTTGAGTTGTTGGGGTTTTCATGCGTTCGGGGGTTTGCTTGGTGAGATCTCAGTTTCCTGAGACTGAGTATGTATCTATGTTGATATGATATATAGGGGTTAGGCTATATTTGTGGGTTCCAGTTCAGTTATTGATGTTTAGATGTGTGAGGTTATAGAGGTTATAGTTTAGATAGTTGTGTTCAGGTTTTGTTTGAGAGTATGTGTTTGAGAGTATATGTTATATATAGGATGGGTATGTGAGGATGTTTAGATGTGTGAGTTTGTGTCATAGTGTTGGGTTGTGCATGTCAGAGAGAGTATTGTATCAATAGGTAATGAAAGGGGTCGAGCATAGGTTCAGTTGAGTTTGTGTTCAGAGATTGTGGAGGGGTATGGCTCGAGTTTATGGAAGTTATGGTGATGAGTGAGTATCAAATCTGTACAAGTCATGATGGGCACAAGACCTGGGCTTCCTGTGTATATAGATTTGAAGTGTACAGGAGAGGATATACAATTGGTGAATAGAGGGAATAAGAACTCAGAGTGGTAGTGTATATACAATAGGGGATGGCAAGTTCAGATGTAAGTATCAGTTGTTTATAGGTTATGAAGTGTGGGGTTTCAGTGAGATACTGCCACATACAATATTAGTATCAGTTAACTTGATAAGTATAATCCAGATAAGAGCCTAGCCCGACCACTATCTTCATTGCATGCTGTCTGTTAGCTACTACATGGAGCACGCAGCAGATACTTATAGCCATGCCTTGTGAACACCTTTGTAGAGCTTTCTGAGTGATTTTCATTACACTGCAGACTGTATATAGATAATATTCAGTTTCCATATAAGCAAACCAACAAGGCAGTAGCGTGGCAATAGGCTACCACCCTTTGGTAGCAGAATATGCCAAGTTAGCAGGTGCACAAATACATGGAGGAATGTGAGGTGTTGTGTTTGAAAAAGGGTTGAGTGTGTGGGAGGAATATTAGTTCAGTCCCATTCGAATGTATCCTATATACCTATAGGGGTTTTGATCCAGTCCTTAACTTTTAATCAGAGTTCAGTTTCCCCCTTTGTTTGGCAGTTCATATTTAGTGTCTAGTCACCTACCTATCATGTATCATTTATATATATGTAGTGGCAATGTCAACTGACTTGTGTGACTAAGTGGTCATGAATGTGAGGTGTCCTAGGTGACGCAATGTATGGCTCTATGTGTTTTGGTTGAGAGCTCTCATTAGTTGATACTTATATATGCATATATATATATATATATATATATATATATATATATATATATATATATATATATATATATATGTCATGTGTGTATCTTAGGATATATGTTCGTGATTAGAGAGTTAGGAATTAGTTCATGGTTTGGAATGTTCATATGAGGTATGATAGATCGATATAGGTATAGGTTAAAGGATATTATAGGTTGGTAGGAATTTGTAATGCTAGTGTGTGTGTGTGTGTGTGTGTGTGTGTGTGTGTGTGTGAGTTCATGGTTTGGAATGTTCATATGAGGTATGATAGATTGATATAGGTATAGGTTAAAGGATATTATAGGTTGGTTGGAATTTGTAATGCTAGTGTGTGTGTGTGTGTATATATATATGTGTGTGTGTGTGTGTGTGTGTGTGTGTGTGTGTGTGTGTGTGTGTGTGTGTGTGTGTGTGTGTGTGTGTTATAGGTCAATTGCTAACTTAGAATATATAGGTATTGTATTGTACCTTGGATTGTGTTATACTTGAGTTAGAATTGAGATAGCCCTATAGTGTTTTTACCTAGATATTGACCCCATGGACTAGATAGTTGACCAAAACTCCTACATGTTGACTAAATTGACCAAGATTTGACTTTTGATCTAGAATGACCTAGTATCATGTAGAATGCATTGTAAACTTCAATTATCATATATTGAACACTTTGTAACTTGTATTGCTCTAAATAGGACTTAGTTACTCCGGTTCGGACATCTGTTCTCACCAATCGCTCAAGATATCAGGCGAGTACATGTTTTGATCTTTTCATACTTGCTAGGACTTATATTATTGCTCTAGACTACTTTACTTGATGCTGACACATTGTTCACACGGATTAGTACTATATAGATCTTTTCTTGAGATGTTATCCCCTCAATGGGTGCATCGGGTACTTCGTGTCTTGTGTTATTCCTGTGTATACTGTACTCCTTGCTCTCGGTTATTCGTGTACTCACGTGTGCTCTCATGTACTCTCATGTTCACATGTGCTTCGTGTATAACCAACAAATCATGTACGTAAAATAACTTGAATGGATCATTGTGTATTGATTGGAGACGGAGGAGTAGAAGTAGTTATGTGATCATTCCTTTAGTATACTCGTGTACAAACTCTGTAACTTAAGCATGTGCAAATCAAGGCGGTTACATAACCATCTTGTGCTCTAAATCACTTATATTATTTATAGTTCTTACTTTCATACATATTTCTTGTACTCAGATTTATCTGTTTTTACTACTCATGTACATCTCTTACAGCATTTCTTGTATTTTATTCTATTGTTTGTTCAAAATTTCTTGCCATGATATGAACTGCATGAGAGTTATGTATTCGCTTCTGTCCTGACTGGACCCGTTAAAAATATTATAGAGAACGAAGAGGATTTCTATCCCACCTACTACGGAGCTGGTACAGATGACACTTGTGACCTGGACCCTCAGGAGGATCCAACAGTTGCTGAGAATACTACCCTATTGCCTAGGCTAGACTGTTAGGCTTTATCTTTATGTTATTTGTGTTATCTTTTGAGATGTTGAGATTTGGTGTTGTTAAACACTTAGACTTATTTCATTTCTGGATTGTATCTCATTCTGTGGATTTCATATCTATCTTATCGTGCCATTTATCTACCTCTAGTTTATGAGATTGAGTTGTATCTTCGGAGATTGTCCTCCGTTTGAAAAGTATATTATATTGTGTTTAGTTATAATTGTGACCTAGAACAGCGTTCTACCGTCGACACTGTGGCGTAGGCTAGACGTACCCACGTACTTGTGCCCCCAAACCGGGTGCTAGTCGTGACAGTTTAGTACTAATTAGCTAAATCAATGGATAACAATATGTTAGTGGTTAGTGACTAGAATTAGCGTTAGTGTTAGTTTTTCACTATGTTTTCCTATTTTTTATTATATTTACATTTTTAGGGTTTTCCCACCACTACCCTATAAATAGGACACAATCCCCATTGTTTACCTAACAAATTATTCTTAAACCCATTTCCTCACAACAGCCGCCAACACCTCTCCTGTCATCTCCTTCACGACCTCCCGACTTCCTGACCAAACCACTATTGCTCATTCCGACCACTGTTCGGCCATCATCAACTTGTCCCGCATCACCATCACCATTAGTGGCAGCCATCCACGGCCATTGCTATCGCCGTCTCCATCACAATATTCACCACCAATGCTGCCCGATCACTACCCTGAGCTTCCCCGACCACCCAGCCACCCGACAACTACCACCATATCCCAGCCTCCCCATGGATCTACCGCCAGTCGCGGTGGCACCACTTCGAATCACCACCACCACCAATACATTCTCTGCCACAATGGATCACCGCCACTCCAGCGAGTGACCGACCACCACCACCTTCATTGTCAACCACCCACCATCATCACCATACCACCCAACACTCCCACTGCCACCAACGTACCCGCCATCGCCGCACATAAACATAGCAGCACCACCACCATAAGAGCCCAGCGCCACCACCATTCATCAAATCTGCCGCACCACCATATCCAGGGCCGGCCCTGGCCCAGGGCGGCCAGGGCGACCGCCCAGGGCCCCATAAAATTTGGGGGCCCAAAAAAATTAATTTAAATATATATATATTAGTAATCTTATATTGAAAATAGAACTAATATATATATTATCCTCCTTTAACACAAAACATTTATGGTGTAGTGGTAGTTTGTTATACTTGTACACAAGAGGTCCTAGGTTCTAGCCTTGGCTGTTTCATTTTTCAGTTCAATTTTTTATATTATATATGGGCCCCATTTTAAATTTTTGCCTAGGGCCCCCATTAACTCAGGGCCGGCCTTGACCATTTTGGCGCCACCACCACACTCAACCAACCGCCACCATTCCATTCATCACCACAAGGGAAGGAGGGAGCCATACCTCAACCGACCTAGCGCCGACCACCCATCGCCGCGACCGCATCCTACGCCTCCGCCCGGCACGACCTACCCGCAGACCCCAGCACCGCCGTGGGAAGCACTGGCACCGCCTAGCACTGGAGCCCCTGAGCCTCCCGAGCTGCGCCCTCCTCTGGACCACGACCATCGATCTCGCTGTAAGCCCCCTTCCGTTCGTGTCAAACCCCTTTCCTCTCATGCTAATTTTTGGGTTTTATGAGAGATGAGCTTTGTCAACAAGACACTCCTCTCTCCCCTGCTTTCGAGTAAGAATAAGGAGCTGGTGAGCTTTGCCCCTTTTTGAGTTTCAGTTATTGAGAGAGCAGAGTATTCCTCTCTCTCTCTGTTTCCCTATCTTTTATATCTGCCTTTTGTTAATTTTATTATTATATTTGATTAGATGAGGAGCAACAGTGTTATTAGAATTTAGGAAAGAAGGTTGGCTCAGCAGAGTTTATTTCCTCTTCCATGTTAATTGATTGGTTCTCTCCCTCTTTCGAGAGGAAGTCATTTGTGAGCAACGAATGAGCTCACAGCTCATGACCCCATTCCTTAATTTTTAAGGGATATTTATAAGGGCACTTCAAAATTTACTCAGGACTAGTCCGGATTGGAGCTAGTCCAGATTTTTTTTTTGTGTTTTATTCAGGACAGTCCATTTTTTGATCTAGGACTGTCCTAAAGTGAAATCCCCCCAAACCCAAATTTTTTCTCTCATTTGCAAAAAATTTTCTCTCTCTTCCTAAATCCTAATTCCTCTCTTCTTCTTCCTCCTCTTCTCCTCCACCATTTCTCCATCCCCAAGCAAGAAGTTAATTTGAAAATTCCTAAAAATTTCTTCCACCCTAGAAATTTTCTTTTCTTATTCCTCTTTTCTTCCAAATTTCCTTCTCAAGAAGATCGATGGCACCCAAATTCTCTCTTTTTGTTTCCAAAATCCTAGAAATTAAATTGAAAAGTTCAAGCATCCATTACATTGTTTATTTCAATTGTCTGTAGCCTATTTGAATTAAACTATATTCGGAGTGGGAAATTACACATTTAAATTAAACACAAGTATGCACGAACGAGAAAACTCTGCGTCGACCAGGACTTCCCAATTTTCTGGCAGTCCTACAAACTGAATGGACTGCCAGAAAACTGGACAGTCCTAAGTCACAGCATGTGAAACAAAGGACTGCCCATTTTTTTGGCAGTTCTTACTGTATTCAGGACTGCCAAAAAATTGGACAGTCCTACATACAGTAAGGACTGCCAGAAAAATGGGTAGTCCTTTGTTTCACATGCTGTGACTTAGTACTACAGTCCTTTGTTTTATATGTTGTGACGTAGGACTGCCCATTTTAATGGTAGTCCTTACTGTATGTAGGATTGTCTAGTTTTTTGGCAGTCCTGAATACAGTAAGGACTACCAGAAAAATGGGCAGTCCTTTGTTTCACATGCTGTGACTTAGGACTGCCCAGTTTTCTGGCAGTCCATTCCGTTTGTAGGACTGCCAGAAAATTGGACAGTCCTTATTTGCACTAGTTGAACAGCAATATTAGGGTTTCCTCCCATATTAGGATTTTTATATTATGAGGAGCCTTTTGGTGCCATCGAAATTGGAAATGAGAAAAAAATTAGGAATAACAATATTAGGGTTTCCACCAATATTAGGGTTTAACATTTTTTTGTTGTTGTTCTTCCTTTTCTTCTTGTTGTTGTTGTTCTTCTTCTTTTTCTTTTTCTTCTTGGATGGGTTGAGAAAGAAGAGGAAAAAAAATAGAAAAAAGTGACTTTTATACCAAAGAGTGGGATAGCCCCTGAACAATTTCTTCAATGGCAAACTTGTAAATAAAACAAAGTTTAAAATGGGCTAGCCCTAAGTAAAAATTGAAGTGCCTTTATAAACACCCATTTTTAAGTGATGTTAAAGTTTTCTTTGTGGCTTGATCACAGCTGGGCTAAGCCCACAGTGGGCCGGGCCTGAGCTTAATCCTTCGCATATACTTTTATTGTTTAAGTGAGTAGGCTTGGGTTTTAAGTCCAGACATTTAAATGATTAATGGTTGTCCAATTAGACTTGATATGTCTTGGAATAATTAGTGTTTTTGTGAGACTCATCTCACAGTATCGGTATTTATATACGGATACGTATTTTGTATTGTGTTTCATATTTTCTTGATTTTCAGAATGCTTTAAAATTTTTTCAAATTATCGATTTTCTTCTTGACCGGCATACCGACGGTGTACCGGAGTATACCGACGACATACAGCCCGGACAGATTTTTCCACATTTTAGATATTTTCGATTTCAGATATTTTCGTGAATAGTGTTTCCGATATTTTCATGAATAGTGTTTTGGATATTTTGATGAATAGTGTTTAGATATTTTCGTGAATAGTGTAGATGCATTCTATTATCCAATGGACAATTGATTTTCTTTCAATGGCTAGGATTGATATAGATTTTGACTTGGATCACGATCCAACGGTCATGATTAATTCACCCTCTATATATATATCCTATGAGTTTCTCTCTCCTCTCTCTTTTCTTTCCTTCACCATTTCCTCTTCACTCTCTTCTCTCTTCCTCAAGCTTAGGAAGGCTTGGCCTTGAGGCCTAGAGTGTGGTTTCGGAACCCCTCTTGGTGGTGGAGTGGAAGTTTAGGCTCGGTTGCTAAAACCTAGGCAAGTACATCTTGCTCAAAAGTGACATGACCATACTTTATTTTTGTTTTTCATAGAAATTAAAGTTTTATTGTTCTATAATATGCTCCTCTAAATTGTTAACATCTTTAGTAAATAGCACTTTTGGTTTTGATCGATAATATTACGTAGATCTGAGTTTCTAGATATGATTTTTGAGTATTTTGAAGTTTTGATCTATCAAATATTTTAATTTGTGAAAACTAATACTTCCATGTTGTAGGAAATTCAATTCTATTCAATTTTGTCTTTTGAAAGTCCGAATTTCGATTTAAAATGAAGTTTTTATGGCCGAAACAAGTTTTGAGTTCAAAAATCAACTTTCTGTGACGGTACGGAAAATCCGTCGAAAATCTGCGGAAATCCGTCGGAGAATCCGAACTTGCACCACAAAACTTGCTGTTACACTTCGGAAAATCTCTCGGAAATCCGCAGTAATCCGTCGGATAATTCGGTTAGGCTATTTTAGGCTATTTTTGTCCGTTTTTTGCCCGTTTTTGTCCGTTTTTGATTGTTTCTCGATTGTAATGGACTCTTAACATGATTAGATGACCTTGGATAGTTAAAGAATGATTGTACACTCTATATACATGGTACATGCTTATGTTCACGTATTGTTCTATATCCAGATTATAGATAGTGGCCTGTCATGGTGCACTCCAGATTACTGTATATGCCTAGCTCGATTTAGTGGCTCGTAGTAGCACACTCATGTACTGATTTTGTCGATTGAATTCTAGATTGAGATTTGATTGCATGTTCTTTATTGACACCGTGGATTTAACTTGTTATATGTCTAATCTATTTGTATCTTGGCAATGGACAATCGAGTGTGAGTATTGTCTATTGTATCGCGCGTAATGTGTATTGAGAACATTTGCCAGAGATATCTCGCAAATAACTTGTACCCATGGCTCGTCATTATAGGACAATTCTTGAGTGTCCA
>JANAVB010026199.1:5181318-5231318 GCA_029216955.1 Iris pallida | reverse complement strand
TGGGACCATCTTGTAGAGTATAGCATCATACCTATCATGTGTCGACACGTTCGTGTCGCGCACGTCAACTCCAACCAAAATTCAGGCGAGTACATTCTCTTATTGTTTTCATCATGATAGTATATATATTGGCTGCTCTAGACTACTTTACTTGATGCTGACACATTGCTAACACGGATTGGTACTATATGAATCTTGTCATGCGATGTTATTTCCTTATCGGGTACATCGGGTATTTCATGTTCATGTACTTTATCATGTACATCGTGTACTCCTTGTACTTGTATTATTCATGTACTTTCATGTGCTCTCATGTACTCTCATGTGCTCACATGTGCTTCATGTTCAAACTAACAATCATGTACGTAACGTGATCGGATCCTTGTGTATTGATTGGGGTAGGGGGAGTAGAAGTGGTTATGTGATTAATCCCTCTAGTATATTCATGTACATGTCGATTATACATTCACGTATAATGGATTTACCATAGAATAATCATGTGCAACATAAACCAATCACATAACTGTCTTGTGCTCTAAACCACTAATATTTATTACAGTTTACCATATTATCAATTTTATTCATTTACTCAGTTTACTTATACCTTCATGATACTACTTCTCTATTTTTCTGTATTTTTCTTATCTTATTCAATTGCTAGCTCTATATTTTCTACCATGCACTGGAACTGCTTTTAGGGTTATGTACTTCTCTCCAATCCTAACTGGATAACCATATTGTTAGGAATTGTTATGTCCCACATTATTGAACTACAGGATGATGCTAGCTAAGACGGATCTTAATGTTCTATTCACCGTGAGTTATCTTCTGGGAGTTCTAGGCCTTTGTATTATGATTTATGTTTCATTATCGGATTTGTCTCTGATACATTCTGAATTCGTATATACATTTGTAGACTTTAGTTATTTCAGAGTTATTGATATCTTTTCTATTCTATATCTTCTTTAGTTGCTTGTGATGTTATTTCAGTATATTTGTTGTTATAGATTATCTAGATATTGTAGATATCTATTGGATACTTGACAGCATTCTACCGTCGATACTGCGGCGTAGGCTGGGCGTGGCCCACGTACTTGTAAAACCCCTAAATTTCTACTAAATTTTTTTTGTATTATACGACGAGTACGGATACGTAGATATGAAATATTAAATTATCTTCTAAATTTGTTTTATTATAAACTCTTAAATAGCGACTAAATATTTTAGTTCGAAATACTTATATAGTAAATAAGTTTTGCTTGTTTTAGTATCATGCAATGGTTGTCAAAACATATTTGTTCTATGTTCTTGAGAAAGCTATTTTTATACAAATATGGTTAGTAATTTTGAAAATAAATATTTATGTAAATACTATTTGCATGCGAGTACATGAAACTTAATTCATGCATATAATTTGAATTTTTAAAATTATTTTAGTAATTATTAATTTCAAATAGTTAAATATTTATTTTTATTTTTTGGAATTATTTATTATTATTATTTTTAGAAAAGATATTTCGAACTTATTGGGGTAATTTAAACTATAATTAAGTATTAGCATGCAATTTAATTCATATATGTTACTGAATTTTCAAAATTAAATCCTATCGTTATTTTAGTAATTCGAAAAATATATTTAAATCTTAGTTTGATTTATTGCCTAATAGATTACGATAAATAATTTAGAAAAGATTTGATTTATATTATTTTAAGTAGCTTAAACGATGGCGTGATCTAGATTTAGATTTTATTTAAACTAATTTGAATGAATACATGATTATCTTATTGGAGTTCAAACGAATCCAAACCCTTATCTCATTAGGAGCATCACCTCCTATATAAGGAAAGGCTCCTTGTTCGTCTTCCAAAAAGTTCACAATCCAAATATTCCTCCACACAAACGTTGTGTCGTGCGCTTGAACGTGACGAATAGGCTGCTCATCACAACAGGTGGAGTCTTTATAGGAGCATGAGACTGATTCTGGCATCAGTTGGTGTGAATGACTCCGGCCCAAAGGCGACCGAAGGGAGGGCAAAAGAAGGAGAACAAAGTGAGGCGACCATGCCTGGAGTAAGCGTAGATTGAGGCGACCGACCCGGTAGGGAGGTTTTCTTTCGATAAGCGTGAGATCATCCTTCTTTCCTAATGTCAGTTTGGAATAGATTATTTCGTAGAGAGAATCTGGCGCCACTCCCTAATAGAAGAGGGTTGTGTTCGGTTGGCTCTCGAGAACGTCGAATTCGACCATGGAGCACTGGATTACATTTTTCGAAGTCTTTGCGTATCCCGAGAACAATCCAACTTCTATTCCCACGTTCTTGAAGCCAACGCTGACTATCTAAACTAGCACAGGCAGGTGCGGCACTAGTACGAAATGGAGGGGCATCAATTAGCTTCGAAAGCTATGGAGGTCCAAAATAGGATTCGCGAACTGCGTCTCCTTTAAAAGACATTCACCGGCTACGGCTTAGGGCCCCGCAAGATAGAGAATAAAGAAGTCGAGTCTCGATTAGCCGGATACTTACTATGACGCTTGGTTCGGAGAGCACTTGTGTATGTGATGCAAGTGAACGTGTACGAAAAAGCTATCGTGTGTCTGTGGTTCCATATCCTTTCACTATTTTACTTTGCCATTACAAGTACATCGCATCCTCCCCTCCGTGTCGACAACCCCGACACGGCAAACATTCAGCCCTCTATCCCTAAACCTATCCTAAACCTGTAAACACCATCACCCCCATTCTCCCAGCAACTCCTCCGCACTCCTGACCCCACTGTCGCCACCACCACAGTCATGTTCATCATCACCCATTACCACCGTAGCCTACTCGACCATCTATGTCCCATCTCCACGTCCCAGTGAAACCACCAACCAAGCCACCTCCCCGGCCAAGCCGGTCGACAGCCATCGTCTACTTCCACCACCGCCATCAACCCGTCTGCTTCGACCAAGGCCACAGCCACCATCGCTACTGCCATCACCCCCTCCTTCACCTCGTTCCGACAGCGCATAACACCATCATCACCACTGCCACCATCGTCCCAAGAAAAACAATATAGAAAAAAATCATCACCACCGCCTCTTACCTCCGCATCCGGCCGCCCCTCTCCCCATGGCGAGACTACACCTCCTCCACCGCGCCTGGACGCGACCACCCGAGCCCTCTCTAGTGACGTCGCCGATCAGTACTGCCTCATGGCCTCTTTCTCGACCAGTCGCAGAACCCGGCCGACCGCACCTCCGCCGAGCCCTCGACTCGTATGCACAGACGGCACCGCAGAACACCGCGTGCCATCTCCCATCCCCGCGGAGCCGCCGTCTCTCCGACAGATCCGCACGCAGTCCCGGACCCCTCCAAAGCCGTGCTGCCCGCTTCCCTCCGTGCCTCCAGCGTCGACCTTTGGCGCGTCCGTCGAACGAGCGTCGCTCTGATGGCCGTGCAGCCATGGAACGTTGCCGCCCGCCCCAGGGTCGACCTCAGCTGCGTCGGCAACCACCATGGACCTCATGCCACTCACCCGCTTGAACCGCTCCCGGTAAGCCCCTTCTCCAGCTCCTTCTTCCTCCGCACTTCTCTCTCCCGACCCTTCCTCCGATCCCTCTCTCTCTGTGCCTTTCCTCCCTCTCCTTTATTCCTCTTTCCTTTTCGTTTTCTTTCTCTATTCTCTCTCAGAGAGAAGAGCAGTATGATCGGTTTCACTATAATAGATTTTTATTTTATTTTATTTTATTTCTTTCCTTTTGTTTGTTTGTGTGATTACTTTAGCTTTTTGTTGTTTTATTGTGTACTGTGAGGGAATACTTTTGATATTATTATTATTATTATTATTATTATTATTATTATTATTATTATTATTATTATTATTATTATTATTATTATTATTATTATTATTATTATTATTATATAATACTATTGATGTTATTTTTTTTATTTTTAGTATTATCTAAAAGGTTTTCTCTTTCTTTAGAAACAAACAATGCAAGCCATTTGTTAGCAGTATTACAATATATCTAATATTGTATTGTGATACTTTGTATTTATTATTTGTATTGATAACCAATAGTATTAAGCATTTTCTATAACAAAATGTTGTTGGTCATATAACTATATTTTTATTTAAAGAGAGATTAGTAGGAAATCCTAAAATTATTTTTTATATTATTTTTCTACCAATTTTAAATATAATTTTGACCTAAATGAGTTATTAATGTTTCCAAAGATTTATTTAAAATATTTTTATGAAGTATAGTTATTATTTTTAAGCGTATTTATATAGACTTTGGCTTCTAGTCCAAATCGAGTTATTTCTCTATTTTTAAATATTATTTTGCTAGTAAATATAACTCCTCATATTATCAATACTTTCCTAAAATGTATATATATTATTTCCTCCAATTATATCATTACCAATTCTTGACCATCATATTCCTACTCTCTTCCGAATCTAGACTTCTTATGTCATTACTAGCTAAAATTATTCTCATGGACCTGATGGAACAGCCCGTGCCATCATTGGAGGCTGTTTTGCGTAGTTATAACACCGAAGTTGATTTTGTGCTACATTGATCATCGTAGCACACCAGGCGCCACTACTAGGCAAGTATACCTTGCCAGCTTGTACAGTATACTTTATATGCATGTTCTTTACTTCTTTATTGTTCCTTTTCCTCATATGGTTATATCCATGATTGCTTTACTTTGTGTCTTGTTGCTTATCTTATTTTCAGTTTTACTCTATCATATATTTAGCGTACATTCACGTTCTTGATTCTGTTATACATTTATTATATATTAATTTCTTTCGTGTTCACTCGTGTTCCATGATAGAGTCGTCTAGTTCTACACCACTGATTTTCCTGACTTGACTTGACATGACTTGAGTAGGACTTGACTTTGACATTCTATAGATTGTGAGTGCTTACCTTGACTACGGTCTATAGGATTATTTTACTAGGAATGGCTACAATCTTGGTTGTGAGTACTTTCCTTGACTACGATTGAGATACTATAGATTGGGAGTGCTTGTCTTGACTACAGTCTATAGCTTTGACCAGTTAGCCACGACTTGTATGGCATGCCAGTGTCTTAGGTTCCTTGTGTTTTAGATCTTGGTGTCTTAGTCTATTGTGCCTCAATTGACTTTTCCTTTATTATTTCTTATTTCTCTGCATATGTTGTACAACTACATTTTGGCTTGTATATTATGTATCTTGCTAGTCCTTTGAAGACCTGGTGATCTCTCCAGGTGTTTTGGTGATTTTTGTAGGTGCTCTAGCCAAGGACATAGTTTACAATCTACCTTCGCGATGCTAGCTTTCGGATCATCTTTCGCTTCACTCTTACATCGTTGCTATGTATTTCTCCTTTTTTGTTGGCAGTGGATTTGTCTCCGTCCAACGTTTTGTACAAATAACATTTATAAGTTGATTTTAATATATATTTATTTGTGGATGAGATTAGTTTCATGGTTACTGTATTTTACAGCTTATGTATACATACGAGGTTTTCGTATATTGGAGTATGCTTCGTATGTATGCAGTTAGCATGTCTACGTAGTTGGTCCTACGTATTTTGGGACTGGAGCGTTACATATTTTTGTGGTTGTCCATGCAGGTCAAGATAAATTGTTTGGTTACTTTACCGTACCAAGCAAGCCTGCGTATAGGATTAGAGTTTAGGATCTCATCCACATATTTGACCCCCTTCCTCGATTCCATTTTTGAACTCTCGTTTGACTCCTTGATTTGCATCTTGCTTGATTTCCTCTACCGTAACTTCTTATCCTTCCATCGTGCTTGATAGAGGTTAGGAAGGTGACTCATACTAGTTAGACATGTTCCATTGTCCCTATTAGTTTAAATCTTGTAAGTTGGATAAAAGGCCTTACGACCTAACACTCCATTTTTTCTTGTGACTTATATTAATATAAGTTTACTTATACTGTAGAAATTTGAGGACGCTAACCCATCTAGTCAACCAAGGACTTGGACAAGAAGACTATAGGACGACTGTATAGAGACCAACATAGGATATGATTTAGAATCGTAAGGAGTTTAAATTAATTCTACTTTCTTTCAATCTTAATCTCATGTGCCAAGTTTTTACTATCTAGACTAATGATGGTAATGTAGCCTAGTTTTTGCAAGCTCAATTCTTTATCAAGCTTGTTCATGACATATGCTATTGAGCGCTCACTAACATATTGTCTAATCACAACCGGTGCATAATGGTTTGATCAACCTAGTGCATTTTGGTTCGCTTTTATCTATTATTCCACGTAGATGGAACATAAATAAACTTGGCCTTTGGAGTCCCATCCACGACTGCCTTGACAATTCCTTTGAAATTATTCGGTCGTCTTTGAACCACGTATTCGTATTCGATAATATCGTCCTTGAACTCCTTATTGCTTTTGCCTTCACCTATTATAGAAGGACGAAGGCGTTGTACTAGCACTTCCTCTAGCCTTCCTATCGATTATGGCTATTATCACTCGATGTTGCTATATCTTCATCCTAAACTACTCACCCTTTTTTCGGCCCTATATTTACTATCCTGACCTTCTAATCGCTTAATTTAGAAGTAAATCTAATTCGTTCTCTTAATCGTGCCCTCAACCTATGTAGTGCCTCGTCCCGCTCAGTCAATCGGAGGAATCGAAATGCCGACGGCGTTCGAACTTAGTCTTGCAACGGCTGCTTGAAGACATCGCTCTGTCGAGGCGACTGCTCGCTCAGGTGGGGTAGTTTCGGTGAACTTACCTCATCTTAGCCTTCACATAATAAATCACATATTTTCAACTCACACAAGTAAGCTTGATAATAAAAGAGACGAATCCACATAGCTAAAGAAAATAATTCCGACAGGTCGAATTGAGTTAGAATATAGAAAGGTCCAACGGTTGGCTTAGAGTTGGTGCACGACGTGCTTTGAAAATGACACTCGATCCTTTGTCCCGTGGCTTGGGAGAAGGAAAGTTGGTTTAG
Source organism: Iris pallida (assembly GCA_029216955.1). Taxonomy (NCBI): domain Eukaryota; kingdom Viridiplantae; phylum Streptophyta; class Magnoliopsida; order Asparagales; family Iridaceae; genus Iris; species Iris pallida. Next base: position 5,224,329 of record JANAVB010026199.1, on the reverse strand, counting down.
TAGGCGAAGTGATGAACGTAGCCTAAGTCATAGGCGTCGTCCACTTGAATGCTTCATAAAGCATGCACGGTCCTATAGTCCAAGGCTTGGCATAGCCTTGGCTTGCCCCATGGGTTAAGTTTGCGTTGCACGGCTTATGACATAAGTCTAGGCACCCAAGTGACTTGGTCGTTCAGAAGTCGAACGAATGCACGACACGTTTCCGCAATTCAAGGCTTGACGCAGCCTTTGCTCGTCGAGTCGTTGTGCGTTTAAGTCAGGCAAGTTATGTTAGGCTATCGGAGTGGTAGCAAGCACGGTCCTACGAGTTCCTCGGTTGGGTATAACCACATAGTCTTATGGTCTCAAGGCCCGTTATATATGGACGATGGCATCGCGTTGAACGTAAGTCGGTTTAAGGCACGATGCACAGACTTAGTGTTTAAGGCATGAACCACGTTTGATTTAATGAGTTTTTGGAAGAAAGGACTATCGAATAGGCATTCATGAGTTGAATGAAATGATATGGTAACATGGAAAGAATGCTCGCGACCGTGGGTCGTCGAGGGGTCTCAAATGATAGAAGTCTTGATATTGGTTTTGAAAGAGATGGTAACACTAAAAAGAAGGATGACTGTGTGAGACGTCAGTTTGAGTCGAGTCTTGCATGGTCATTATACAACTGGTCGACAAGAAAGAGTTTCCACGAGCGGCAACCCTGGGTGCCATGGGACCACGTCGTCCTGGGGGGGAAACACGGTATAGCTGTTGCTGGACAAACCGCTCGGGTTATTCGGGAACTTTCTTCGGGGCCAGCTACTTGCGTTAAAAGGGTTGCCGAATAACAAGGTTATAAGTCCATGATAGCTTGTGGTGTTAGTGACCAATTCATATAGATGGGTCGGCACGAGCGGCAATCCGCATGTGTGCCTTTGGAATGTGTCGAGTTGAATGTGTGTACGTTTTAAAAGAATGTTTGGGCCTAAGATTTGGCATGAACATAGGCATCGTGCTTCGGCACGAGATATGGCATCGAGTCTTGAGTTGTCGGCATATAAGTTGCATAAGTTGGTTTGAGTTGTCTTGAGTTTAAGTCAGGAAACGCTGCAAGGCAAAGTTGGTCGAGTGACACTTAGTTCACAAGTTGGATGGGTCAGTTGATAATTTAGTAGCAAAGGGGCCGCGAGGCGGCAAGGGCTGCGAGGCGGCGATATGATTGAGTCTCATTGAGTTACGAGGCACGGCCTCAACAAGGACTTATAGCATGGTCACACGAAAATGGAGTCTTATCACGTAGTTGCGTCTCTAATTTTAAGCCGTAAGGCAAGCACGACTTGATAGGTTAACGTTGTTGAGTTGATGTTGCGTTGCAAGCACGAAATGGTCTTGAGACACAAAATAGGCCCAGGCGTCTGTCCTAAAACTGATCCTAAGGCAAAAGTAAAAAGACAATCATAAAGGGACTATGTTACATACAATGTAAATTAACATGTTGGTTTTGTATGGGTGGGCGAGGAGCTCATTCCACCAGTACAGTTGAGTACTGACACCCGCATAGTTTTCATGTGCAGGCATAGGTAGAAGCTCGTGGCACGGAGCTCACTTGGATGCATTGAGGCACGAAGTCCCTTGGCGATTCGAAGCGTGCGGCCGCATGTATTCAAGACTTATACAGAACATAATGTATGGACGTCGCCTTCCAGAGCATCCACTGGCTCAAGACATGTATTGAAAGATGAGAGAGAGCTGAGTGACTTGTAATGTGAGCTTGAGTGAGCTTGAGAGACTTGTAATCTTGGCCTTGTGCCCCACTGTAACCTTTGTTTCAATATCAATAAAAGAGTATTTTGTAATGACTTGTGTTTTGCTTCAAATTTTGCTGCTATTATTCAATATCTCTGCTTGGGACTTCTGTGCGACGACCCCGTCACAGCCGCTGAAATCGGCCGTTATGGAACCCGTCTTGTACGAGCGCAACCTAGGCTCGTGCGGCATCACGCCTTAGCGAGGACGATCGCTCCTATGGGAGCGGGGCGTGACATAATGGTATCAGAGCACGGCTTTACGTCCTTGGACTTTTGATTGAATTCTTTAACTCCGTTGTTTCCGTAAACTCGAAATTATTGCTTCCGTAAAGTTGATATCGTTGGTGTGCTCTCTCTCAAATGTCCCACGGGATGTCTATACAATAAGTATAAATAATTTGCAAAATATAAGAGAACAGTTTTTGATAAAATAAAAAGACGATTTACGTAAGCACGGTTGGCTAAGTCAGGCTGGGCATATACACCAAGGATTGCGTTGACCTTAGAAAAGTCGAGAGCGGGATTCGATATGTGTCGGACGAGAATGATTTAGACTTGATTGAGTAACGGGGGATGACTATCGATACGGGTACTATCGAGCGACGATAACGTCGATGCGGTAAAGATGTACGTGCTTGAAATTTAAGGAAATCGTACGGAAGGAAATTTGAGGAAATAGTTATGAATCGAATGACGGTTTTGAGAATTTGTTGAATGACTTTATTCCTGAGTGGCGTATGCGATAGCCTCAGGGATGTCGATCGATTCATTGAGGATGTGGGGTGTCGATGAGTCTATCAGCAAGCGTCGCGTGGATGCAAAGCCATAGATTCAATATGATTGAGCAAAATATAGTCTTGAAGATTTTGATGAGTCGATTCGAACAACTTAGAAATTGACGCACACGGAACGTGCACGGGATTGAGGATTGCGCGAGTATAAAATACGAAGGTAATTGAGTAGATAAATCAAATCAAGAAAAAGTTAAGGTGTAGCGAACGAATAACTTGATAAAGGAAATCGATATGGATCGTATGTGAAAAGTTAGCAAGACAGGTAGATAGCGTGCATGAGAAAGTTGAATTGTGAAGTTACGCAAATGACTCTAAGGATTGGATCGAATGTTAGTCGATGATTTGAGTTAGCAAGGAATGATACAAATTGAGGAAATACATTGGTCGATGACTTAAGATAGACGGAAGAACAATACGTGAAATTGGTTTAAGGAAATTGATGTGGTGAATGGTTCCAGGGATAATGATCAAACTTGAAGTTGAATGTCGAGGAGATTATCCAGTCGGACGATAGCATCATTTGCACGACTCAAAATTGGTTGCAAAGGAAGATCATCAGGTTACGCATATCATCGATGATATTGAGGCGTATCAAAGATCGATATGCGATAACTCAGGGGTACTCTAACTCGGCGAATGACGATCGTGCCAGTGTTATTGTTCGGTTGGATGCAATACTTAGGACTTTGATTGAGATGAATGTTGGATGAAAATAGAAGTATCTTGAGGGTTACACGAATAACCACAACATCGACATTCTTGTCTTGCACGAGTGCAACTCTAGCCTCGCACATGTGTCGCGTCGGATTTGGGGCAATCGTTCCGTATGAGCGTTGACATGGTGATTCATGTCACAGGAATGATCGAACTTGAAAAATTAGGACGCGGCAACGTTGATTGTCTCGACTTGTTGGTTTGATATGAAGGAAAATTCGAGGATGTTAGGACTTGTGATTGATGATTGAATAAACTTGAGGATCGAGTAGGTCCAATCCGCACATCGAGAATGAATTAGTCTAGACACAAAACAAGAGTTACGTCCCGATGAGGATGATTATCCCACGGGAGCATGCATGGTGATTCATGCCCACCATGGATAATCAGAATCGCGTGAGATCAGGGCACAACATATTGTTAAGCTAGACGATCTCATGATCGATTACGTGAATTGGAATAGATGACTTAGGAAATGTGGAATATAAAATTTTGGTTACGATGAATTACGTCATAGCGTGTTTGAATTGAGAAGGATTGATAGGTGAACTATATCGAACGCGTTTGAAGGGATAGACTATACACGATAACTTATTGAACGAGCGATTTTGATACGTCGTGAAATTGGTTGAACGTGAGTTGTCGCAGGATGGCTTTGCTGAATGACTCGGACCCCATACGACGAAATATTAGGATGTGTGTAGGGAATCGATGCTCGATGTTTAGAAATCAGAGTGATGCGAGCTTGGGTAGGAAACCATGTACTGTCAACTTGGTTTGACCTTAGGATGGGGTCAGTATTGATATCGTTGTTTGGGGAACTGTGATTCCAATACTGACAATTGACTTTAGCCTAAAGAGATTGCCTAGCGGCTAGGCGAGATATCCATGTTGCGGGAGTTAGCATAGGTAGGATTGATTTTCAGGATTGAGTGGATGGATCGATAGGTGGAATTGGATTCACTATCATAAGGCTTGGTTAAAATGCATGTATTTCGGGGACACCTGGAAATCTGTGCACGATCCAAACTAAGTGATACGCTGAATCAAGTGAGACTTAAGGAACGGGAAAGTATCGAGGATTTTGAGATCGTGAGTTTGAAAGAAAATATTATGGGTAGCACGAGCGTGGCTCGAATTTAAGAAACATAAGGGTAGGTGTGCGAGAGTCCTTGAATGTTGAATCAAGTTATAAGTCGATATGATTACTCAGTTAGTTTCGAGGACGAAACTTTTTCTGAGTGGTGTATAATGTAGTTCCCCGCCCCGCTCAGTCAATCGGAGGAATCGAAACGTCGACGACGTTCGAACTTAGCCTTACAACGGCTGCTTGAAGACATCGCTCGGTCGAGGCGCTCGTTCGCTCAGGTGGGGTAGTTTCGGTGAACTTGCCTCATCTTAGCCTTCACATAATAAATTGCATGTTTTCAACTCGCACAAGTAGGCTTGATAATAAAAGTGACGAATCCACATAGCTAAAAGGAATAATCCCGACAGGTCGAATTGAGTTAGAATATGGAAAGGTCCAACGGTTGGCTTAGAGTTGGTGTACGACGTGCTTTAAAAATGACACTCGCTCCTTTGTCCCGTGGCTTGGGAGAAGGAAAGTTGGTTTAGTAGGCAAAGTTATGAACGTAGCCTAAGTCATAGGCGTCGCCCACTTGAATGCTTCATAAAACATGCACGGTCCTATCGTCCAAGGCTTGGCATAGCCTTAGCTTGCCCCATGGATTAAGTTTACGTTGCACGGCTTATGACATAAGTCTAGGCACCCAAATGACTTGGTCGTTCAGAAGTCGAACGAATGAGTTTTCGTAATTCGAGGCTTGATGCAGCCTTTGCTCGCCGAGTCATTGTGCGTTTAAGTCATGAAAGTTATGTTAGGCTATCGGAGTGGTAGCAAGCACTGTCCTACGAGTTCCTTGGTTGGGTATAACCACATAGTCTTATGGTCTCAAGGCCCGTCATATAAAGTATGACTTGGGCGATGGCGTCGCGTAGAACGTAAGTTGGTTTAAGGCACGATGTATGGACTTAGTGTTTAAGGCATAAACCACGGTTGATTTAATGAGTTTTTGGAAGAAAGAAGTATCGAATAGGCATTCATGAGTTGAATGAAATGATATGGTAACATGGAAAGAATTATCGCGACCGTGGGTCGTCTAGGGGTCTCAAATGATGGAAGTCTTGATATTGGTTTTGAAAGACATGGTAATACTAAAAGAAGAATGACTGTGTGAGACATTAGTTTGAGTCGAGTCTTGCATGGTCATTGGATAACTTATCGACAAGGAAGAGTTTCTACGAGAGGCAACCCTGGGCGCCATGGGACCGCGTCATCCTGGGAGGAAACACGGTATAGCCGTAGATGGACGAACCGCTCGGGTTATTTGGGAACTTTCTTCGGGGCTAGCTACTTGCGTTAAAAAGGTCGCCGGATAACAAGACTATAAGTCCATGATAGCTTGTGGTGTTAGTGACCAATTCATATAGATGGGTCGGCACGAACGGTAATCTGCGTGTGTGCCTTTGGAATGTGTCGAGTTGAATGTGTGTAGATTTTGAAAGAATATTTGGGCCTAAGATTTGGCATGAACGTAGGCATCGTGCTTCGGCACGAGATATGGCATCGAATCTTGAGTTGTCGACATATAAGTTGCATAAGTTGGTTTGAGTTGTCTTGAGTTTAAGTCAGGAAATGTCGCAAGGCAAAGTTGGTCGAGTGACACTTAGTTCACAAGTTGGATGGGTCAGTTGATGATTTAGTAGCAAAGGGGCCGCGAGGCGGCGATAAGATTGAGTCTCATTGAGTTGCGAGGCTCGGCCTCAACAAGGACTTATAGCACGGTCACACGAAAATGGAGTCTTATCGCGTAGTTGCGTCTCTGATTTTAAGCCGTAACACAAGCACGACTTGATAGGTTAACGTTGTTGATTTGATGTTGCATTGCAAGCACGAAATGGTCTTGAGACACAAAATAGGCCCAGGCGTCTGTCCTAAAACTGATCCTAAGGCAAGAGTAGAAAGACAATCATAAAGGGACTATGTTACACACAAAGTAAATTAACGTGTTGGTTTTGTATGGGTGGGCGAGGAGCTCATTCTACAAGTACAGTTGAGTACTGACACCCACATAGTTTTTATGTGCAGGCACAGGTAGAAGCTCGTGGCATAGAGCTCGCTTGGATGCGTCGAGGCATGGAGTTCCTTGGCGATTCGAAGCGTACGGCCGTATGTATTCAAGACTTATACAGGACAAAATGTATGGACGTCGCCTTCCAGAGCATCCACTGGCTCAAGACATGTATTGAGAGATGAGAGAGAGCTGAGTGACTTGTAATATGAGCTTGAGAGACTTGTAATCTTGGCCTTGTACCCCATGGTAACCTTTGTTTCAATATCAATAAAAGAATATTTTGCAGTGACTTGTGTTTTGCTTCAAATTCTGCTGCTATTATTCAATATCTCTGCTTGGGACTTCTGTGCGACGACCCTGTAATGCCCCAGTCCCAAAATACGTAGGACAAGAATGTAATCATGCCAGCTGTATACATACAAAGTACATGGACCGTCGTATGTATACGTAAGCTGTAAAATGCAGTAACCAAAGCACTAAATCTCATCGACAATGATAAATCATGATATAAAGCTACTTTGAGTTTGTTTTGTACATATTAGTTGGGCGGAGACAAAGTCTACTACCAACCAAATTAAATATGGAAAAATATACAAGAAAAGAATTTAGCAAGCGAGAGCAAGTGACGAGTCCAAGCACAATCATCACGGAAGAAGGAATGGCCTTAGCTAGAGTACCTGCAAGAAATCACGAAACACACACCTGGAGAGATCACCAGGTCCTCAGAGAGACATAACAAGACACATAATATCATGCTGATTGTAAACCCCCATAATTTATAATTGATCTTTTTATAATCTAAATTAATTTTCGTTAAGCATTTCATTAATTATGGATTTATTTACTACTAGTTTAATAGTATAATTGAGGTATGGGTGTATACATATATTACTATATGTGTGCTTGTTCGTCATTCTATTAAATAAGGAGTATAATAAAATCGAGGATTTTTAGGAATTTATTCTGATTTTTTTAACATTTTTGGTAGCTTAAAATATATATATATATATATATATATATATATATATATATATATATATATATATATATATATATATATTTATATATATAAGTATTATATAATTAATTAGTGTTATTAATGGAAAAGAAAAAGAAAAAGAAAAAAAAAGAAAAGGACCCGGCCCCCACCCCAGCAAAGGGGCGGGCCAGGCTCTGTGGTTATCAGCAGTGGATTAGTTGCTAAAGGGGGCACTTGTTAGCTAAACGTTAGAAAGTTAGTTTATATATATATATATATATATATATATATATATATATATATATATATATATATATATATATATATATATATATATACACATAACGGGGGAGGGGACCAGCCCACGTGGGGCCGGTCCAACTCAACCCCAAGGCCCACAAGTAACGAGAAGAGCAGCAGCAGCTGCAATACTAGTATAACATATCGACACTCTCAATCGAGCCCAACACATATTAACCCGAGACTCTATACGAAAACTTAGTTATATTAGGATCGGTCGACAGCAGTATAAATATTGCTCCGCCAAGTTGAAACCCTAGCAGCCACTTCCGAGAGTTCGCCTAGCCTGAGTGACCCAGCCCTGACCCATCTCGGCCATCGACAACCACCGGAGGCACCACAATCGCCGCGGAACAGAGATACCCTTGTTTTGGGCGCAACAAGGTACTCCACTTACCTCTTCTTTCCCTCCTTCTGCGCTTAGCCGTTGCAATTTCTGTAAATTCCTAGCAGCAGTAGACATGACCCTCTCGAAATACCTTCTGGTAGAATCGACCAAAACCCTATGTATTGCTCGGACTTTCGAACCAAATTTCCCGAAAGTTTGTCGAAACAGAACAGTTTCAGGGCAGTCCCAAACCCATATTTGGAAGCCAAAATCTTGGCGATTCTTCGACTGTTTTGTAAAACTAATTGAACAGGTGTGAAGACAACATAACCACGATGGAAATGAAACTGGTAGATTAGTATTTCGATTTCTGTGTGTGTATTAATTCCATGTTAAACTTGTGAGAAAAACTATTTTTCGAAATAATAAAATTCTAAAATTTTGTCCGATACGACGTACGCCCCGACAAACCGGGCGACGTCGTCGCGCATTATACGCATCGAAAGGCGCGTATGGACGTTGCGGACGTGTGGGAACTGACGGAACTCAGTTTCGTCGCGTGTGTGCGACGAAATCAACGTGTATCCGTCGAAATACCCCCGTATCGGCGTTTTACAAACTTGCCCATAACTTTGTGTACAGTCGTCGAATCGAGACGAAACTTGCGCCAACAGGTCCGGATCGAAATTTTGGTCCTGCATGCCAAGTTTGGTTCGATTCTGAGAAGGTCGAATCGGGACCCACTTTTGGCGGTCCCGCGACCTACTCAAACGGGCGATTTTGTGCACGGCTCCTCGAAATCCAAAACTGGACATACCGTTGAGTTCCTCTCCTCAAACTGAAATCGTAGACATATAGTTTGACGACTTTGGAGACCGTAGACTTTGGCACGCGTTTCGGTGCAAAGCGGGTCCAACGGCGGACATCGTTTTGACCCGAAATTACGATTTTGCCCCTGTTTCAGAATTTGACTTTTGGACAGGCGTTTCCTAGGTATATCTTCTTCACCGAGATCATTTTTGATATTTGTTTCAGCGTTTGGAGTCATCTGTGATTTGTGAGTTTTTGGTGTGGACACTTGCTACTTTTGGACTTGTCACTTTGTACCACCAGGCAAGATACCTTGCCACCCTACTCTGTGATTATTATATTTTTATTTTCAGTTATTATTTTTAGCATTGTTTCGTGATATTTAAACTATGCGTCCAAGTCACACTTGGGTGCAAGCGACTCTATCGGTCGTTTTCATGTTTTATTTATTCTCTTGCATTGACTTAGTTTATTGACCACCCATTAATGTTGGGATATTGGTATATCTCATACGGCCTTGACACTTGTTGTATCACGTGATGTGAGTCACATGTAGGACACGTTTCCGCGTAGTTGGCTGGCCATCGATACGTATGGAGCGTGCGACGGATAGGAGTAACTGCCAATAGAATTGCATGATAGAAGACTTGGCGGTTACTAGAGGTACATATAAGTCATGGAGGTGACTCTAATAGGCATTGGGTGGGAAGAACAGTTCCTTAACGTATGGGTCATATATGCACTGTCCTGATTGCCGGTTATCTCCAGTGGGAGGTACGGTCCTGCTAGCCGGTTATCTCCAAGGGGAGGTACGGTCCTGATTGCCGGTTATCTCCAGTGGGAGGTACGGTCCTGATTCCTGATCTTCCTGATCCTGCCCATGCGTCAAAGGTTTGTTCTTATTGCATTATCACTGTAGACTGGTTAGGCACCTGATTGCATACATATTTTTTTTCTTTATATTATATATCACAGTTATTATGGCATGGTGTTTTCTTGTATCTTGTTACGTCCCTCTGAGGACCTGGTTATCTCTCCAGGATTAGACTACTTCCCACAGGAGTACGGAGCAGCTCTGGATCCAGCTTACATTGCTACCGAGTCAGTTCCTACTGATTTGTAGTATATTCTTATTTGAGACATTAGTGGACATCATTTTTACATCTCTTCTCTTTCTATTTTTGGGGAGGTTGGACTCCGATCTTGTGAGACTATTTTCATAGCTGTTTGGAGTGAGCATGTTCACCCGGCTATCTTTTGATACTCTTATTTATTTATTTGGACTTCATTATCTTCTGTGTTGAGCTGTGATGAGATTAGATATGTTATTCTGGCCTGTGATTATTTATTTACAGCTTATGTACATATATGAGGATTCCATATATTGGAGTATTCTTCGTATATGTGCAGCTGGCATGTTCACGTACTTGGTCCTATGTATTTTGGGACTGGGGCGTTACATGTTTTTGTGGTGGCCCATGCAGGTCAGAGCATATTGTTGGGTTACATGACTGTGCCCAACAAGCCTGCATATAAGAATAGGAATATCTCATCCAGAACTACTACTACTTTTTGACTTCCAATCTTTTGAAACTTCCTTGATTATTTGATTTGCCTCATATCTAACCTTTTCTAATATCATCCCATTATTCTTCGTGCCAACAGTATGAATCTAAGAAGCGGACATTCTTCTGCCTTGGCCCTTACATCTGGCGAAGAGGTCAACCCGGAGGGACAGAATCCTCCGATGACTCCAGTGACACCATACCCGCCAGGACAGTCGCAGCCTACTACGACACCGACGACTGAGTACCCAGAGATCGTAGCACCCCCAGGCAGCCAGGCTGGACAGACCACTACCATGCCACCGGAAAGGAGTGTACCACTGTCTCCACCACCACCATTTCCTCAGCAGTTTCCTCCACAGTCGGGACCTCAGATGCCTCCACCACCGACTGATGGGAGCCCTACTACTCAGTTTATGTATGCCATGATGCAGGCTCAGTGGCAGCAGACTGAGCTGATGAGACAGACGATGATGGCAGCAATGGCTAGACCTTCACCACCACCTCCAGTACCAGCACCAGCACCGGTTCTGTATCTTTATGAAGGCTCTATCAAGGATTTCACAGATATGAACCCTAAGCCTTTCAGTAGAACGGAGAAGCCACTAGAGGTGTCACAGTGGCTTATTAGTACCGAGAAGCTACTGAATGCATCCCAGTTGCCAGCTCGAGATTGGATGACAGCCGTGGATCTACTGCTAGAAGACAATGCTCACCACTGGTGGAAGGCGGAAGAGAGATGATTAGGCACTGGGATCACCTGGAAGCAGTTCTATGATTTATTTTATGAGAGATTCTTCCCTATTCATGTTCGAGATGGTCTCTACGACCAGATCCTTCATCTAAAGCAGGGGAATATGACAGTTGATGAGTATGACTCAGAATTCAATCGCCTGAGTCGATTTGGTGCGGGATTGATTCCGACAGAGTTAGAGAATGCGAGGAGATTTCACCAGGGGCTTGCACCAGAGCTCAAGTCTTATACGACTACCCAGTCTCGAGTATCACATTCAGCTGTCCTGGAAGAAGCTCGTGCTCAGGAGATTCTTCTCAAGGAGCAGCAGCAGACCCCGAGACGCCATACACTGGCAACTACACCTACGGGATCGACACAGAGTGGACCTATCAGAAGGGCTACAGGACAGCAGCATGAGAGGTCTGCGCCTTATCAAAAGCCTATTTGCAATTTATGTGGAAAGCCAGGGCATCTCCAAAAAGACTGCAGAACTCGACTTGGAGCATGCTTGAGATGTAGCTCGTTACAACACAAGGTGAGAGAGTGTCCAGAGCAGCAGTCACTAGTTTATACCCAGCAGGCCCCGAGACCGGCAGTTCCAGCACTACCAGCACCCGGACCAGTAGCAGGATCACCTAGCCTACCATTACTTCCCCAGCCAATACAGCACGACAGGACTAGAGCTCGGGACCTCAGTCAGAACTATGGACAGGCCTTCTCGCTGGCAGTGGAGAATGTGGGAGTAGAAGGAGAAGTCATAGAAGGTACGGTTTTAATTGCAATATTTTCTATTATCATGGCTTGACATAAGATCCATACCCCATAGTTTAGTCTAGGCCATAGAAATCAGACTGTAGGATGATTGGATAAGCACGAACACCAGACACAGCTTAAATTCTTGAACAGATTGTGTTTTTCTTCAAATCACCAATCCCGCGTGCAAACTTTGACAACTTTGACTAACACCGCAATTATAGCCTAGTTTTTGCAAGCTTATTCTTCATCGAGCTTGATCACGACATGATTTATTGGGTGCGCACCCACTAATCTATTGTCTAATCAGAACCAGTGCATGATGGTCTGATCAACCTATTGCATTTTGGTTCGCCTTCACATATTATTCTACGTAGATGAAGACATAGTCAAACTCGTCCCCGGAGTCTCATCCGCGACCGCCTTGACAATTCCGCCTTTGAATTATTTCACAGCCTATGGACCTCGTATTCGTGCTCAATAGCATCGTCTATGAATTCTTTATGGACCTTGTCTTTCATGTATTTTTTTTAGAAAGATGTTGCATGGTGAAAGAACCCAAGGTACTACTTTAAATCGTGCGGTTGTATCCCCACCTTAACTACTCTATTTATCCCTCAAACCCCCTACCCTAGTTTAATTTCGAGGACGAAATTTTCTTTAAGTTGGGTAGGATGTAAACCCCCATAATTTATAATTGATCTTTTTATAATCTAAATTAATTTTCGTTAAGCATTTCATTAATTATGGATTTATTTACTACTAGTTTAATAGTATAATTGAGGTATGGGTGTATACATATATTACTATATGTGTGCTTGTTCGTCATTCTATTAAATAAGGAGTATAATAAAATCGAGGATTTTTAGGAATTTATTCTGATTTTTTTAACATTTTTGGTAGCTTAAAAGATATATATATATATATATATATATATATATATATATATATATATATATATATATATATATATATATATATATATAAGTATTATATAATTAATTAGTGTTATTAATGGAAAAAAAAAAAGAAAAAAAAAAGAAAAGGACCCGGCCCCCACCCCAGCAAAGGGACGGGCCAGGCTCTGTGGTTATCAGCAATGGATTAGTTGCTAAAGAGGGGCACTTGTTAGCTAAACGTTAGAAAGTTAGTTAGTTATATATATATATATATATATATATATATATATATAAAGGGGGAGGGGACCAGCCCACGTGGGGCCGGTCCAACTCAACCCCAAGGCCCCCAAGTAACGAGAAGAGCAGCAGCAGCTGCAATATTAGTATAACATATCGACACTCTCAACCGAGCCCAACACATATTAACCCGAGACTCTATACGAAAACTTAGTTATATTAGGATCGGTCGATAGCAGTATAAATATTGCTCCGCCAAGTTGAAACCCTAGCAGCCACTTCCGAGAGTTTGCCTAGCCTGAGCGACCCAGCCCCGACCCATCTCGGTCGTCGACAACCACCGGAGGCACCACAATCGCCGCGGAACAGAGATACCCTTGTTTTGGGCGCAACAAGGTACTCCACTTACCTCTTCTTTCCCTCCTTCTGCGCTTAGCCGTTGCAATTTCTGTAAATTCCTAGCAGCAGTAGACATGACCCTCTCGAAATCCCTTCTGGTAGAATCGACCAAAACCCTATGTATTGCTCGGACTTTCGAACCAAATTTCCCGAAAGATTGCCGAAACAGAACAGTTTCAGGGCAGTCCCAAACCCATATTTGGAAGCCAAAATCTTGGTGATTCTTCGACTGTTTTGTAAAACTAATTGAACAGGTATGAAGACAACATAACCACGATGGAAACGTAACTGGTAGATTAGTATTTCGATTTCTGTGTGTGTATTAATTCCATGTTAAACTTGTGAGAAAAACTGTTTTTCGAAATAATAAAATTCTGAAATTTTGTCCGATACGACATACGCCCCGACAAACCGGGCGACGTGGTCGCGCGTTATACGCATCAAAAGGCGCATATGGACATTGCGGACGTGTGGGAACTGACGGAACTCAGTTTCGTCGCGTGTGTGCGACGAAATCAACGTGTATCCGTCGAAATACCCCCGTATCGGCATTTTGCAAACTTGCCCATAACTTTGTGTACAGTCGTCAAATCGAGACGAAACTTGCGCCAACAGGTCCGGATCGAAATTCTGGTCCTGCATGCCAAGTTTGGTTCAATTCTGAGAAGGTCGAATCGGGACCCACTTTTGGCGGGCCCGCGACCCACTCAAACGGGCGATTTTGTGCACGGCTCCTCGAAATCCAAAACTGGACATACCGTTAAGTTTCTCTCCTCAAACTGAAACCGTAGACATGTAGTTTGACGACTTTGGAGACCGTAGACTTTGGCACGTGTTTCGGTGCAAAGCGGGTCCAACGGCGGACATCGTTTTGATCCGAAATTACGATTTTGCCCCTGTTCCAGAATTTGACTTTTGGACAGGCATTTTCTAGGTATATCTTCTTCACCGAGATCATTTTTGATGTTTGTTTCAGCGTTTGGAGTCATCTGTGATTTGTGAGTTTTTGGTGCGGACACTTGCTACTTTTGGACTTGCCACTTTGTACCACCAGGCAAGATCCCTTGCCACCCTACTCTGTGATTATTATATTCTTATTTTTAGTTGTTATTTTTAGCATTGTTTCGTGATATTTAAACTATGCGTCCAAGTCACACTTGGGTGCAAGCGACTCTATCGATCGTTTTCCTGTTTTATTTATTCTCTTGCATTGACTTAGTTTATTGACCACCCATTGATGTTGGGATATTGGTATATCTCATACGGCCATGGCACTTGTTGTATCACGTGATGTGAGTCACATGTAGGACACGTTTCTGCGTAGTTGGCTGGCCACCGATACGTATGGAGCGTGCGACGGATAGGAGTAACTGCCAATAGAATTGCATGATAGAAGACTTAGCGGTTACTAGAGGTACATATTTGTCATGGAGGTGACTCTAATAGGCATTGGATGGGAAGAACAGTTCCTTAACGTATGGGTCATATATGCACTGTCCTGATTGTCGGTTATCTCCAGTGGGAGGTACGGTCCTGCTAGCCGGTTATCTCCAAGGGGAGGTACGGTCCTGATTGCCGGTTATCTCCAGTGGGAGGTACGGTCCTGATTCCTGATCTTCCTGATCCTGCCCATGCGTCAAAGGTTTGTTCTTATTGCATTATCATTGTAGACTGGTTAGGCACCTGATTGCATACATATTTCTTTTATTTATATTATATATCACAGTTATTATGGCATGGTGTTTTCTTGTATCTTGTTACGTCCCTCTGAGGACCTGGTTATCTCTCTAGGATTAGACGACATCCCACAGGAGTACGGAGCAGCTCTGGATCCAGCTTACATTGCTACCGAGTCAGTTCCTACTGATTTCTAGTATATTCTTATTTGAGACATTAGTGGACATCATTTTTACATCTCTTCTCTTTCTATTTTTGGGGAGGTTGGACTCCGATCTTGTGAGACTATTTTCATAGCTGTTTAGAGTGAGCATGTTCACCCGGCTATCTTTTGATACTCTTATTTATTTATTTGGACTTCATTATCTTCTGTGTTGAGCTGTGATGAGATTAGATATGTTATTCTGGCCTGTGATTATTTATTTACAGCTTATGTACATATATGAGGATTCCATATATTGGAGTATTTTTTGTATATGTGCAGCTGGCATGTTCACGTACTTGGTCCTATGTATTTTGGGACTGGGGCGTTACACTGATAAACTGAATAAATAAAGCTCAACAGAAAAGGATGCATGAGTAAAGGTTCCTAACCATTCTAGGTGATTTGCACTTTGAGGACAACGTTCTACGCAGGGACTGTAGGCTCAGCAGAATAAATAAAGAGTGGCAGTAAGTAGCGCTCATCCGAGTCACTATCGGCCTGGACAGAAAGTAGTGCTCATGAGAGTCACCCTCGGCCCAAAATATGTGTAAAAATAAAATATAGCCCCTACGCTAATAACTGTCCCCTCCCCCCAATGATACTATACATGTGTCGACTCTACGATACTGTTTAATCCTTAATAACTGCCAAGTCTTCTACACAAATATATTAGCAGTTATATCCTAACGCACAGCCTGTACGTGCCAATGATCAGTCGGCACGCAAGTCCATATCTATATGCGACTCACAACTCACATACAATCCGTGGCACATCGTGACAGTTTATGAGATGCACTAAACATACGGTTGTCCCTTAACTCTAAGCCAATTGCATAAAATATAATAATTTTCATATATATATATATATATATATATATATATATATATATATATATATATATATATATATATATATAATTTTGAAAGAAAATATATATATATATATATATATATATATATATATATATATAATTTTGAAAGAACAATATAAAGAAAAAGAATGCATGATATTAAGCAAGAATTTAAAAAGTAAAGGCAAGGTGTCTTGCCTGATGTGTCGCCCTGTATGGTACAATAATACGACAAGTCTTGTTCGTCCAATAGCCATGGTCGATATGTGAGGGCCCGAATTTGCGAAAAAATATAAAAAATACGATTTAGTCAAGGTTGGTGATAATCGAGGAAATTTATGGAAACAATTATATATACTATTTTAGAAAGAGAATATTTATAATACTAAAAATATATTTTGGTAGTTTGAAATAGTTTTAGATAAATACTTGAAAATCTAAAAAAAAAATTAAGCTCATAAACTAAGTTACCAAAACAAAATTTATAAATAGAGAAACAATGTTTTATTTGTAAAAATAATTTAGATAAATATTTTAAAAATATTTAGGAAATCGATTCATTATTTGGAAACTATATTTCTTCCGGGTCAAAATATTTCTAGTACACAATAAATAATCTAGAAAAATAATGTAGGTCTATGTAACACCCAGTTTCTGGAATGAGGGTATTTTTGAAATTTTATATTTATAAATATTATTTATTGTGTTTAAATCACATTATGATTTTTGGTAATTTTTAATCAATTTAAAACTGTTTTAAGTCATGGCTTGTGATTTTGATACCTTGCTAGTGTAACCTGAGAGACTGTCTAACCTAGAGCCTGACCATATCATTAGGATAATTATTATTACTTTTGAGCATGAGGGTATTTTGGTCATTTGGCCTCATTGAATTATTGTACGATTTATTGCATTGGTGATTGTTGATTTTGACTTTTGACTAGCTGTAACTTAAGAGACTGTCCTAGATTTTGACTTGGTGACCTAGTTAACATGGTATGGACCCTAGTTTAACTTAAGTCAACTCAAGTTAGGACACTTAGGATCAAGTTTGAAGTATGAGGATTGGTGAATTGGTCCATAGGCTTGAGACCTAGAAATTGGTTCCATGACTAGTGCAATTAGGCCCATAGCCATTAGACTAAGCCCTAACCCTAATTTTTCACTATATGGCCAGCCACTAGAGCTCCCCCTTCCCCATAAATAATCTCATCCTTGTTCTTGCCTCTTTTATTATTCTTTTTCAAGCTTTGGAGGAAGAGGTAAGAGCCATTCCATAACTTTTTCATTTCAACTCCTTTTTAACTCCAGCCTTTTGCATTAGGACCTAATTAGTGTTTATTTACTGTTGGTGGAGAGTAATCCCAGATTTTGAGCAATTTAGGGATTCGAGCTAGCAAGGAGGAACACTTCATTTTGGGGCTTTTTCTTGCTAATTGTACATATAGGTAAAACCCTTTAAATTGCCTTATTATTTTGATTTCCTTGCATATTAGGCTAGATCTAGGTGTCCCCTAGATGTCCCTAGAATTTGGGTAGATTTTGTGTCCGTTTGGTGTCTGTATCGGACACATATCAACGTATGTTCATAGATGTTCGACGAAATATCTCTTAGAACTTTTTGTTCTTGGTTTTCAAAACAAATTACATATTTGGAAAGCTTGTTATGTGTAGATCATGAATGTATATGACTGAGCACGATTATGTGGATTTTTTGTGTCCAAAATGGACACGCACCTCGTGCACGACACTGCGCACAGGCCTGGGCAGTGTCCTGCTGCCACACGTTCATATCAGACATGACACGTTCATATACATGTGAGTGTGGTGAGGATAAGGGTTTTAGCTTGAGAGATGACTGTGGATAGGTAAGGAAGTAGTGTATTCATGAGTAAGACTTGGGAGTGAGATAGGAGTGGCATGATATATAGTGGGATATATGTACTATACTCTATAGATGATCATGTAGGATGTATTATTGTATATGAGAATTGGTGGTTAGATTCTAGGATTTGATTATGGTTTTGATACCACCCTTGACACTAGCACTAATAGTCTCTTAGCCAAATAACCTAGAATAGACCAAACAAATCAAGTTGACCAATAGTGGACTACTTAACTAGGATAGACTAGTTTGACCTAAGTTTGACTTAGACCTAGACAGTTGACCAGGTTTGACTTAGAGTTGACTTTGACCTAGATTGGCCTATAAATCATGTAGATTGCATCATAAACTTTATTTGTCTTATTTAAATATATTATAACCTGTATTCCTCTGTTTAGGACATTGTGACTCTGTTGCAGACATCTGATATTACACTACACTTTTTAGAGTATCAGGCAAGTACATTCTCTGATAGTTCTCTCATTTACTTGTCAATTACTGCACTTTGGTTCTAGTTAGTTGTATGCGATTCTCTGTTACAATACGTATGGATATTTCTGGATTCATGTATATGACACACATTTATTGTCTGGCCTCTATTACTGGAATCATTTACTGGTATCATCATATCCTGGCTGGACTCATCTTGAATCACTATGTCAAAATTCTGGATTCACTTGCTGGAAGGGAAAATACTAGAGTAAGACATGTAGATATACCCCAATTCTGGAATCACCCCATACCGGAATCAAACTGGAATGATAGCCATCTCACACCCAGTCAGGTGTGTGATGTGCCGGATTACCTATAGCCGTTTACATGTCGATCTTGGTATTTTAAAACACACTGCTAGAGTATAGGCTGGACTCACCCTGGAATCATTGATCACTATGACTGGATCGTCCCGTACCGGATTCATCTTGTATTAGATTCGTCTTATACTGGACTTACATTGGAGTTACACTCGTATATATTTACTGTCTGGACTTATATCATATTACCCTGGTTCAGCTAGTTCTACTTTTACAGTCTTTATTGTCATAATTCTTCTCTTGTTTAGTTACTTACTTTTCTTGCACTTTATCTATCTTTCTTACCATCACCTGAATATAAACTGCCATGTTCATCAATACAACTGTCTATAACTACTTTATAGTTCTCTATCATTTACTTGGGTTTTCTAGATGAGATTGTGCTCGTTCCTGTCCTGACTGGACCTGTTGAAATTTTACAGATGATTGTCCTGAGGATATTTGCCCTACTCATTATGGACCCGACGAGGGATTAGCTACTTTTGGCCCCGACACTCAGGAGTGATCGAGATTTAGTTTAGTAGACTTGCATCTGTTTTCATGTAGAGCTTGTTGTATAGAATTGAGACTTGAGATGTATTGAGATTGTTCGAGATATTGTTATTATTTTAATAGTTATTGTTGTCTTCAATTTCTTAGTTATATTTTAGTATTATCTTATCGTGCTTAGACTGTGACTGAGTTACACCATATCTTATACTTGTCCTCCGTTCGGAGTTGATCATGATGAGTACATTATATACTGTATGAGTTGAGGATTAGTTAGAGACTTAGAACAGTGTTTTACCGCCGACACTGTGGCATAGGCTGGGTGCTGTTACGTACTCGTACCCTCACAGTGGGTGCGGGTCGTGACATATTTTTATGGCCCATGCAGGTCAAGAGTCGTACTAGTGCGATATCGTGGTAGTACGGCAACTTAGTTGTACTGCTGCGAGCCTGCAATAGGATTGAGAGATAGGCTTAACGGAGAGGCACTTAATCACAATTAGGAAAAATTCTACTTCAATTCATACCATCTATACAACTTACTGATTTGTCTTCCTTGAAAATTTACTGTCCTACTTTGATTTATCGCTTCTATCTCAGTATTGATTCCTTGTTTGATCTGTCTCCAGGATGGTCGAGACTAGATCCCATCGCTCCAGACCGAGGGACGCTGTAGAGGGGTCTGCCACCTCTCATCCTCAGCAGCAGCAGCCAGCTTCCGGTACCGCAGCTCCAGTCATGCCAGCTGGGGTAGACGTTTCAGGTGCGTTCGAAGGAGCCCCTCCACCAGCAGCTGGGCCCAGGCAGAGCCCGATGATTCCAGAGATATTCCAGCAGCAGCCGCCTTCAGGATCCGTGGACGCAGTCCAGCTGTTCACTTTCTTCCAGCAGTTCATAGAGGGCCAGCAGGCCCAGCAGCAGAGGCAGACAGCAGAGATTAGTCGGGGCATCGACCTGGCCCTGACAGTAGTTGAGAGAGTAGTAGCTCAGCCTGCAGTAGCCCCGCAACCGCAGCAGCCGAGAGAGAAGGGCATCCAAGATTTTCAGAAGATGCACCCTAGGGACTTTCGGGGTACAGAGGGGATCCTGTATGCCGACGAGTGGATCGAGCACATGGAAGAGATATTCAGATTGGCTAAGATCCCGGTGAGGCTCCAAATTGAGGCAGCAGCCAGCATGATGCAGGATCTGGCCCGCACATGGTACCAGACCGACCCGAGGGTTGGTACTACCGGGCAGACTTGGGCAGCATTCAAGAAGCTATTCAAGAAGAAGTTTTTACCGGATGCAGCGCTAGGATCCCTCGAGACCCAGTTCGAGGCCCTAGTCCAGGGCAGTCAGTCCGCGGAGGAGTATGCAGGGGAGTTCTGTCGTCTGGGCAGATTGTCGAGGGGTTGACCGAGGCGACGAAGGCCCGATGGTTCAGGAAGGGGCTGGTCAAGAAGGTGAAGTCCTATACCAAGAGTGCCCGCGGTGCCACTTTTAAGGAGATATTGGTAGGTGCCTTAGCAGCAGAGGATGATCTTGAGCTGAGGCTCAAAAGATGATGGGACGCTCACGGTACCAGCAGCAGCGGAGGCCAGGCCAAGAGGCCTCATGTGCAGATTCAGCAGACACAGGCACCAGTGGGAGTTCAGCAGGTGCAGCATCAGTATCGGGGTCAGGACCCGAAGGCGATCAGTTGTTCCTACTGTAAGAAGTCGGGACACATCTAGGAGCAATGCAGGAAGAGGTTGAAGGTTTGATATTTCTGTGGGTAAGCTGCCCACCAGAAGATAGATTATCCCATTGTACCTCCTTTTGTGGGAGCTAGGCCACCTGTAGCTCTGCA
Source organism: Iris pallida (assembly GCA_029216955.1). Lineage (NCBI taxonomy): Eukaryota > Viridiplantae > Streptophyta > Magnoliopsida > Asparagales > Iridaceae > Iris > Iris pallida. The sequence continues at coordinate 5,203,144 of JANAVB010026199.1, read as the reverse complement.
CCAGAGGGGTGGCACTTTTGCGATGGCAGTCGAGAAGACTGACGTCGCAGGTGATGGATTAGCAGGTTTGACCTTCTTGTTCTTCCTTCCTACTTTTATGTGTGATTTTCTATAGTACCTGCCATGATATTGCTTGTGATTGCTAGATAGAGTAGCTACCCTGTTCGAGACTGTGGAATCACGACCAGTAGGATTGTGTTGCTTCAACCTTGATTGATTGGGGGTTTAACCTAGGAAGGGTGCGATCATCTTAATTTTGAGGACGAAATTTTCTAAGGGGGGTAGACTTGTAATACCCAGTTTATGGAATAAGGTTATTTTTGAAATTTTGTATTTATAAATATTATTTATTGTATTTAAATCATATTATGATTTTTGGTAATTTTTAATCAATTTAAAACTGTTTTAAGTCATGGCTTGTGATTTTGATACCTTGCTAGTGTAACCTGAGAGACTGTCTAACCTAGAGCCTGACCATATCATTAGGATAATTATTATTAATTTTGAGCATGAGGGTATTTTGGTCATTTGGCCTCATTGAATTATTGTACGATTTATTGCATTGGTGATTGTTGATTTTGACTTTTGACTAGCTGTGACTTAAGAGACTGTCCTAGATTTTAACTTTGACTTGGTGACCTAGATAACATGGTATGGACCCTAGTTTAACTTAAGTCAACTCAAGTTAGGACACTTAGGATCAAGTTTGAAATTGGAGGATTGGTGAATTGGTCCATAGGCTTGAGACCTAGAAATTGGTTCCATGACTAGTATAATTAGGCCCATAGCCATTAGACTAAGCCCTAACCCTAATTTTTCACTTTATGGCCAGCCACTAGGCCTTCCCCTTCCTTATAAATAATTTTCTCCTTGTTCTTGCCTCTTTTATTATTATTTTTAAGCTTTGGAGGAAGAGGTAAGAGCCATTCCATAAATTTTTCATTTCAACTCATTTTTAACTCTAGCCTTTTGCATTACGACCTAATTAGTGTTTATTTACTGTTGGTGGAGAGTAATCCCAGATTTTGAGCAATTTGGGGATCCGAGCTAGCAAGGAGGAACACTTTATTTTGGGGCTTTTTCTTGCTAATTGCATATATAGGTAAAACCCTTTAAATTGGATTATTATTTTGATTTCTTTGCATATTAGGCTAGATCTAGGTGTCCCCTAGATGTCCCTAGAATTTGGGTGGATTTCGTGTCCGTTTGGTTCCGTATCGGACACGTATCAACGTATGTTCATAGGTGTTCGACGAAATGTCTCTTAGAACTTTTTGTTCTTGGTTTTCAAAACAAATTACATATTTGGAAAGCTTGTTATTTGTAGATCATTAATGTATATGACTGAGCACGATTCTGTAGATTTTTTGTGTCCAAAATGGACACGCACCTCGTGCATGACACTGCGCACAGGCCCATACGGTGTCCTGCTGCCACACGTTCATATCCGACACGACTCGATTGGGCACCAAAATTGGTGGACACCTGGGGGCAATGTCTGACAACATGCCCCCAAAGTCTCACACGATTTGGTTTAGTGGTTAGTAAGAAATCTCACTCGCACTGGTCGATGCCTGTCGTGCACGCACGTGTAAACCCCACTGATACGTGTCTCGTGCTCGGGACACGCGACACTAGGACACTGGTCAGGATGACACACACGTACCCCTAGACCCCCTCTAACTCTAGACACGTGCACGGGATATGTGGTTGACTGTATCGTGTCCTTTTGGACTCGACATGTGTGCACGAGCCCAGCCTATGCCCAGTTTTGATACTGAGTTCGACCCCTCCCCCCCCTCTGTCACTGTGTTGACACTTTATGACACAATGTTGACACTATCAGACACGTGTGACACCCACACACATGTACCCCTCTGACATGTGTGCACTAGTAGGGTGTTTTCATAAGATTTAGGTCCGGTTGGTTTTTTTCTGATACACAGTTCTGTTAATGTGATTCTGAAATAAATTCCCTGTTAAACCCGATATTTTGATGTTAATTATCATAATTAGATTCATATATAATGTTTGTTAGTTACTTAGATGCTAGTTTGTTATTGTGTTAGAGGATTTGATAGATGGGTTCGAATAGGATTAGTTGGGTTTTGTAATGTGAACATTGTTTTTCCAATTTTGAGTTAATGTTTGAATATGCAACCTGGAAAGGATATGCATTGGGTTAGTTTAGGTTTTTCATTACTGATACATTTTACTGTTTATAATCCTGAGCATTTTTCCTCTTAAAGGATGATTTGAATGTTTTAGCCATGATACAATGTGTTAGATCTGACACAACCTGGGAACCAATTTTCTGAGAATGGCTGACATCACTAAAAATTTCCTAAACAGAACGCACACATGTTCAGGCATATTACACTGTTCTTACACCATCTCACACTCGACCACCCCTTTTTCAATTCATGTGAGGATTGGTTTCACTTGTTGTGTTCGTATAGGGAGTGAGGGTTAGTACCAATAGCAGAGGTTAGTTGGCTTGACCCCCATCATCAATGTCTAAGATCATATAGCCTATAGTAGCACTATATATATGTATACATGATGACATTAGGCATGCATATATAGGATCATTACACTGTGACTTGTGTACATTGCAAACCTGGAACTGAGACACAATTGACACACACACATACACATTCATTTCACTCATGTAGCACTCACATACAGGAGGTTGACACTGACTGTTGTAGACTGGTTGTGGTTATTGAACTTTGATGTATGGAAGGGGCTTTGGAGAACAGAGTTAGATTGGGATCATTCCATACTGCAATACTAGGATGTACTAGCATTGGACTTAAGAGTAACCTGTGTGGTTAGTCCACATTCCCTTAAGTTCTGTCCTTGTAGGCCTAGTAACCTACAGCAGGGAACTTGACCCCCCACCCCACCTGTGTCATAGGCACTTGAGAGGGATTTATAATCCCTGTAACAGTAGGTATTAGGATAGAGCATTATTTTTTAGTGTAGTGTGTTAGTGAGGTTAGACAGAGGGAAAGGGAATGAGATTAGGGGAATCAAGGCAGTTCATAGGGTTAATGGTATGAGTATATATCAGATAATATAGAGATGTGTCAGTTGTAGGTAAAAAGTAATTAGGATGCTTTAATTGCAGTCCCTAACCTCATATTGCATAGCCAAATGAGTTCAGTCCCATGTTTCTCCATAGTATTAGTCATTGATACTTGGTATAAGTTGAGAGAGTAGAGGAGAAATGGATTGGGTTATATAGGTAAAATAGATGCACTTAGACAAGGGGATTATATGTTTTTGTGTATATCCATATAGGTATATATGTGTGACACATTGCCTTAGCAATGATAGACTACTGCACACTCTCTTTGAATGAAGGACTAGGAGTTGCAGGCATCATTTAGGGAGTTCCTTCCTTGTGGTGCTTAGGAGAAGCAGGGTAGTATATCATGAGTGAAGGGCATGGGGCTCACATACATGTGAGTGTGGTAAGGATAAGGGTTTTAGCTTGAGAGATGACTGTGGATAGGTAAGGAAGTAGTGTATTCATGAGTAAGACTTGGGAGTGAGATAGGAGTGGCATGATATATAGTGGGTTATATGTACTATACTCTATAGATGATCATGTAGGATGTATTATTGTATATGAGAATTGGTTGTTAGATTCTAGGATTTGATTATGGTTTTGATACCACCCTTGACACTAGCACTAATAGTCTCTTAGCCAAATAACCTAGAATAGGCCAAACAAATCAAGTTGACCAATAGTGGACTACTTAACTAGGATAGACTAGTTTGACCCAAGTTTGACTTAGACCTAGACAGTTGACCAGGTTTGACTTAGAGTTGACTTTGACCTAGATTGGCCTAGAAATTATGTAGATTGCATCATAAACTTCATTTGTCTTATTTAAACATATTATAATCTGTATTCCTCTGTTTAGGATATTGTGACTCTGTTGCAGACATCTGATATTACACTACTCTTTTCAGAGTATTAGGCGAGTACATTCTCTGATAGTTCTCTCATTTACTTGTTAATTACTGTACTTCAGTTCTAGTTAGTTGTATGTGATTCTCTGTTACAATATGTATGGATATTTCTGGATTCATGTATATGACACACATTTATTGTCTGGCCTCTATTACTGGAATCATTTACTAGTATCATCATATCCTGGCTGGACTCATCTTGAATCATTGTGTCAAAATTCTGGATTCACTTGTTGGAAGGGGAAATACTAGAGTAAGACATGTAGATATACCCTAATTCTGGAATCATCCCATGCTGGAATCAAACTGGAATGATAGCCATCTCACACCCGGCCAGGTGTGTGATGTGCCGGATTAGCTATAGCCATTTACATGTCGATCTCAGTATTTTAAAACACACTGCTAGAGTATAGGCTGGACTCACCCTGGAATCATTGATCACTATGACTGGATCGTCCCGTAACGGATTTATCTTGTATTAGATTCGTCTTGTACTGGACTTACATTGGAGTTACGCTCGTATACATTTACTGTCTGGACTTATATCATATTACCCTGGTTCAGCTAGTTCTACTTTTACAGTCTTTATTGCCATGATTCTTCTCTTGTTTAGTTACTTACTTTCCTTGCACTTTATCTGTCTTTCTTACCATCACCTGATATAAACTGCCATGTTCATCAATACAACTGTCTATAACTACTTTATAGTTCTCTGTCATTTACTTGGGTTTTCTAGATGAGATTGTGCTCGTTCCTGTCCTGACTGGACCTGTTGAAATTTTACAGATGATTGTCCTGAAGATATTTGCCCTACTTATTATGGACCTGACGAGGGATTAGCTACCTTTGGTCCCGACACTCAGGAGTGGTCGGGATTTAGTTTAGTAGACTTGCATCTGTTTTCATGTAGAGCTTGTTGTATAGAATTGAGACTTGAAATGTATTGAGATTGTTCGAGATGTTATTATTTCAGTAGTTATTGTTGTCTTCAATTTTTTAGTTATATTTCGGTGTTATCTTATCATGCTTAGACTGTGATTGAGTTACACCATATCTTATACTTGTCCTCCGTTCGGAGTTGATCATGATAAGTACATTATATACTGCATGAGTTGAGGGTTACTTAGAGATTTAGAACAGCGTTCTACCGCCGACACTGTGGCGTAGGCTGGGCACTGTTACGTACTCGTACCGTCACAGTGGGTGCGGGTCGTGACAGTCTAAGACCAATTCTATATTTATACTACACATTATTTTTAGAAATATATATAGGTTTTTTACAATTAACATTAATTTAGTAAGAATATAATAATAATAATAATAATAATAATAATAATAATACAGTAATAATAATTCTAATAATCAGAATAATATTAATAATAATATTAATAATAATAATAATAATGTCACCATAATAATAATAATAATAATAATAATAATAATAAATAATAATAATAGTAATAATAATAATAACAAATAATAATAAGGTTACCATAATAATGATAATAATAATGATAATAATACATATTAATAACATAACCCTAGAATGAATCAACCGTTCCCCCAAATTTCTTCACAGTGGAGAGAGAGAGAGAGGAAGAGGAGAAGAGCGGGGAGGGTTTTACCAGGGGAAGATACGTCATCGGCCGGCGCGTCAGGCGGAGGCCGGCGTTCGGAGGAAGCTCGGCGGCAGCGGAGTAGTGCTGCGCGCGGTGGCGCGCACGGTGGCGGACGGCTCTGCGCGATAGGGGCGGAGCGGCTGGCGAAGAAGGAGGAGGAGAAGTCTCGCCGGTCGGTGGCCAATGCACGCGCGGATGGTTGGCTCCGGCGAAGCTTGACGTTCGCGTCGGGGTTATGGCCGGGACTTCGTGGCGGCGACGGCGGAAGGAACGTCGGAGGGGAGAGGATTTCCAGCCCATCGCGTGGTTAGAAGATGCCGGAACGCGCGGCGTCTATTCTCGCGGTCGTGCAGAGGAGATGCGCCGTCGGTGCTGCCGTCGGGCGGTGCACGGAAGAGGCCCGTTGGCCAGGCGGAGGTAAGTTAGGTTTTGTCTATTTCCGATTTCTTTCTGGCTTTGGTGATGGTGACTGATGGCAGTGGCCGCCATGGTTGTGGAGGTGTTGACGGGGATGGTGGTTTAGGGATTTCGGTCGGGATTGTGATGAGCAGTCTGATGGCTGTGGCGAAGGGGGATTTCCGGCGAGTTCGGCCGGGCTGGGTTGACGATGAGGCCGCTGGTCGGGACGGCAGGGACTGTGGTAGGGTTGATGGTGATGAAGATGGTGCTGGAGTGTTTGTGACGGTGGTGGACACGATGATAGCATAGAGATGGTGGTGGAGATGTTTGGTTGATGGTAGTGGAGCTCGATAGGTGTCGTGGAGGAATGCCGTCGTTTTCGGGATGTCGGACACGACGCAGATAGTTGTAATTGTAATAGAGAAAAACATAATGGATAGGAAGGAAAACACCGATATGATGCACCAATTCTGGTTGTGATGAATTTTGTGTTGTGGAATTTCTTGTGGAGAAAAATAATGGCAACTCCCCTATATATAGGGTGGAGGACTCCTATTAAGATAAGGAGTGGGATAGTTTAAATCCCTGTTAGATAATTTCTTATCTAAATTAAATCATTTTAATCAAATCAAAATATTCTTTATAATCTAGATAATATATTTTTAATCTGAAGCTATCAATAAGTTTTTTTTTTATTTAAATCACCGTAACTAATTTAACATTAAAACAAACGATCTAAAATATCTTTTCATAAATAATAATATAATATAATAATAAATTTCGAAATTGCCAATAATTATTTATGTATTGGAATTACCTTTTATAAATAAACAAAGCAGTACTCACTAGTTTTTGAAAATCATGATTGGCATAAATTTAAATTCATTCAACTTGCATAGAATATTTACATACGAAAATATAGTTATCCAAATTACAACTTGTATATGAATATTAAAAAAATACCCTTTTGCAAATATACATTTTGGTAAATCTTTATACTATGTTTTACGCAAATTATTATTCACAAATTATTTTGAAAACAAAAATTATTCTATATTAATAAGGCTATAATAACTTTCATAAAAAAAATAAACGACCTCGCAAACATGCACGCGACATACAAATACGAAATGAAACTCGTACGCGGCATACAATACAAAGTAAAATTTCAATACCAAAAAAAAATTATATAGGAAATTTTTTTAGGGGGTTTTACAACCCCGTCGCAGCCGCTGAAATCGGCCGTTATGGAACCCGCCTTGCACGAGCGCAACCTAGGCTCGTGCGGCATCATGCCTTAGCGAGGACGATCGCTCCTACGGGAGCGGGGAGTGACATAATGGTATCAGAGCACGGCTTTACGTCCTTGGACTTTTGATTGAATTCTTTAACTTCGTTGTTTCCGCAAGCTCAAAATTATTGCTTCCGTAAAGTTGATATCGTTGGTGTGCTCTCTCCCAAATGTCCCACGGGATGTCCATACATTAAGTCTAAATAATTTGCAAAATGTAAGAGAACAATTTTTGATAAAACAAAAAGATGGTTTACATAAGCACGGTTGGCTAAGTCAGGCTGGGCATATACACCAAGGATTGTGTTAACCTTAGAAAAGTCGAGAGCGGGATTCGATATGTGTCGGACGAGAATGATTTGGACTTGATTGAGTAACAGGGGATGACTATCGATACGGGTACTATCGAGCGACGATAACGTCGATGTGATATAGATGTGCGTGCTTGAAATTTAAGGAAATCGTTCGGAAGAAAATTCGAGGAAATAGTTGTGAATCGAATGATGGTTTTGAGGATTTTTTGAATGACGATAACGCCGCATCCTCTCCTCCGTGTCGACAACCCCGATACGGCAAACATTCAGCCCTCTATCCCTAAACCTATCCTAAACCTGTCAACACCATCACCCCCGCTCTCCCGGCAACTCCCTCACACTCCTGACCCTACTGTCGCCACCACCACCGTCATCTTCATCATCATCACCCATTACCACCGTAGCCCACTCTTCCATCTCTGTCCCATCTCCCCGTCTCAGCGAAACCACCAACCCAGCCACCGACCCCGGCCAAGCCGGCCGACAGCCATCGTCTACTTCCACAACCACTATCAACCACGTAACTCCTCTTCCCGAATTTTTAAATTTTATCCTTTTATTTTCGTGTTTCGAAAATAACCCCACTTTGAAATTTTTAGGCATTATTTTGAAAACCAGTTTAAAATAATACTTTAGAAATACTATTTAAATTCTAATATTTATTCTTGAATCTTATCATTTGAAATAACAAATGATATTGATCAATATTTGTTGACTGCAAAGGATTAGTTTCAAAATGGTTTTAAAATCATTAATATTGTAATAATCAATTATTTGATTATATTATAATTTATTTAAATTATCTTGATAAAGTATCGATATGCTTCAAATTATTTTAATAAGATAAAATACGTTTTTTAAAATACTTATGGTGTCTAATGGTGGCATTGAGAACTGCCTAAAAATAGTTGGAAATATTAATTGATTTATGTGCCGATTTATTTGATATTTAAATTTGTATGTTTTAAATTATTGATAATATTAAATATGAGATTTATATATAAGTTGTTTTTAAATTATTATGGAATAGATCTATATTCACTTGATCTAGAATTACTTGACCTATAAAATATCTATTTACATTAATATAGATTTTAATGGATTATGATTAGGAGTAATATGGTTTAAACTACTCTTATAACATTAAAGGTTATTTTAAGCATTTATGCTATTTGAATTGTATTTTAAATTATAAGATTTCGACTTTTGATAATTATTAAATGCTATTTAAATTATTGTAGTAGTTAATTATTTGATTTCGAATCTATATGATTTAAATTATTGATAATATCAAATTTATAATTCAATATTTATGATAAAAAATTATTTAATTTCAAGTTTAATTTATATGATTTAAAATTATTTGATTATGTTAAAAATCGATTTAAATTAGTAGTTCTATCTATTAAAGCATTACGATTAAATTAAATTGTTTTAAACATTTATTTAGTTTTAAATCAAAGGGGAGGAGTTATATATTCGGAATTCTACGCCTTATCGAATCAGGAATCCCAACTCCTATATAAAGAGAGTTCGTCTCTGCCTTTTTTTAATGTCCTCCCATATTCTATAACCACAACCACATGCATCATGTCCATGTTTATCACCCACGCCCACTATTTCCATTGTTATTACAGATACATTTTTCGCTCTCGCGCCCAATACACTGGACACGTCCTCGATTTGGTTTCGTGTCGCGCATGACACCCTCAACCGACACACTAATTTCAAAGCCCTAACCCGACACCTCCCTGGCTACCACCGACCCATGTCCTGGCGCTTCCACCTCCTCTCAACCCAGCATCTGCGTCACCAATGTTGGGAAAGAAGCGCAGAAACCTTTCCCCAAACCGGAGAGTACCTGCGAGAGGACCGAGCAATACAACGCACGAACCCAAAAACAAACACACAAAACAATCCACGCAGACACAGAGAATTTTTGACGTGGAAAACCCTTGCGGGAAAAACCACAGGACGATCGAGTCCAACCCTGAGAAGCCTCCACTAATGGAATAGAAGAATTACACCCTCTACAAACTCCTCCGATCCAAATCGGATCCTCACAACACTCAGAGATAAGAACAATGATTACAAGGCTACGAAGAGTGAGAAGGACGAGTAGAGATTACCCGAAACACGATCTCCTTCGAATATCGACCTTCAATCCACCGCCTTCCTCTCCGAAGTTGCAATGGCACTCTTGCCTCCTTCCTCTCTCAAACTTGGATAGCCTCCAATGTGTTCCAATGTGCGCTATAGGATTAGGGTTGAGAAATCTCAACTTAATACCCTAATCCCGCAACTAACCTGGACCGTCGGATTAGATCCAATGATGAAAACTCATCCAGAATCCCGCATCAGCCCCCGACGACACAGAGTTCGGCCAGAACTCTGTGTGGGGCAGCCAGCACCTCACGCCAACATTCTGGAGGGGGCCAGACCAAGTTCGGCCAGAACTCAGCCTGGGACCGAGTTCGGGCCGAACTCGGATCCCCTGCTCCCAGAAGCTCCAGCAGCAGCAGCAGCAACTTCGTCGCCTACTTCCCGAGCTTCTCCGACTTCGGACGGCGCTCGTCGCACTCCGGGGCCTTCTCCATATAGGTTGGGAACCCCTCCCACTCCAACAAATCTCCCCCTTCACAACTATGGGGAGGACGTCGTCATCCCGACGATCTGCCTGCAGTACTCAAACTTCTCCCTTGGTATAATCTTCGTGAACATATCAGCTCCGTTGTCGTCTGTATGCACCTTCTCAAGCGTCGCGTCCTTCTTCTCAACCACATCGCGTATCCAATGATACCGAGTCTCGATGTGCTTGGACCGGCTATGAAACGTCTGATTCTTCACAAGGTGGATAGCACTCTGACTGTCGCAAAGCAAAGTATACTGCTCTTGCTTCAGTCCCATTTCCTGCAACAGCTTTTTCATCCACAACAGCTCCTTGCAAGCCTCTGTCGCCGCAATATACTATGCCTCTGTCGTCGACAAGGCAACACACTTCTGCAACCGCGACTGCCACGACACTGCTCCTCCCGCAAACATCATCACGTAGCCCGAAGTCGATCGTCTCGTGTCTACATCTCCAGCCATATCAGCGTCGGTATACCCAACCAGCTTCGGCTCGTCACCACCAAAGGAAAGTCTCCAATCAGCAGTGCCCTAAAGATATCGTAGAATCCACTTGACCGCACTCCAATGCACCCTTCCAGGATTTTAAAGATACCTGCTAACCGTACCTACTGCATGAGCAATATCTGGCCTCGTACACACCATAGCATACATCAGGCTCCCCACAGCTGAGGCATATGGAACCCGCTCCATATCTTCCTTTTCGTCCTCGGTAGATGGACACTGTTCCTTAGTGAACTTAAAGTGAGCCGCGAGGGGGGAACTCACTTTCTTCGACCCGTCCATCCCGAAACGCTAAGTACCCAGTGAATGTACTTCTTTTGGGACAAGTGTAGCAGCTTGGACTCTCTCTCTCGGCTGATCTCCATCCCAAGAATAGTCTTCGCTGCGCCCAAATCCTTCATAGAGAAGGCCGCGCCCAGTTGGCGCTTCAACTCCGCTATCCTAGTGGCATTCCGACCCACTAATAGCATATCATCTACATAGAGCAATAAAATGATAAAATCATCATCGGCAAAATACCTCACAAATGCACAATGATCCGACGTCGTCCGTGCATAACCATGCTCCCCCATAAATGACTCGAATTTCCTGTACCACTGCCTCGGAGCCTGCTTCAGACCATACAAGCTCTTCCTCAACCGGCAGACCAAATGTGACTTGCCCTTCTCACAGAATCCCTCCGGCTGCTCCATGTATAACTCCTCCTTAAGATCACCGTGGAGGAATGCCGTCTTCACGTCCATCTGCTCGACCTCGAAGTCGAAACTGGCTGCTAACGCTAGCACCACCCGAATAGACGAATGCTTGACAACAGGCGAAAAGATCTCATCATAATCCACGCCTTTCCGCTGACCGTAGCCCTTGACTACCAGCCTCGCTTTGTATCGAGGGCGAGTAGCATCTTCCGTCTGCTTCACTCTGAACACCCATCGATTCTTCAAAGCCTTCTTGCCCTTTGGCAACCGCACCTGATCATAAGTGGAATTTGTGTGCAAGGAACTCATCTCCTCCTGCATAGCCACCATCCACTCCTGCCTGTGTTCGTCTTCCATAGCCACTGCGAAACTTTCGGGCTCCCCCCCGTCAGTCAATAGCACATACTCATCCGGTGAGTATCTCGTAGATGGTCGACGCTCTCTGTCGCTCCTTCTCAGTGGAGCCACTGGTGCTGGCTGTATACCGACAGCCTCCGCCCCTTCAGGAACTACCTCTCCGGCATGCTCATCCTCCTGAGGGACACCCTGACCACCATCAGCAGGCTGATGAACAAGGTTGGGAGCAACTCTATGTACCGGCTCCCCCATAACTGGATCCTCTGCGATGTCCTCTGGAAACTGCTCGAAGCGAAATGACTCTAACTCAGGCAATTCCTCAGCCTCAGAAGGCGTCTCGGAATCCTGAGTGTTGGTCATGGTCCAATCCTCGACGAACACCACGTCCCTGCTTCTGTAGAGCTTTCCTTCCACTGGGTCGTAGAGTCTATAACCAAACTCATCCCGACCATAGCCGACAAAGACGTATCGCCTCGTCTTCGGCTCAAGTTTGGTCCTCTCGTCCTTCGGTACATGCACGAAGGCTTTACAACCAAACGCCCGCAGGTGATTGTATGACGGCTCTTTGCCGTACCATACTTTGTCAGGCACATCACCCTGCAAAGGAGCACTAGGAGATAAATTAATAATATAAGCAGCTGTGAGAAGAGCCTCACCCCAATAACTGCCCGGCAAGTTTGCTTCTAACAGCAAACACCGCACCCTCTCCATCAGTGTCCTGTTCATGCGCTCCGCTACACCATTGAGCTGAGGTGTCTTTGGCGGAGTCTTCTGGTGTCGTATCCCTTTCTCTCTGCAATACGCATCAAAGGGACCAATGTATTCGCCGCCATTGTCGGACCGAACACATAACAACTTCTTGTCCATCTCCCTTTCAACGGAGGCCTGAAACTCCTTGAAAGTAGGCAGCACCTGATCCTTGGTCTTTAAGGCATAGACCCAAACCTTCCTGGAACAGTCATCAATAAAGGTTACAAAGTAAGAAGCACCACCAAGAGATTTTACCTTCATAGGACCGCAGACATCCGAGTGAATCAACTCGAGCAACGCCGGCTTCCTCGAACTTGGATGACTTTGGAAAGACACCTTATTTTGCTTCCCAGCCAAACAGTGCGTGCATTTCTCCAACTTTGTAGACTTGAGCCCCGGAATCACCTTCATGTTTACCAAGTAGCTCATCCCCTTCTCGCTGATATGGCCGAGCCGCCTGTGCCACAACTCGGTAGACGCATCACTGACTGCGTTCACCTCCTGTGCCCCCTCTGTGCTCCCCTCCATATAGTAGAGACCGGACTTCTTGCTTCCTCTGGCAATCACCATCGAACCCCTGGAAAGCTTCCACTGACTGTTCCCGAAGAGACTGAAGAATCCCTCGTCATCCAACCTTCCAACCGACACCAGATTGAAACGGATATCAGGGACATGACGAACATCCTTGAGAACAAGAACCGCACCCGTCTTCGTTCTCAAATGCACATCTCCAACGGCAACCGCCTTCGACACATCTCTATTGCCCATCTTCAATACGCCACAGTCGTCTGTCGTGTAAGTGGCAAACAGTGCCCTATTGTGAGATACATGTGCTGAAGCCCCTGAGTCCACCAGCCAAGAATTGTCATCGCATGCGAGGTTAGTAATGACCTCATCACCTACGACGATCACATCGCCTCCATGCATCGAGGCCGCCGCTGTAGTGTTCTTTTCTTGCTTCCCCTTGTCGCCCTTCTTCTTCTTCTTCCAAGCGAAACAATTCTGCTTGATGTGGCCCTTCTTACCGCAATGGTAACACTCTGAGTCCTCGTAACGACCCTTGGACTTCCCCCTGCTCTTGTCTCTGCCACCACCTGGACCCCTGCTTTTGCCCCTTCCGTGGCTCTCTGAAACAAGTGCCTCTGAGTGATGGGATATGGATGAAGTGCCCTGAGAACGTCTCCGCATCTCTTCATTCAACACCCCGCTCTTGGCAAACTCCAGACTGACCATGCCCTCTGGAGCAGAAGCGATCATAGATACTCGTACGGTCTCCCACGAGTCTGACAATGTGCACAGCAGCCATAGTCCCTGAACTTCGTCGTCGAACTTGACTCCCATAGAGGATAGCTGGTCAACCACGCCCTGGAACTCACTCAAGTGATCCGAAATAGACGCCCCGTCTTTGTACCGCAGACCCATCATCGTCCGAATCAGGAACAACTTGTTTACCCCGGTCTTCTTCGCGTACAGAGACTCCAGCTTATCCCACAACGTCTTCGCGTGCTCAATATTGGCAACGTGATTGTACACGTTCTCATCAACAAACTGCCTTATGTACCCACACACTTGTATATGCTCGAATGTCCAGTCCTCCTCGGATTTATCACTGGGCTTCTCGGATGCAAACACGGGTAGATGCAGCTTCTTGACAAATAGCAAATCTTTCATCTTGCTCCGCCAATAGTGATAATTGGTGCCGTTCAGGTTCACCATGCGCACCGGCTTCGCATCCATCTCTCCTCTCTGGTTCCTCTGTCAACTCCTGACACCCTTTGAACCCAAAGCTTTGATACCACTCTGTTGGGAAAGAAGCGCGGAAACCTTTCCCTAAACCGGAGAGTACCTGCGAGAGGACCGAGCAATACAACGCACAAACCCAAAAACAAACACACAAACAATCCACGCAGATACAGAGAATTTTTGACGTGGAAAACCCTTGCGGGAAAAAACCATGGGACGATCGGAGTCCAACCCTGAGAAGCCTCCACTAATGGAATAGAAGAATTACACCCTCTACAAACTCCTCCGATCCAAATCGGATCCCCACAACACTCAGAGATAAGAACAATGATTACAAGGCTACAAAGAGCGAGAACGACAAGTAGAGATTACCCGAAACACGATCTCCTTCGAATATCGACCTTCAATCCTCCGCCTTCCTCTCCGAAGTTGCAATGGCACTCTTGCCTCCTTCCTCTCTCAAACTTGGATAGCCTCCAATGTGTTCCAATGTGCGCTATAGGATTAGGGTTGAGAAATCTCAACTTAATACCCTAATCCCGCAACTAACCTGGACCGTCGGATTAGATCCAATGATGAAAACTCATCCAGAATCCCGCATCAGCCCCCGACGACACAGAGTTCGGCCAGAACTCTGTGTGGGGCAGCCAGCACCTCACGCCAACATTCTGGAGGGGGCCAGACCGAGTTCGGCCAGAACTCGGCCTGGGACCGAGTTCGGGCCGAACTCGGATACCCTGCTCCCAGAAGCTCCAGTAGCAGCAGCAGCAACTTCGTCGCCTACTTCCCGAGCTTCTTCGACTTCGGACGGCGCTCGTCGCACTCCGGGGCCTTCTCCACATAGGTTGGGAACCCCTCCCACTCCAACAACCAACACCATCATCATCAATATCTCCGCCTATTTTGTGTCCGACCTCTCACCTCATTACCATCAAGACCACCTACACCTCTCTAACTTTACAGGCCTTCACTGCACCATGTCACAGCGCCCTCTGCCACCAGTCCCCAACACCCAACCTCTCTACCGTATCCGATCATAATTGATCGGGACGACCACCGCCTCCATAAACCAGCAGCGCCAGACCACTGGTCGGCCGACAGTCCCTCCCTCATTAGCCCTCGTCGACCCTGCCATTTCGGCCACCTCAGTCCACCAGGAACGGTGACACCACAAACCGCCACCAAAACCCAAATAGATCAGCCATCACTCACCTGGACCTCCATCGTCTACCGCCTCCAGATCAACAGTGCTGATCACCGCGCCTCTGCACCAGTGAGCCGCCACGAAGCTCTGCCCGGCGGGACCGACCTCCTGTGCCGAACCCCAGATCCGCCCCTGTCTGCATCTTTGCCTGCCGCCATGTCGAGTGACGTCGTGTCTCCCAGCCACACGCGCCACCAGTGGAATCTCGTGTCCGCCGTCTGTCGGCCGCCCTAAGGGTGAACACCCCTTGGTACCAGCCTTCCAAGCCCCAACAACCTTGGCGACGCTCTCCGTCAGAGCTGCCCCCTCCTTGTCCCGTAGCCGGCGACACGAGCCCAGCCATGTGCAGTACCTCGTATTCTCCGCCACACCCCAGCGGCGAGTTTCTTTCGACAACTCGGCGAGCGCCACGCCGTGGCCAGAGGCGAGGATTCTTGCCCGTCGACGTCCTCCTCGCCGATCTGGCTCGGGCACAACGAACGATCCAGCACCCCATGTTCCCCGTGCCAAGCCTCCAGAGTGTCGTCGTCGCTCGATAGTGAGGCCAGATCAACCCCATGACTGCCGACGCTACCGATCGAGTCTCCACCGCCGGAGCCACGGCGAGCAGCTCCGCCTCCCTCTTCCTCAGTAAGACTTCCACCTTCTTTTCTCTCTCTCTCTCTGTCTCGAATATGATTGATATCATTAATTATAAAGTGTATTAGTTGCTTCTCCACAACCGAGAAGGAAAGTAAAGGAGAGAATTGATTTTTTGGGAATTCATACTTTATTATTATTATAATATATAACCCTATAATGTCATTGTTAAATATTATTAGAGTTAGCTTTTGAAAATACTGTATTTGTACTAGAGTATACATTAATATTTTATCTTAAATATGTTACCAAATGTTTTGGTATTTACTCTTAAAACTATAAAAATATTATTGTACAGTACCTTATATATATATATATATATATATATATATATATATATATATATATATATATATATATATATATATATATATATATCACTATTGGAAAATATTTTAATATAAAAGGCTTCCAAGATATATTCTAAGTATCGACTTTTCTAAAATGTATTTTGAAAGTAAATTCAAAAATAAAACATATACTATTTTAACTAGTAGTTAATGAATATTACTAAGTATGTTTTGATAAAGCTTTCTAAAATAATTATGAATATTTATAATATATCTTCAAAAGGGGTATATATATGATTATTACGGATTAGCTTCTGTAAATCAAGTTCCTCCTAGAATATCCTAGATCGTAGCTAATGACATTCCTTTAGATTAGAAACCTTGATCATGGCTAATCGTGTTCATATATTTTTCTTGCCACTTTGAGACTCCTTCGTGCCTACTCTAGTAATCGGACTATTCTGGACCCAACGGGAGTATCAGTTTCACCAGCACAGGACCTCAGGCGAGTACATCTCTGATAGTTTTAATATTTAATTATCTCTATACTTTCTATATTTAATTATGTGTTATATTGACATTATGTTGATTCTTGACACGCTTGTCACACGAGATAGTAGTTATGGATTCTTGCATGTTGTTCGTGACCAATATATTTTCGTGTTCGTGACCTGTTTGAATCCATAGGTACTAGCCGGGAGGGGAAGTACATTAGTAGACATGTAAACATACCCAAAAATATCCCATGGTGTCTATTCGTGAATAATAGCAGCTGCACACGACACGTACAGGGTGCCGGATTTATCCCTTAGTCGTTTACATGTCGAAAGTGTATTTCAAATCACTTGTTAGATATAGTCTTGTTACATTACAGTTTTCTTGTCATTGCTTGTCTTGTGTACCATGTCTTTCTGCTTTTACTCGTATGATTCCTGTCATGATTCCCTGTTTATCCCTTATCATGTATCTCAGTATTATTACAGATTTATGGATTTTCTCATTTATTGGATCTGTTGTGAGATTGTACTCGTTCCATTCCTGACTGGAAACCAATATTTTTTAGGTTAGTTGTGGCTTCTATTTAGCATTTGGAAATACGGGTGTACTTGCAGGCCAAAACTTAGACTTTAGATAGATGTTGTAGCCATTTCACATATGTGTAAGAATTTTGTATTTTCTTTTAAATATAAATGTCGTAAGTATTGTAATAAATTTAGAAATATAAATAAGCAATAAATGTTATATTTTGTGATTTGAGTATCATGGCCGTGACAGCGTTCTACCGCCGACTCTGTGGTGTAGGCTGGCTTGGATACGTCTCGTATCCTAAAAGCAGGTGCGGGTCGTGACAGACCCGTCTGCTTCGACCAAGGCTACAGCCACCACCGCTACTGCCATCACCCCCTCCTTCACCCCGTTCTGACAGCGCACAACACCACCATCACCACTGCCACCACCGTCCCAAGAAAAATAATATACAAAAAAATCATCACCACCGCCTTTCACCACTGCATCCGGCCGCCTCTCCCCACGGCGAGACTACACCTCCTCTACCGCGCCTGGACACGACCACCCGAGCCCTCTCCAGTGACGTTGCCGATCAGTACCGCCCAGTGGCCTCTTTCTCGACCAGTCACAGAACCCGGCTGACAGCACCTAAGCCCTCGACTTGTGTGCACATACGGTACCGCGGAACACCGCGCGCCACCTCCCAGCCCTGCGGAGCCGCCGTCTCTTCGCCCGATCCGCGTGCAGTCCCGGACCCCTCTAAAGTCGTACCGCCCACTTCCCTCCATGCCCCTAGCGTCGACCTTTGGCACGTCCGCCGAACGAGCGTCCTCCGATGGTTGTGCAGCCACGGAACGTCGTCGTCCGCCCCAGGGTCGACCTCAGCAGCGTCGGCAGCCGCCATGGACCTCCTGCCACTCACCCGCTCGGACCGCTCCCGGTAAGCCCCTTCTCCAGCTCCCTCTTCCCCCGCTCTTCTCTCTTCCGACCCTTCCTCCGATCCCTCTCTCTGTGTGCCTTTCCTCCCTCTCCTTTATTCCCCTTTCCTTTTCGTTTTCTTTCTCTATTCTCTCTCATAGACAAGAGCAGTATGATCGGTTTCACTATAATAGATTTTTATTTTATTTTTATTTTATTTTTTCTTTCTTTTTGTTTGTTTGTGAGATTACTTTAGCTTTTCGTTGTTTATTGTGTACTGTGAAGGAATACTTTTGTTGTTGTTATTATTATTATTATTATTATTATTATTATTATTATTATTATTATTATTATTATTATTATTATTATTATTATTATGTATTATGTACTGTGATATAATACTTTTGATATTATAGTATTATCTAAAAGGTTTTCTCTTTATTTAGAAACAAACAATGCAAGTCGTATGTTAGCAGTATTACAATATATCCAATATTTTATTGTGATACTTTATATTTATTATTTGTATTGATAACCAATAGTTTTAAGCTTTTTTTATAACAAAATGTTGTTGGTCATATAACTATATTTTTATTAAAAGAGAGATTAGTAGGAAACCCTAAAATTACTCTTTTATATTATTTTTCTACCAATTTTAAATATAATTTTGACCTAAATGAGTTAATGTTTCCAAAGATTTATTTGAAATATTTTTATGAAGTATAGTTATTATTTTTAAGCGTATTTTTACAGACTTTGGTTTCTAGTCCAAATCAAGTTATTTCTCTATTTTTAAATATTATTTTGCTAGTAAATATAACTTCTGATATTAGAAATACCTTCCTAAAATGTATATACATTATTTCCTCCAATTCCATCATTACCAATGCTTGACCATCATATTCCTACTCTCTTTCGAATCTAGACTTCTTTATGTCGTTACTAGCTAAAATTATTCTCCTAGACCCGCTGGAACAGCCCGTGCCATCGTTGGATGCTGTTTTGACGGAATTCAAATTGGTTGCGTGTGCGCGACAAATTTGATGCGTATTCGTCAAAATTAACCGTATCGGCCTCTTTGCAAATTTTTCAATTACTTTGTGCACGTTCGTCAGATCGAGACAAAACTTACACCAACAGGATCGTATCATTTTTCTGGTCCTGTATGCCAAGTTTGGTCCGATTCTGAGATAGTTGATCGGATCGCCGTTTTGCGGGCCCTACGATCCGATTCAACGGGCGATTCTGTGCACGTCCCACCGGAATCCATAATTGAACATACGGTTGGGTTTGTATCATCAAAATAAATCCATAGACATATATTTTGACGACTTTTAGAGACTATTGACTCTGGCATGCTTTTCAGTACAAAGCAGGTCCAACGGCGGACACCGGTTTGGCCCAAAATGACTGTTTTGCCCCTGTGTCCAGAATTGGACTTAAGGATAGGAAATCGTAGATAATTTGACTATTATGAGAATGTTGGCAATGTATGTTTCAACTTTCGGAGACAATTGGAAGATTTGGACTTTATGGCTTACTAGTTGACGGTATATTGATGGTCCCTCGTGCTACCACCAGACAAGATACCTTGCCTCCCTCTACAGTCATGCTTATAGTTTTTCATGTTTTCATATGTTATCATCTTATTCTCTAGTTGATGTGAGTTTATCTATATGTTTTTTGCGTTCCATGTTTTACTAGATTATCGTCTTGCTTGTATATCAGCTTCGTGATTAGATAGTGTAGTTACACCAGGCTGGTTCACTTTATAGTTCATGCTAGAGTTGTCCTTACCCGTGTCTTGACATGAGTTGTACCTTGTCTCACCAGTACCTTGCTTGAGTCGTGTCATAGAACGAGTACGTGTAGTTGAACTGCTAAATGCTTGTTATCGTTTTCTCAACCAGAGAGTCCACATTCGGGATGAGGGTTGGCCAGTTGCACCAGAGAGTCCACACTCAGGATGAGGGTGTTTGTCTTGATCTGTTTAGATCCGTGAGTCCACATTCGGGACGAGGATGTTATTTATTTGCACCAGAGAGTCCACACTTGGGACGAGTGTGCCTTGCCTTGAACTAACCAGAGAGTCCACACTTGGAACGAGGGTTAGTAATTAGTTCAAACTTGCGAGTCCACTCGGGGCGAGGGTTTGGTATTCCATTGATCTCGTGTTCACTTGTTCATCCAACAGTTCAGTTACGTGTAGTTGTTCTTGTATTCTAGTTCATAGTCACATGTCAGTAGCCACTTGTCGATAGTTATTTGTTAGCAGTTTTGGTCGTAGTCTCTTGCCATGTGTATGTCTCATTTCTTGCTTATATCCTGTTTATAGTTTATACATGATTAAACTGCTAGATAGGCATATTTTTATGTATCTTGCTATGTCTCCTGAGGACCTGATGATCTCTTCAGGTTTAGCGATTGTATGGAGTTATTTAGCAGAGCGGAATGGTAGATGATTGTGATACAGGATTCAGGTATTTGTCAGTGATATTACATTGTTATCCTTTCGTGCTTTACATTCCTTATCATGAGATATCATGCTTATTGATTCAGTTTAGAGACTCTTGTTATATTCTCTGGAGTCTTATCGGACATATGTGTTAGTGGGCTGCAGACCACGACCCATAGTGTTCATTCATGCTTTATAATCTTATTGTGGATTGAGATATAGATTGCATTGCCATGATTTGGCAATATACCATAGCCTTGACAGCGTTTACGTATTCGAGATGGGCTGGAGTCCGTTCGATACGTAGCTGGCTTGCTTACGTGCTTGTATCTGAAAAGCGGGTACAGGTCGTGACAAGTTTTTTTGGTAGTCCATGCATGTCAGAGCATATCGTATCGGTTACGTAACTGTACTGATACGAGCCTGCGAATATGACTAAACCCTTAGAAATCTCAATCCACACTGCCTTGAAAATTCTTTTAGAAATTTCTCTACCGTTCTTGAAACTCCATGTTTCGCTCGATTATTCTTCCTTGCTTTCCCGTACCATTGATTCCCGTCCCTTCCTATTTTGAGGTGGCGAATGATCGTGCTGACTAGAATTTATCAAAAATTCTTAAGGTATAGTGTAATATTGCTTGATTGTTGAATTTTTGGTTGCTTGATAGATATGAGGGTATTAGAGATACCATATGCTATAATATCTATGGATAGTGATGTTAACAACTAGTTGTACGTTACAAGGTTTTAGTGACATACCTTTGAGGGAGTAGTATGACCAAAGGTGAGTAGAAGTCCTAGAGGTTATGTAGTTACAAAATGGCTAGGAGGAGGATATAAACTATTTTGAGGAATTAAAATTTAAGGAGATTAAGGTAATAGTAGACTTCCTTTTTGAATTTGAAGGGATAGTTATTAATTAGAATTTTGAGGACGAAATTATTTTTAAGGTGGATAGATTTGTAGCTCCCCTTCCCAAAAAAAATTAAAATATTTTATTATTATTTATTTGATTTAAATGGTAATTT